>CM076447.1:21117850-21440350 GCA_038419695.1 Scomberomorus guttatus
GCAGCTATAAGGGTGTGTGTTTGTTTGTGTTGGGAAAGCTGAGCATATCCTTTTATCATCCTTTGCTCTGCCTCTTTATGCCCACAAGAAAGTCAATCCTGTGTATTCAGTAATTTGTGTGTGTGTGTGTGTGTGTGTGTGTTTTCACACAGTCCAGGGGTGTGGCTTTGGCTTTGGTTGGCTGTCAGAGAGGCAGGCGAGGTGTGGGATCAGTGTCCATCTGGCCTCAGCTCACCCTGCTCAGTCAGAGACATGGTAACTGATCGAGCCCTCAGGCTCTCCAGCACTATATTGACTATCTGCCTGCCTGTCTAATGCCAGTTGGCTGGTGCACAGGAGAGTAGCCGCTGGCTGGCTTTAATATGGCAATACTGATGTCAGCTCTGGCTTCTCTGCAGCCAACCATCCTTGACAGAATGCCTCAATGTAGTTCTCTTGTTTCTTTATGTTGAATTCAGGTTAATGAAAAAGGCTTTAAAAACAAACAAAAAAAAATGAAGTGTATAAGAGGTCACGTTCCAGTTTTTCTCATGCCTGCCTAGTCTTCTCCAGCCCCCTCCTTCTACTTTTTCTGAGTAAGTTGATAGTGGAAAGCAACAGGAAATGTGGAAAAAGAGAAGGAGATAATATGGGACAAAGGTCCTTGGCGGCAAACTGGTGTGAGTGAGCTTTATACTGCAGTATGCCTGGTCTAAATCTATTTTATAGCCATGGATTCAATCTACAACTCCCTCCTCATCTTTTTATTTTCCATTCATTTCTAGCAATCCTTGAGCAGTCTTTTTCTGCTTACTTCTACCACAGGTCTGTTTTTTTTAAATGAGGTTATACAGGTTGGACGCTACATGACTTAACACCATAACAGGTGTGTCTATTAGGGATAGTTAAATGTTGTTGGTAATTTAAACATTTAACTCACTTTGCTCATCTAAAAGTGAGGGAGAAAGCAAGGGAGAGACGCAGTGTGCATGAGCGAGTGAGCCAGAGCAAGCCTGACCTGAAACTGGCACTTAAGCGTTGAATAATGCAGAGCAGAGATAAACCCTATGACTGACAAGAAGTCCTTAATGAATGGTTTACACTTGCCTACTGTATGAAATTAGTGTTATCCGTCCTCCCGTCTCTCACCTTGCAGTCTATCTCATGTCCCTGGAGTCCTTTGGGTGAAGTTACCAGTGCCAGCTGCTTCTCCGTCCCGTTGCACCAGTTAATCCACTCAAAACCCACCCCCACACTCCCCTCAGCACTATGCCTACGGGGGTTAGATGGTGTGCATTGCAGACAATAGAGCCGGTATACAGACCCTCCCCCTCATAGTGCCCTAATGTTATACTTAGTTATGCACGCAAACACTTACTATGACCGTGGTTGTTGTCGTCGTTGTTGTTGTTTTTGACCAGTTGCCCCCCCTCAGTTACTGTCCAAATTAATCTGATTACATACTCATTACACGTACACTCAGCAGTTTCCCCCCTGGTTGATGGTACCACCCTGCTGACTTTCCCCTCCCTGCTGTCAGCCTGTGCTGGTGGCAGCCGGGCCTGGCCAGTGCTTCTGTAAAAATCCTGCCAGGTTCAGAGCAGATTGTAACCCATTTCCCCTGCAGCATTTCAGACCACTGTGCTGCCAGTAGCCCTGAGTCCATCCCGTTTTGACTGCCACTCCCTTAAGGATAACTGGCTTAGTCCATTTAACTTGTAGCCACACTTAACCACCTGCTCCTAATGGCCTTATTGAGCAGCTTACAGTCACTTAGCACATGTTAGTGTCCTGTATGGAATTGATTAGAATAAGCTGCATGCTTAGCATCCCACCCAACCCCCCTTGATGAAAGTTTTTTTTTTTTCTTGCTAAGAGCATTGACCGTGTTGCTCCACAGAGCAAGATATAGTTATGAGCCGTATCCCTCCCCTTTGTCTACATCATGCCTGTGAGGGTTTAAATATAGCTGATGGACAACTTGTGTATCATTGTAGCTGTATGATAGTTAAACTATATATAACCATGTCAGGTTGTATGATTCAAGTCTGTGGTTTGGTGTCTTCCGGGTGCTTTTCCCTCCTGCACAAGTACAAAGGATTTGTCATTAACATGTGGTGTTGTCTTTGTTAGGAGTGAAGATAATTAGTTACTCTTCAATGAAAGGTTCATAAAAACATTCAAAGTGAAGAAACACAAATATGAATTGACACACATAAGACGCATAGCATTGATGAGATCTTGCAGACATGGAGATGTCAGATTGTTGTCAAACTGCAGATAATGAATGTGCCAAAACGTTATTGAACAATTCACATTTTAGGCCTGGTTGGTGGATGTTTTTTTGTGTTTGGAATTTGGAGATTGGGCTTTACTTAAAATGTGAAAGCTGGAGTTAATTCCTGATGTAGGGCTAGTAGCTTGAGCAGATCATATTTGTCCTAGGTTTCTCTTTGTCATTAATCCCTGCACTACTAAATGTAGTAAAAAGTAATTCCTTCAAAGAGGTACTTTGGAGCAATTTGTGGACACCAAGTCAGTATTTTTAAGCATTTGTCAGTGTAAATGCAGTCATGGGATGAAGTATGGTGATGTAGGGCCTGTTAACACTTGCACACCATCTTGCTTTATGGACAGATGAAGCCAGTCAGTTGGCAAGATCATTGAGGGTTAATGTGGTTCTTTGTTTACAGATCACGAGGTGCAGGGAGTGCCATTCATCTTCTTGATAGTTTTCTGTGAGGTGTGAGGAGCCTCTGTCAATTTATTTTCATGGTTACACCATACATGCTCAAATTGGTATATTGTAAAATATACAATATTGATAATGACACCATGCAATGCATTTTGTTATGGGTTTCTTAGAAAAGTACCTCAGCATGGATAAAAAAAGCAGCCTTACTATAACCCCACCCCTCCATGAGTGACTCCATCAGACTGGAGAGGGAAAGTGTTTATCACTTCTGTCATATTTTTATGTTGTTAGATTGCATGAATGTACAGGATGTTGACAACAGAAGGCGGAAACAGATAATTACTGATGGATGCTTCCTTTTCTTTGGCATATTAAAACCTAAATACATAACTCCTGTTGTAACAGAAGCAAATGATCCACCAATAGAAAGCAGGTTATATAGTTATAATGGGGATGTTTTTATGCAAAGGAATCAACAAAACAAAACTTACTGTGGATTACTTTTTGTGCAGATGAAGTTCAGTGAGCTCTTTGTGATTTGTGTTTCAGTGAAAGTATTTTAAAATCATAAAGGTCAATACATGATGCTCTGTGGGACCAGGGGAGTAGCACTTATTGTCCTTGCACCAGGAACATGAACTTGAATTGGGAAGAGCTGTTGTGTGGCGTTTACTTGATCTTTTGCAAGATAGATGGAGTGTACACACAGTTTGTTTCTGTGGTTTTGTTTTTAGTGAGACATTGTTTACAGAGTGAGGGGAAAAAATGTTAGTGTCTCCTTACTCCCTCCTCCCTCATAGTGGCTCACTGGGGCTGTTTTGCTTTGTTTGTTTGTGTGTGTGTGTGTGTGTGTTTTCTCGCCTCTTGGGCAGCCTGCGAAGGAATGCGTCCAATGATTAGTGGGTGTTATAATGTAAACAGTCATCTCCAGTCTGCTCACCTTGACTGTCTCATTAATGTGATAGAAGAGGTGAAGTAATGTCGAGGAAAAAGTTCTGGACAGCTGAAACAACAACAACAACAAAAAAATAAAATAACATAAATCCTGACTTTTATGAACAACAAAGAACAAACTGTTGAAAAGAAATTGTCCCTGAAAAGAGGCCACACATGTCTGAGACAGCCATAAGTTTGCTGAATCACAGTCCAGGCAGTTCCCAAAACCGGAACAGAAAATCCCCTCTGAACTGTATTACTTGTTTTATTACCCTTGGATGAGTAATAAAACATCTTTCAAAGTAAACCGCAGGTTCAGTTACCCTTTCTGTTATTACCTTTTTAGATAACCTAACTTTACTTGGATGATGGAGAGTTTTCATAGCTACAAGGAATTTCCATTTGAACATGACTGTGCTCTACACAGCTCGAGAGACACTCTGCCAAAAGTCAATAATCCGATGGCTGTGTTGCACAGACATTGATAGTAGCTGACAAGCTACATCATCCTTCATTGCCTTGACGTTTGTTTGTTGGTTGTTTCTAACCGGGTGCAAGCTGTCACCATTTTAAGATGTATTTCTAAAAGTGAGCTTTACGCATGAAGATGGACTTATTTTGCCCACTATCTGTAGCATGAAGGCCAGTTAAATTACTATTTGCAAATGAATCTGCTAAACCTGACCTAATCACTTCCTGTTACCAAAGCCGAGCATCATCAGTATTTTTGTTGTTGAAATCACAGATTTCAATCCCATTCGAGCAAAATCCGTACAATAAGAAGATTGTAGGCTAAACTTTGATATAGATGTCCACTGAATTTGATGGCGGAGCTGTGTTTTTGACTTCAATATGTGATGTGTTGATGCTTCTTTTTTTTTTTTTTTTTTTTGGGTCATCAGACCTTCATAAAACTACATTATCATTTCCTTTTTTGGTCTTGAAGAACACAATGTTTTCTTCTATCAATGATAGATTCTCCTCAGCCTCCTTTTAACTTACAAGGGATTGTACAACACAAGCCTGACTTTATTAATTAACTTAGTCACAAGTTCGTTTTGTGATACTGATCTAAACCAGAGCACAAAGTCACGCTTACTGTAGAGAGGAATTTTACTGATGAATTTCACTTTTCTTGGCCTTGTTAATGAAATACGCCCGGGCCTCATGATGAACTGCGCTGTGTTGGTGTGTCGGAGCGGGAGAGAGAGAGGGAGCTGCAAAGACTTTCGGTGTGCAGATTTAGTAATGTGCCTTGTAGAGCTGTATATTCCCAAACCCTCGTCTCATATGCACTCAGCCTCTCCTGTCAGCATGCTTTAAGACGTGCGTGTGTTTTCCAACAGTAGATTGAATTTCTCTTCTTTCTCTCTCTCGCTTTGTCACTCTGTATATGTGTGCGTGTGAACTAAACACTCACTTGGTGATACAGCAGAAACAGTACTACTGCCTTACATGGTCAGATGGAGGAGCAGGCCTTTTACCCCCCCCCCCCCCCCCCCAATTCCTTGGAGTCAATTTACCTACCCACTTTTAACATTAATTTGATTTGATTTTAAAATCTTCATTGGTCATTGAAGGCTGTTTCTGTTTTTTGTAGTAGTGAAAGACATGGATTGGAGTGAAAATGATCAGTTTTCTGCATCTGGTCTGTTGATCTGAGACTGAAGCTTGAGGTCAGGAAAACCCCTTCCTTTCCCAAACACGATTAAACCTCTTGTTCTGACCAGACCACCCTCTTCCTCTCAGCCTTTTCATTCTTCTCTCACAAGTTGAACATGCACACTATGGCCTCCCCCTAATAGTCAACCAACCATTAGTCAATGAGAAGGGTTTTAGTCGAACAAAGTTTTCATTGGTTAGTTAGTTGCAGGAGAAAAAAAGGAGAAAAAAAAACCTCAAACTCCATTCTGGATCTGCGCCTTGCCAAAATTAGGTAAAAACCTAGTATGATTGGATAGTGTATGAAAGGCTAGAGGGCTTGTATTTGAAATGACCGATGCAGCAATTGGTGACACCTGGCTGAGGTGACCAATGGCGTAACTTCATCACTCAGTCAGTGACATGGTCCACTGTGATAGCAGAAGCATCGATTCCTCTGGAAATATGTCAGCTTCATCACTTTCCGGGAAACCGGCTCAAATGAGAGATGAGAGGATTTAACGGAACTAACTGACTCACGGGACTAAACAGGGTAACTCAGTCTCCCTGCTGGTTGTTCCGACACATTCATTGTCGCTAACAGGCGGCTCGCTTCGTGCATGTACTCGTAATATTTATATTTTAAAGGCTCATTATTACAGTTTTGTATTTCTCTGTAATGTAGCACAGTGCTAACAATGTTGTGACATTCTGGAACTCAAACCATTTTTCTGATGCCCTAAAAATAATAAGAAATTAAAGTAGTAATTATTATCATAAACGTGCAACGACTAGTTGACTAACGGCTTTAACTAATGACTATTGGTCAACTAGGAAAATCTTCGGGGGCAGCCTAGCACACACACATACACTGTGTCCACACTCGTACTGAATACTGCCTGTGTTTTCTTCCTGTGTTGTACATGCCTCTCTCTGACACACACCAGAGGAAAATTAATGAACAGCCAGACAGTTGCTTCATATCTCATATGTAAACTCTACAAACACTGTTTAACATTCACAGACCTTCAATATCGGTCAGGTTCACCAGGCCAGCTTTAGTTTGTTTTTAATTGTCTAAAGGAGCCGTCCTTGTAAGAATGCAGAGATGAATCAAGTGCGCCTGTGGAATTGAAAGAATGCAGGAAGTGGCGAGCCACTGAATTCCATTTCTCACTTTTTTTTTTCTTGTCTGCATGTGTGTTCATTTTTGCGAATGACATTTTCATGTCATGCACACTTTGATCCTCCACATTCTTTGGTCACACACGTTCTCCTCACACACTGGTCCATCTGATGCTTGCACACATGCAGCGCACACACACATTCACTGGCATCCTTCTGACCCTTTTACTCCCTACGCACATGCACATAAACGCACACTCTCCTACACGTGCACAGCCAGCTGTCGCTGCGTGGCCCCGAGGAGTCTCGAGGAAGTCAGCAGAGCTGGAATGTGGATGGGTCAGATGTGGTCTCGATACCGCTCCCGCTTTAGGCATTCACTTTCTACCGTTAATCATCTTGGAGCAGATGCAGCATTGACAGATATCTTAAAGTAGAAACTCAACATCAGGCAGTTTAAGATGGGCTGCAACTAAAGATTATTTTCTTGATTAACCGATTAGTTGTTTGGTCCAAAAAATGTCAAAAAACGGGGGGAAAAAATGGTTTCCCACCACCCAAGATGATGTCCTTAAATATCTTGTTTTGTCCTGACCATACCCCAAAGATGTTTATTATCATAGAGGACTAAAGAAACCAGAAAATATTCACATTTGAGAAACTGGAATCAACTTTGGAAAGTCATTGCAGCTCTACTTTTTTTTTTTTATTAATCTGACTAATATTTCTTTGAGCAACCATTGTGAAAAATGCCCATCACAATTTCTCAGAGCTCAAAACTCTTGATTGAACTCTTGTTATGTTTTGTCCAACCAGAAAACTGCAAATGCAGCAAGTCCTCACAATTAAGCACCTGGAACGAGAGAATGTTTGGCATTTTAGACTTAAACGATTAGTCGGTTAAAAAAATTGTTGCTGAATACTAGACAAATCTACAAACGGGCACATGAGGAAAATTAGACTCTGAAATGGCTGAAATATGTTTCTAATTTCCCCTCACCGGCTTGTGTTTGCATTTACCAGGAGTTTAGGCACGCCGGCAATCTATTACACTCTTAATGTGTATTGTCTACTTACTGTTTTATAATGGTAGCATTGTAACAGCCGTATAGGGTAAATCTACTGATGACATTAAGCCCCAGCATCAGTATCAACAGCCCTCCCTCCACCACCTCCAGCAGTCGGCACAATGCATTCCAAACCCCTGCTATGCTCTCAACGCTGCTAAATCCCTCTCTGCTTGTATTAGACACAGTATTAAAAGTGACCCATTTTGTCAGGCACCACTTCTCATGTCTGGACATGTAGAGGGAGAGACTGAGAGATGGGGTACGACAGATGTAATTAAACTGCCTCAAGACTAGAGGTCAGGAGTAAGATTTAATGACATGTAAGGCCATATTTCTTTATTAGAAGAATGTAAATACCACTGAGGCCATTGAGTTCCTTTCTCTGTCTAGACAGACTCCCTCTAACGATCTTACAAAGCGATGGCTGCATTTAAGGCATAATTTCCTCCTGCTCAAGCTAAATCGTGTCTTGATGCAGCTTTTTCACAGTTTAGGCCTTCTTCAGTCGGCCTCTACATCACAATACTTGCAACAAATTGTAATTGTCACCAGGGGTATTGAGGTAATTGTGATATTAGCCGTGTGGCACTGGCTACATAGAGGCAAACTGCGCTCTGAATACGGTTTTAAATCTTCAGTAAACTAGGATTTATTATGCAAATGTAGACTGAAAGAATGGCAGACTAGAGGTTTTCTTGTATTTCATCAAAATGCATGAGGCTGTTCATCTTGACCAGGCAGACCATTTAAATAATGCCACTAGCATTCAAATGCAGTCATTTTACTGAGCATAAAATCTGCAGCTCTGACATGTTCCCAGCTAGGTGTCAACAGCTTAAACAATCCCAAGACTGAGTCTGGTATTGGTGTCAAGTGTTACATTTTCTGATGGATAAGAACATCACTTGTCTGTCTGTGTGCACTGTGTGTGTGTGTGTGTGTGTGTGTGTGTGTGTGTGTGTGCGCACTGTGTGTGTGCACTGTGTGTGTGTGTGAATGGGATTTTAATGATCTATTTACTTCCTCTCTGTGCTGCGTCACATAGTGTCAGCTGGTTAGAGATGATGCCTTTACTTGCCCAGAAAGGGGTCATCCCATGAGGAATGTGATTCAAGCTGCTATCTGCTAAGCCCTTGGCATTAGTAGCTGGACTGGCAAAACTATGCCATGCCATGCTTGTTACAGTGCCAGTCGAAGGCCTCGTCTCACTGTTCTTTCCGTTTGGAGCAGCTTTTTCCAGTCTGAAGAGACAGGTGGGGTATATTGACAAGGAAGGACACCACCTTTCCTCACTGAGCAAGTTTGACCTGATTTTAAAATAACTTTTTACTCATGTCTACCAATAAAGATTAAAATCCAGAAAGACTGGTGAGGAGCCACGTCCTTGCTGCCTTGCCAGGTCTCACATCAGTCGAGTGATGAAAGAGCAACATTTGTACAGAATATTTACAAATTAGATCATGGTTGTATGCTTTGCAATTTGCTAATGGCCTAAAAATCCTCCCATTCCAAATAAATAGTGATGCTAATGGATTTGATGTGTGCAACACTGTTCCAAGGGCTCTGAGCATTAGCTAATTGACCCTTGTTTAAGGCTTGATATTTTCCAAAAGAAGGGACAGTCCAAACATTGTGTTGTTAGGCAGGTTACTCGCCACTACATGGCTTCATTTTTATGTGAGATTTGTAACCACAGAGACCAGAGAACAAGAAATACAACAAGCGCTGAGTCAGGGTAAGACTTGTTTATTTTATACAAGAGATTAGGGGGTTACAACACCTATATGTGTGTGTGTGTGTAGCTGTGTGTGTTGAAGTATTAAACTGATGCAGTATGTTAAGTGGTTATCGATGCTAAACTGGTCGGGTTGTTGCAGAATTGGCAATAAAAGATCCATTAATGCCATTGCCTTTTGATAAAGCTTTTATTTTTTTTGCTCAGTTAACCTCAGGCACATTGATCCGAAAGAGTAAAGACTGACAGAGACCTTTTTTACCTTGTAAAGGTTTAGGGAACTGGGAGTAAAGCGTTACAGTATCATGTTACCTTGTATGTTGCTGTGTAAATGTTAAGGAAACAAATGTTTCATGACCAAGTACGACTGCTGCTTCTCCAACAGACTTAATCCTAAAATGTCTGTTGGAAATTTTTCAGTTGGAGACGAACACCGATGCTTTAAATAACCATCCTACAGGCAAAACTTGGTTCCCTTTTCTTCATGATTATTATTCTACATTTTGTGGTTTTTAGAAAAGCAGTCAGTGGTCTCACATCGATGGAAAATTTTGCTCATTCGAGTTTTCCTAATATGTTATCTGGCTTAATGGCTTGCAATGTCATACATGGTCTATGGCTATGACCCTCTTACTTGTCTATGCTGCGCTGTAAGAGCAGAGCCTGCTTTCTTTATGATTTGCTGTTCATTCATATTACTTCTCCCTTTTTGTAATTTTAACCAGTCAAAGTCAGGTTGTTCACCACTCAGCTTTTGTTTTGACCCTTTACTTTTGCTAGTTCTGGTAGGTCTTTGCTCTCTTTCTTTCCATCTCAGTCTCTTTTTATTTCCTCTTTCATCCATCCTTTGCACAGCTTGTTTCCTCGGCCATACAGAGCTTCCACTCACCAGACCATCTGTGTACCAATTTACTGGAAGCAGATCTTTAAGCAGCGGGAGGAGGGGAGGATGTGACCAAGGAGCAGAGAGAAACAAGTGGCCATAGGAAAAAGAAGCGGAGTAATCAGGAGGGGGTTGGGAGAAGCTGCTGTGGTCAGAAGGGCAAAGTAATGGGGACGGTGGGTGGAGGGGGTGATTGGGGGGGGAGGGGGCTATAATCCAATGACAGATCCGGGAAGAAGAGAAAACCTGACTGAGTTTAATGAGTTCAAGACCTACTGTGTGTGTGTGTGTGTGTGTGTGTGTATACACTCTCAAACACTTCCTCCACATCTCACCCTTCCGCTTCCTTTTCTCCAGCTCCTCACCCCAACTTCTTAAAATCTTATATTATTTTCAGATTTTCCACTAGTACTGTCAATTAGGGAATCTCACAGTACACAAATCTCTTAAGCGATCATGGAATGACATGATGATTACCATCTGCATTTGCTCAACAGCGAGAAAGACCAATATATGGGCCATTTGGTGCTTGTTTTCCACCTCGTCTTCCTCTGTGGGCTGTGTGTCATGTCAAGAGATTGTGAAGCCTCTCTTGGCCTTTGCACCCCAAACCACAGCTTTTTCCCCTTTTCAGTTTCAAGATGCTGGAAGCCATTTGGAGCACAAGCGCAAGTCATCAGTTTTGGTATTTCTTCCCCATAAAATGTGCAGTTAAAAACAATCAGTTTAGGGTATTTTAATAGTGATTCTTAAGTGTTATTTTGGTGCCTTGAGTTTTTTTTTGTTGATGGCATTATGAAAGCTCTGTGTTGGAGGGATGGATGGATGGAGTGGTCACTGTGGAGGAGAGTCACTGGCTTAGAGAAGAGATTTATTGGCATCTCCCAGTGCTCACTTCCTGTTTTTCAGACTCCCCCAAATTCCTTGGAGGCCCCTTACCATAAATGGTGTTTCCTTTGGCAATTACACGTTCATCATATGACTTTATGAGTAATGCAGTAGGGTTGGGCGATTGCCGATATATTTGCCAGGTGTGCGGGGTCAGTCCATTTTAAAGGTAGAATCAGTCATTCTGGAGAAAGATTGGGTGTTTAGTTCAAATATCAACAAACAAATACACCCCTTCCTTCAGAAGCTCTGCCCCCCAAATTCATGGACGTGCATTGCCAAGGCAATGACCAAAAGAGAAATACGGCAGAATCCAGAGCGATGTGTCTGCGTTCTGTTCCTCTCACACATTATCACAACGGAAAAAAATCTCATCTCATGTGAACACAACACTCCATCCACACTCTCCGCCTCTCTGCGGCCTCCCCACTTCTCCCTCGAACTGCGCTCAGCGTCTCTGTCCACAGAAGCAGCCATCAGCTGCAGATCCTGGGGAGCTGGGAGGACAGTGGCTGACTGACAGCAGAACTTTACTGAACCAAAGTAGTTTACGTGTCAGCTCCACGGGAAGAAATCAACAGTGTTGATATTTATTGCCACTTTATTTCCCATGGGGCTGTTTTTCAGTGCACACATAGAATGGACAGCTAGCGGACCATGAGGACCACCCTTCACTTTGGGCGTTAGGCAACAAATTGCCTAAACTGTACACACATTGCACTGCTACGTTCACAGCTATACTGCTAACTTCATAGTCTGTGCTCTGGTCGCTTCTATCTATCTATCTCTAACTGTATATCTCTCTATATAAACATCCGACGATGGACTCAGCTGATATATTTTTCCAATCGCCCAAGCATATAATGCAGCATGCAGGTTTAATTGTGGAAATTAATTGTTGTGTTTTTCTTTGTTCTTTAACAGGACTTCAAAGTGTGAGAGGAACTGTCCAATTCAAGAGTGTGAACCTCTGGATATAGTTAGCAACAACAGCAACCCCGGCATCCACACCTTTTTGAGGGAATGAAACCGGATGGGGTTACCATGGAAACCACGGAGCCCACTGAAGCCGCAGCAGAAGCAGAGCCCTCTGTGTCGCAGGACAACATAACCGAGCAAGCCCCATCACAACCAGAGCAAGCTGCAAATGATGCAGCGCCCGGCGCCACTCCGAAGACCAATGGCAAGCCAGAGGCAGCAGAACCCAAAGTCAAACCACAAGCTGTTGCATCGAGAATTCAAGCCGCACCTAAAACTGCGGGGGCCTCGGGATCCAACTCCCGGCCAGGTGCCGCGTCACACCGCACAATGAATAACGTCCAATCTTCTAACAGTACTTCTGCAAGGACAACCTCAGCCAGGAAACCTGCAGCAACGACTACAGCAAAAACATCAGCCGCAGCAGCAGCAGGAGCAGGGGCTGTACCGAAAAGACCAGTGCGTGTAGCAGCTGTTACCTCCACAGTCAAGAACCAAACCAGGGTGCCTGACAAGAAGCCTGTTGGACCAACCAGGACTACATCTGTTGCTGCTGCCACAGCAACAAATGGTACCAAAACAACGGTGAATGGTGCACCTAAGAGGAGAACAGCAGCTGAGACTGTTAATGCAGCTAGACCCAAAAACATGGGTAAGTCTGATTTTGAGAAAAGTTAAACTAAATCAAAAAAAATAAATAAATAAACCTCATTTCGTATAGTGTTGGAGAGCAGTGCCAATAGTCTTTGACTTCTATGCAATCTCATTTTTTCTTTTTTTTTGTAGCTACTGCCAGCAGACCGGCGTCGTCCACTGCCCCAAAACCCAGCACTTCAACCGCAGCAAAAGCTGAGGGTGGTGCCATTTCAAAGACCACCAGGTATGCAAGCTTATCACAAACAGGCAGTGGGGGGTGAAAATCTAGAGGCCCAATGGCTCCACGTCAATCAAAATCTAAGTGTTAGAGCATTGTATGAAGTTAGGCAGTTGGAAAACCCCTTTTATTTGAATGACGACAATACCTTTCTCTCTCTCTTGCTTTCACTCCCTCTGCTTCATTGTGTTTCTGTCTATCATCTACATACGTGTTCCCCATCTCTTGAGATCTTGGGTGAACTTTGTAATTCCCCCCAACAAACTGGATGAGAGGGTGACTGTTTATCTTGGTGCCTTGAAAGGGAGCAGCGGAGAACGATATCTATTGTGGTCTTCGGGCCGTTATTGAGTCAGATTTCGCTTCAAGAGTGAGTCATGTTAGCAGAAATAACCTGAGACAGAAGGCCTTAAGAGAACCAGTGATACTGAAGAACTACTGCTTTGTCCCAAACAGACCCCCAGGCAGAGAACAGCCCCCCTCCCCAGGGCAGAGAGCTATTGACTCGGATCATAATCCCTCTCATACTGGGCTGGTGGTGTGGGTGGAGAGAGAGAGTGCTCTAGTTTGACTAAACTTGCTTAGTGCTGCTCTCAAATGATCATTTTAGCTGTTGTAGAATTTCATAGTTGACCCGGTCATTTACTACTGCAGAGGTTTTGTAAATGAAGACTTTTTACTTGAAAGAACTGAAAAATACCCGGGTGAAGTCCTGACTTTTATAATCTGATACCGAGTGTAAGAATCTACTGGAAGCCAAATAACTGCAAAACATTTTCCCTAGAATGTTAACAAATGTACATGATAGCAAGTTTTTTGATTGAGTTTTAATGGATTCGTCAGTTAAATGAAGTTATCTGCCTCTAAATAAACAGTTTATAAGTGTAAGATCCATAATACACCAATCCAAACATTTTTTTAATAGGATGTACTGTTCTGTACTGAGAGGCCTAATTAGATTCTGCCTCTACTTGTCTTCCCCTCTTAATGTTCTCTTATTAAATAAAGGAATAATGTGCTTCTCTGTGCTGCGTCACTCTGAAGCACTCTTGTTGCACTCTTGCTTGGATATAAGAAAATGTCCCCTTTAATAATAAATTCATTTTTGTGTTCTCCCAACACCAATTTCTATACCTCAACTCGTTTTTTTTTTAAATCTGACATATATAGACATGATTTTTTTTTTGACCAACAGTCCAAAACCCAAAATATTAATTGTACAACAGTGTAAAAAAGCAGCAAATTCTCACATTGGAGAAGCTGGAAGCAGACAGTGGTTGGAGTTGCTCAATAAATTACTTAAAACTGTTAATTCATTATTAAAATTGTTATCCACTAATTTTCTGCTGAGATAACTGATTAATGGATCGTTTCAGCACTAGGCAGCGCTCTCATTGGTAGGAATATTTTATTAGTTGTCTTTGAATGGAGAATGACTATGATCACTTCTGTGTAGTATTTCAACAGTGTGGTGCCGTGTAGACAGCTGGGTGATGGAGTTAAGGCTAGGAGTGGTTGCTTTTATTGTTTCGTACTCTGCGTGTGTGTTTGTGTGGAGCGGTGTGTATACACACAGAAGCTCATGTTCGGAATTAATCAGATGAGGCATTTCAATCGTAGGAGTCTGATTACAGTAGCACATCATCCTTATGTGACCGTTCTCTGGGACGTGACATCGGGCACCTGCCTCTCAGCTTGAGGCACAGAGAGGACAATAGGAGAACACCAGCAGGTGTCTGCCCTTGTGACAGATTATGCGCGCTGCATTTCGTGCCACCTGCGTGCGTGGTGATGGCAAAGTCAGTGGCGTGTCGAATCCTTTGTGTAACGACAGTAGTAGCGGTGTGCGTTTCAGTCAGTGTTGGTGTTCGTGCTGGCTCTCTGCAAAGTCAGGCAGTGATGCCAACAGACCTTTTTCCAGCACAAGCGGTGACCGCCATCAGTCATGACTCTGAGCATGATGGCTCTAACCTCCCATAGCAACACATACAACAGATTGTAAGGTCTCATACTACCTAATGAGATGATTTAGCTGCAACACAGTGTTTGCATTGCCTCTTCCATGTAATTTTGCAGCCACCTCCTTGTTAATCCAGCCCTACCAGTACCACATTGTCTTTTATATCACTGAGACAACGGCAGTCCCCTGTTGGCCAAACTGTCACAAAGGAACACACATTCACTTTTTTGTGTCTGTTGTTAAGTCCCTTTTAATGTAGAGTAAAGCTGTTCGTCTATGCTGTTCAGTCAAAGCCAACATACAGTGATACCACTGATGTCGTGGCAGCAAGCAAAGCCTGTTGCCAGTGAAAGACCAGACGCTCTCATGAAGTATTCATGTTAATTGGCCAAAAGGGAGGAATGGAAACGTATCAGGTTTTTGAAAAAACTAATTTGTGAAGGGCAAATAAGATTTGGTGATTGTGTTCGACTGTGAGCTCTATGAAATGGGATTTGTGCTTGGGGAAGGTGGGAATAAGATTCGATAGAGGGATGTGATGTGGAAAAGGCGTGAAAATGCTGGATCTGTGCTGAACTCCTATTGTACACTGTAATGAGGCAGGGCTGTTTCAGCTGTGTGGTTGATATTTCAGGGTTTGATAGTTGCCAAATGTAACTAAGAAACATACTGTAATGTGTAGACACACAGTCCATCTGATTTGACAGGAGAATATCTCTGTCCAAGTGGTCGATGAGAACCCTTGATAACTGGAGCACAAGCCAAAAGTTGTTAAATCTAGTACCTGCTTTGCTCTGCTCTCCTCCAGTGATGGGATGTGGTGTCCTTGCACTGACTGAGCAATCAGTCTTTGTCCACCCCATCCCCCTCTTTCAATCTCGCATCTCTTCCCCCTCGTCCCTTTTTTGTGCATATACAGTGCTGGGCATTTGGCCAGCATCTCCTAAAGCCCTCCTCACAGCCTAACGTCCATCTAACGTTCTAACTCATTCATCATTTTGCTGTATACAGAGCTTGTAAAATTCAGTGTAGTTGTGTAACATGAGAAAGACATTGATTAAGCCTCCGTGTTGCTCTGTGCAATCTGTAAAATGATTAATATTGAAATGGTCACCACTGGGAATGGACAGGATTGCTGGTGGATAGTATGTTTTGGTCTCTTCAGATACAGAATATTGCATTAGCTTTTTGGCTTTGCACAATTTCTCCTCACTTTTATCCTCTTTTTTTTTTCCCCCCCCCGTGTCTTCTCCTGACTTCTGAGATAAAACTATGTCATTTCTCCCCGACAGTCTTGGCAGGGAGCAGGATTACTGTCCTAACAGAAAAGGCCCATGGCATCCATCACTGTGACAGTGGTTGCCTAGGGCCTCATAAAAGCCAACGCTATGTCTGCCATGCTATTGCTAGGCTGCAACACTTCATCTAAACTTGCCACTGAGCTGCTTCAGGCGTCCACTCTTTATTGTCAGGGAGATAACTGTAGGCCCACACAAGCCCCAGGAATGTGTGCTCCTCTCAGGAAGGAGTAAAGCAGCTGGTTTTGGACAGCCTACAAGCCAAACAAGGTATTGTTAGGGTGCTCATTTCCATTTGTTGTCTTGGAGGGGGCCCTTGAAGTGATGAGGGGGGAAAAAAGGGCAAGGACAGAAGAATGTGTATTTGCTCTGCATTTGTAAGATGAGCTTCTTGCAACGGGGATAAAGTGTACCTCCTGGCCAAGCCCTCTCCTTTCTCTTTGGTATGATTAAAACAGAATATTGTAATCTACAGGACAGGGTATGCCAAGGGAGTCTATCCTCCCAGCTGTGTTTTTTAGAAAGAACAAGAAGAAAGAGGGAGTCGTGGATGAATGGATGAAGTAGGTGTGGCTTAAATAAAATTCCCTGGGCTCATGCTTACACTTTGATTTTTGGCCAAACAGATGTCGCAGCTGCTCTGTGATAATACCATGGGCGTGTTGTTTGCATCTGTCGTAAACATTTGTGAATATTGACTGTATTTGAGTTTAAGACAAAGAAGGTCCATAAAGTGTATCAGTGATTTGTCCCTGCGCTGACCTTTGCCCTTAAAAAGACCTCGTGTTTGGTCATTAAAATCCTGTAGATGGCTGTGAAGTGCCTTTCATCCTCCCTTTGGGCTGTGATTTGTATTGATTTCAACCCTCTGTTGGCGGGAAATGTAATCCATACTAATACACCAACAACAGAACCACCAGCCACCACCCACATGTGTGTGTGTGTGTGTGTTCAGCACAGGCATTAGTGGGTCTATCATTCCTCTCTGTGCCCTCCCTCTGGAGCAAACCTTTATGAGTTATGACTCATTATAAAACAATGGGACGGGGGGGGGTTGGGGTTGTTTTTGGGCTTATATTTTGTCTGCGACCTCTCCTTACCCCCCTCCTTAACTCTTATCTTCATTCATCTTCAGTCTCATTTCATCCTTCAGTCTCACTCGCTCTCCTCTTAGAAGAAGCCATTCTCTCAATTTTGTCCGCCTTGATTCCTGCTGTAATTGAGTGATTCTGTCAATTCAGATTTCGCTTGCCTGCCAGATTAGATATGAAAACGGCGTCTATTAATGCACCTTGTACTACATGTTCCTTCTTTCTGTTTCCATCTAAAGTTCCGACCTGTGCTCCAGTCATATATCTCATTGTTTGTTTTTCTCCTGTTGTTCATCATTAACCTGTTTTTGTTCAGGGCTGATTTCATCTCAGTGTCTGACACACTTTCCAGTGTTTGGGCTACACTTCACATTACAACCTCAATCTTGCGTCTGATAGCGGCCAATTACGATTGTCTGTTGGTATGAGTCCATGTCTGATCTCGGGGAAACAAACAGTCATTGTAATGGTTATTGTAATGTGGGAGCGGCATCTGTGTGCAGGCATGCTACTCCACTGAAAGCCGTCAAACTCAGTGTGTCTTTGTCAGTTCATGTCTGCATTATGTATTATATCAGCGGAACAAGTTCAAAAGAAAACTGAAACAGATTGTTGTAGTTGTTGGTGGGAGACACAGTTTCTTGAGGCAATTACATTAGATTATGCAGCTCTTGCTGTGAAAGTCAATCTGTTTTATTAGAAACAGATGTCATGCAAATTATTTATAGTGTTTAGGTTTTGCATTGTTTTTTGTACACCAGGTTGCAAGAGCAGAAATGAGGGCTAGTAGTGCCTGCAGCTGACTACTCGCTCATTTAACCAATTGACTTTGTAGGTTAGCCAGTGCAGCAGTGCATTGCAGCACAGACTACGTCAAATTCTTGGAGCCTGACGAGGCAAATGTATTGTGTTGAGATTTCACAGAGCCCAGTATAGCATAACACAAGCAACAACCTACAGATTTTTATGTAGGTTACTGCTCCTCATAACACTGCACGCACTTTTAAGTTGGATGCACGTCACTGTACATCTCCGTCACCCCCAATACAAGTAAAATTCATAATTGCTTGCTTCAGTTGACCTGCTCAGAGCAGGACTGTTGTTTTTTAGAATAAGACTTACTTATTTGGCCTTTATGTGGCACTTTTTTTTTTCTTGTCATTGTTATGTTGCCCTCTTTTTCTGCTAACCCTTCAATTTTCCACTATTTACCCTCATCTCCCACAACTCTTTTCCCTTTCCTCTTCTGTCACTGTTTGTTGCCTCACTTCTCACCTCTTCCTCTGTTAGATGTTTTCTTTGTCATTCTTTCCATATTAAACCTCTCTGTTCCTCCTCCATCTCTCTATTTTTCTCTGTCTGTTTTCGCTTCTCATTAAACCCTTCCTTCGCTGCTTGGTAGTCATTGGAGAATGAAACAATGGGACAATAGATGGATGGTGCTGTGTTAATGGGTTCCCACTGTTGGAAATTGCTTTTGTGGTCTACATTAGAACAGGTCATTTACTGATGTAAATTTAAGCAGAGGCTGCACATCAGATTGCATGTTTGGATTTTTGCTAACGGAGTGAATGGAGCACAAAAATTGAGCTGCGGTTGCTTTTGTTGATACTTTTTTTTTTTTTTTTTCTTGAGTGTTTGTATGCCACCTAAACATGTCTTTCCTTCTCTGTCTCCAGGACTGCTATAGGTCCGTCAACATCTCGACCTGCATCCTCCACATCCAGGCCCACCACAGCTACAGCAAAGCCCTCCACCACTGCAACAGCTAAAACCGCTGCTTCTAGAGTTACCACAGCACCCTCTACCTGCAGGACCACAGCAGCACAGCCTCCCAAAACAGCTGCTGCTAAGAAAGGTTAGAGGTTACACCTTTTTTCTGACAAGGAGACACTCTCCTGAAAGCAATGTCCCATTTGCAGTGTTTTTTTTTTTACACACTGACACTGGAAGATGAGTTAATGTCACATGGTAGCACTTGACAAGATGCAGTTTTTTCAGAAGGGTGTATTGCACAAACACATCTCATGTTACTAGCTTAAGAGTTTCAAGTTGATAGCCTAAAATGACTGCAATAATAAAGTAGAATGAAGTGGTTGGCTTTAGTCCCAGCAATATACTTACATGAATGTGCCAAAGAATGAGTTTATGGACAGTTACTCTATGAATCTGTGGATTGGAAGCCTGAATATTGCTTAAGTGATAGAAGTATTTTGACAGTTTGAGCTAAAATATCACAAAGAAGCTCAGCTAACATTAATTTCTTCACAAAATTAAAAATGTTTAGTTATTGGCAATCAGATAGGGTGACTTGATTGTTGTTTTCTCTCTTCACACCAGATGTTAGTCGACCACCCTCTGCTGCAGGGGCTAAGAGACCTGCAACAGCTACAACATCGGCTGCTGCCAAAATGCCTGAAGCCTCTAAACCCACGGCCACTGTAAAGCTCAACTCTGCCTCCAAATGGTCTGCAACAACAAAAGCAGCAGATCCCAAGTTGTCGCAGCCCAAAACTCAACAGCCTGCTAAACCTACTCCCACAAAGAAACCCGGTGTAGCCTCTGCTCGGTTCCAAGCCAATAACAAACTGCCCATCGGTCGGACCCCCCCTGCCTCTCCAGCCAACAAACCTGGAAGCACCCCTCAGGCAAAACGTGGAACCAAACCCACTCAGGCTGTCCCACCTTTCACAGCCACCAAGAAGACAGGGGTTTCAAATACTACCACATCTGCTCGTGCTGCTGCTGCTGCTGCTGCTGCTGGTGGTGCTGGTGGTGCTGGTGCAGCGGTAGCAGCTGCCACAGCAGCAACTGTGCTAGCAGAAGTGCAAGCAGAGACGACAGTAGCTTTACCACAAGGATCATCCGTTGCTGTCTATGCACCAGAGGAGGTCCCTCCCCAAGCCTCGGCCCAGAACATACCACCAGAGGTGATACCTCAAGAGACTGTTCAAAGCCATTCAGCTGCCCCCTCTCCTCCACAAAGCCCTGTCAGGACAGCCTTACCAGAGACCGCTCCGCCCCAGGAGCAGCTAGAAAGCAGTGCTCCTTTACTAATAACACAAGAGCATGTCTCTGTTCCAGTTGAGCCTACATTACCACCTGTGGCCTCTCCTCCAGAGCTATCCGAAGAGCCTGTTTACCTGTTAACAGACCAAACCCCCTCCACATCTAAAGCCCTCCCAGCAGCAGCAATCCCTCAGCTAGTTCCTCCCACCAATCTAAATGAAGAGGAGTATGAAGAGGAGAGGGAGGGAAGCCTGCCGGTTTCTCTGTCAGAAATGAGTGGGACCACACAGCCCACCGAGGAGTCTCGTCCTGGGTCAGCTGGACCAGTAGGGGGCTCTGCTTGGAGGGCCGGTGGCGCCTTGCTCTCTGAGCTGGACTCTGAGGAGGTTAGCGGTAGCCAGCTGGGTGCGTCTGAATTGAGCGCCCCCGGTGTCCTGGAGGGCGCAGAGAGCATGGATGATCTGGGAGATGGCAGTCTCAAAGGAGCGTCAGCAGGCTCACCTGACTTTGAGAAGGTTCCTGACATTCCAGTTAATGACTTTGAGGAGGAAGACGATGAGGATGACGACGATGACAATGATCGGGTGTGTGACATGGATGTGGGCTCAGAGCGAATAGACGAACCACAGAGACCCAGGCACGACAATGATGTGGAGGACGAAGAGGACGACGAAGATGTGGAGATGGCCAGTGAGGGGGTGACAGAGAGTGGGCTGGAAAGCTATGGGAATGCAGATGAAGATGACTTTGCTGAAGATGAAAGGCTGGACAACTTGAACAGGGTGGCCCAGCCGCCACCTCCCCCTCAGCTGCCCTCTGCTCCAGCTGCTCAGTGGGACCAGCTTAACCCCTTTGCTGATCACTGGGCAGAACCGCTTCAGCCACAGCAGCTTCTTGGGCGCGTCTCCCAGCCCATACAGGTGGCAGGAGCAGCTGCGGCGAGCCCTTTGCTAGACCCCTGGCATGCAGACTCTGAGACCCCGACTCAGTCCCCAGCCCAGCCCTGGCTAGAACTAGGCACTGCTCCTTTTGTTCCTGAAAACCAACAAGTTCCCCCTCATTCCTCTGTCATGGATGGAGCTCAAATGTACATGGATCAGCCCGGCCCAGCCCCAATGCAGACCCTGGCCCCTGCTCCGCTCTCTGCCCCAGGAATGTCTCTGTCAAGCACCCTGAGCAGTGAGATCAGCACTCCAGAGGAACTCCGTGACTACAATCGAGAGGGGAAGCTTCAGCCTCAGGATACGCAAGCCCTGGCGCTCTCTCCCCAGCTTGACCTAGACGATCAGGACCTGGGCATCCACTTGGAGAGGGGAGACGGGGAGGGAGAGGAGGATGCTGAGGCGGAGACCCTGCCCGCTGATGAAGTCCTGGGAGGGCCTGCAACTGCCCCCACTTCCAACCCCTCCTCCTCCTCAGTAACAGAAGATGAAGCCAGCGACACAGAGGGAGAAGCTCAGTTGGATGATTCTTTGGAGAGTCCAGCGATCACCCACATAACCTTTGACAGCCAGCCTGCATCCCAGCGCTGCCTGTCCACTGTGGAAGAAGGCGAGGAGGCTGAGATGGTGGAAGGCGGCGTCGGTGAAGACACAACCCCACCTTCAGCTACCTCGTTGGCGTCTTACGGCTTTGACACCATGACCACAGCTTCAAACTCCAACGCCCAGTCCACAGGGGAGAGTTGCATCAAGAGTCCTGGCATCTTCTCCCTAGAGGAGCTGCCTGAGGAGGCCAAGGATCCCTGTCTCATCCCACAGCCTCTCACCCAGCCATACCTGGCAGAGCAGCAGTACATCGAGTGTGGGAAGCAGGAAGCGGAGTCTGCTGAGCATGCGGGGGAGGAAGTGCTGGGGTCAGAGGAAGCCCCGGATCCTTCAGCAGCTCTGAGCGCTTTGCAGCAACCAGAGGAAAATCCAGATGACATGCAGCCTCCCTACTATTCAGCTATCTGTGAAAAGACTGAGAACTCTTTTGCAGGTAATGTATAGTTCAACTCCCTAACAGCTCGAGTAATGCCCCTTACCTCTCTTTGGCCCTGTTCCAGCCTCCCCAAAATAATATCTCACTGTAGTAGTCCTTGTTGTCAGTGTTTGTCCTGAAATCTCTGGGGGTGGACGTAATCAAAGGTAAACAAAAAAAAAAAAATACAGAGAGCAAAAAAGGGAAGAGATTTAAAAAAAGAAGACAGCAGTGGCACTTCCCTCTGATATAACATTTCCATTATGAGTATATGGCTTAAATTCCTGTATGTGCAATAGCTACTACTATTTACTCCTTGTGTGTGAGAGTGTGTGTGCGTGCGCGCGCCTGGGTTTTGGTTTCTGTTTTAACACAGAATCATCTGGTTGTCCTGAACTGACGTTGATATGACTTGTCTGCTTACAATGCAGCTCTTAAAGAGGGAAAATGAGAAAATAGAGCATAACAAAAGAAATGTGGAAAGAACTGTAACATTTTTTTTTTTCATGTGTATTTATCCTAATACTTTTTACTGAACAAAGCTGATAACTGAAAATGAGTTATTGATTGTATTTTCATGTTTTGATTTCGCTCTTCTACCATGAGATACAGGCAATCCTTCCTTAACCCAGATCACTCCTCATGTCTTCTTGCACTTTAAATTGTACCCCAGCTTTTTCCTTGTGTTTATCCATCTTTTGGAGTAATGAAGCTTAAAACTTTAAATAAAGATTAGATTTTTATCATGATGTATTCTCTCATTGTACAGTTTTATTGAAATGGGCATTTGGGAGTGGAGTGTAAGGCATATTTATGGTCTGTGTGCAAGAAATCATCACTCACCACTGACATTTATTTCAAGGTCTCACAAAAATCCAGTTTTATATCAGAGGCTCTATACAACTCATTATATTGCTCAGTTAACCATTTAGCCTACAAGCTTGTCAATGCTTTACTCTTACCATACAGTCAACACAGACACTCATACATATTTTGTAGCCTTTCCTTTTAAAACTGGATACAAACAGTGGAACTCATGCCCAACCTCAAAGACTTCACTGGTTTGAAAACCACATAACTAAGTTGATCATCGTCCACCAGACCTTCTCATCCATGGATCGAACTTCAGCGCTTCAAGCAACAAAGAAGTTTGACATCCTGCCTCAAGAAGGACCTGACCTTTCTTATTCTGCTGCTACTTTAATTTCTCTCCAGTTCACTGTGGGTGTTTCTGATTTAGCTCTTCTCTACTGCTTTTTTTATTTTTTTTAGCATTCCTGCTGCACTGTTTCTACAGCACTGTATTAATGTTAACTGAGCTTATGCATGTCACTGTTGCACAATGACTTGACTTTCATCTCATTACTTTGGATTGGTTTGTTCAGGGTCAGCCAAATAGCTTGGCTCTAGGACTTAATTAACTTAGGTTAGAATAATGTCTAGCCTTAAAGGACAGGCTCGCAATTTTTCTTTCTTAAAACAATAGTCAGGTGCCCATATGAACAATGGAACAGATTTTACTTGCTGTAAGCATTCCTCCTGTACCACAGTCCTCATTTTGAGCAAAAATGTGAAGCTTATATGAGGCTTCAAGCTTCTGAGTTAATCAAATAAAGTGGATATCTTCCACAGTTAGTCTTTTTAGTACAAAAGTCCCTCTTTGTGTCTCGACAGTTTTCCTGTTGAGCTGCAGTGGAAGTACAGTAACAAAGAGGGAAATTGGCACTAAAAAGACATAGTACAGTAAAGATATCGACTTGATTTAACCTATTTGGACGGCTGAAGCCTTATTTGAGCTTCAAATAAACGGAAGGACGATTCTGGATTTTCACTTGCATTGTAAGTGCATTATGAAGGATCTCTTAATGGTCAGTATGAACAGGAGGAATGATTACAGCAAGAAAAATGTGTCATTGTTCATTTGGGTGCCTGACTATAGTTTTAGGACAGACTTGGAAAAAATGTGAACCTGTCCTTTAATTTACTCAGGTTAGAATAACATCGAGCCTCAACTTTTACTCCTTCTAAAGCCGAGCTATTATTTTAGTTTTCTTGTGATGCTGGATGTCTATAAATGCATGGAGAGCTTTTGCATGTATCACTGGTTGACTAACTATAAACTCCATTCACGGGTGATGACTGTTTGAGCTGGCAATAAGCTTTTCTGTGGTTGTTTTTATGTGTCACCATAGTTGATAGTGATTGCATATACAGGAAGTTGGCTGCTTGTTTTTGCACACAAAAACCTTTCTTTTTCCGGGTGTCATTTTTTAAAAGTATTAAATATAGGACACAGTTACATCAAGTATGCACAGTTGCTCTCTGCTCAAATTTCCCAAACCCTTGCCCCGGCTACCACCCCCAGTCACCTCACCTTGGGTCACTATTTTCTTTTGTGTTCACTGTTTTACAGAAATACTTAGCAGACTGTATCTGTCACTGCTGCACAGCTTGCAAACAATGTCCCACTGTCATTTATTCAAAGTGGAAAAAATACAAATAATTGCCGGTCAGTCTGGTGCTGTAGGCTCCTGGCAGACCTTTGGGCTTGTCCTCACAATGCTTCCACTATTCCTTCAGCAAGTATGAGCCTGTGAAGGCCACCCCCTTTTCTCTACATCCTATCTGCCTGTACTCACACTGCACTGCTGTCACTGTCCTGCTGCCTGTGACCTGTTTTATAACATCACGCTACTGTAATCTTCCTTCCCGCTTCCTCTCACATACAGGCTTCACTGCACTACCGCACGCTCACCGCCGCGATCACTCGGCACACCCCAGAACCTACTGCGACATCGTCAAACCTATCACCGCCGCAGCCGCCCCGCCCAGGCTGACCTGCGCCGACCTCCCGCCCAGGAACGTCGGGCAGCAGGCGCTCAGCCCCCAGCTCCGCAGGCTGGAGCAGCACCAGAGGCAGCTGCTGGAGCTGCAGCAACGCAGGGAGCAGCAGAGCAGACCGCTGGAGGAGGCAGAGCAGGAGAGGAAGAGGAGGGAGGAGGAGGAGCAGAGGAGGAAGAAAGAGGAGGCTGAAGAGGAAATAAAGAGGAATGAAGAGAGGAAGATGCGAGAGCAGGCGGAGGCGACGAAGAAGGAAGAGGAGGAAAAGCAGAGGAGAGACCTTGAAATGCAACTGCAGCAGCAACAAGAGGAGTTGAAGCAAAGACAGCAAATCATGCAGTGGCAACAAGAGCTGCACCAGTCTAATAAAGGTCAGACGGTGCTGCTGTCCCCTTCCTCTGGCCTCTGCACCATCTACGAAGCCCTGGAGACCAGCGATGAAGAGGTTGATGGTGAAGAAGAGGGAATAAAGGAGCTCATGCCCACAAAAGAGGAGGAGGAGCCCAGGCAAGAGATGTCAAATAAAGAGATAGACGATAACTGTGAAAGAGAAACGTCAGATGTAGAGGAACAAGAGGATCAAGACTCTTCACCGTCCAACGAGACCCCCCCTCCTCATCCAGACTCCCCTCACACACCCAGCAACCTCTCCCAGGACGGAGACAGCTCCTCTCCTCCCGAGTCTCCCGAGCGACCTCCACCCTTGGACCTGGACTGGGGGAAGAAAGTGGACATAGTCCAGCAGCTGATCAATCAGACCTTGCTGCTGAATGGAGACGGCTGCTCCTCCCTGCTGCTGCTGCCAGGGGGCGCAGGAGGCACGCTGAGCCCCCTGGAGAGCAGCCTGTGGCCCAGCCTGCTGCCTCCGCTCACCCCTCCCTCCGCCACCGTCACCTCTGTTAGTAGTTTCTCCCCAGAGGCCACTGGGAGCTCCCCACAGGGAGAGTGGACAGTGGTGGAGCTGGAGACGCATCACTGAGGGACTCAAACACTTCAAATACAACATCTGCAGTACACATACAAGTGCTGTCTATACACACACACGCACACACACACACACACACACACACACGCACACACACATTCAAGACTGGAAGAAGCACACGTACACATGTAGTGTAGATATGAATGCAGAGCAGCTCACATTTACTGTACTGTTTCTATACTCACCATTAAGCAAATTATTTACTTTTGGAGAACAGCTGCACAGACTGAAGTGAATATTTGGGCTGAGCAGTGTGAAGAAAAAATGCAATAATCAAAAGAAATAGTTCAAGGACTGATATCACCGTATCTGTTCAAGTATGGAAGATAAACTCTTAGATTGCCTAATTTATGTCCATCAGCATCTGAGAGAAGTCCACAATGATGGACAACAAATAATACCAATTTACTGCCCAGCCCTCTAAATAGACCCATAAACATATATAAATAATGTGGTGCTGATTCACTTATAAGACAGATTTCTAACTACTGTATAAATGGGCACATACAACACAATGCTTAATGGTGCTACAGGTTAACAGTCCGCTGTTTCTCTAAGCGTGCATGCTGTTTATTGATGCAAAAAAGATAAACTTTCCTATCCTGAATGAGACTCACTCCCAGGTTATGCACCACCCACAACATGCTCCACAAAGGACATGGTTAAGATTAACATCCAGAAAGTTGAAGATGAGATTAAAGCCATGGCTGCAGTCACTTTTAAAGCAATACTAGCGAAGCAGGCTCACTTTGTATGTAGTTTAAGAACAAGGCCTTAGCCAGCATTTTAGAAATACTGAGGTCACGAGTCTCTCCACTGCAGCCCTCCTTTAATGTCTCTTTAATTGGATTTTAAAATTTTCTTTCCCCAACACGAAAACTGTTAAAAAGCTGTTTCATCACTGCCATTAAAATCTGGAGAAATCCAGAGTCTTCATAGGCATGTGTATAAAAATTATATATTTAAGTACCAAGCTTGTATGTTTGGTCTGAATGAATTGGATCAGATATTTACTGCCTTAAATCAGGAATCTTTAGACTATATTTTATCTAGGAAAAGCTTTTTTATTTTGATGAAAAAAGGGTCCAAACATGCACAGTCTACCTTAGGTAAGGTATAAAATCAATGTCACGACCCAGCTCTACATCTTTATTGATTTAGTTTTTGTCATACATAAATTTGACTTTAAGGCCACCAAGTCTAAACATACTAACTTAACCAACTTGTCCTCCGTGGTGGTTGCGTCCCTACCTTGGAGTCTCATCTCAGGTCAAGAAAGTCCCGGGTGTCATCTCTGCCACCGAGAAACTCAAGTAAACAAACACAACATGACACCACATTGAAACTCAGCACCTCTCTTACCTCACACCTGCAAACACAAGCTTTACGCTGACTGGTAGATTATAATAGTACATTTAACCCTCCACATACACACACACACACACACATACACGCTCACAGAGGACAACATATGACAGAATCCCATGATGCATCACTGCTACTGACTAACAGGGTGGAACTTTTCTTTATGCCAAATCTCCGTGCCATGGGTGACCACATACACACACGCACACAAACACACCGATGGTGCCAAGGTAAACTGAAGAATATGGTTGTTATATTTTCTGTTCCTCACCTTTTAGCTCCTTTATTTGAGTCCATAACTGTTTATATACGTGTCGACGTGCGTCTTTTATCACCTTATTTTGATGTGAGAAAACACTGGAGATGTCCGGCTACTGAATAGCGATAAATGTTCTCTGAAGCTTAAAGTCTTGCTTCCCAGATCTTGATGAGGTTGCACTTTGTTAAAACTCTTGAAGTCGCTCACACATGAAATTTGTCTCGATTCAAATTTGGTGATTATTGAGGCCTAGAAATGTTTTATGTTAGAGATGAAGAGAATCATCACCTGTTTGATCTGTCTGAGCTGATTTGCGATTCCTTACCAAAGGTCAGTATAATGTGTAAGCGTTTCCCTGTGAAACACTGATGAGGTTTTACTTCTATGTATATAATTGTGTCAACAAATGAGATTTCTTAGTGATTAAATTAAATATTGCTGAAGGTTAGTTTCTGCAGAAATGGTCAACATCACTGTTTCGTAGCCCCACATTAACTTTTTCATGGGTGTAGTGTTCCTGTGGTTCTCGTGCTCACATTTTAGTTAATGTTACTTCAGTCACACAGACTACAGACAGATGATAGCCTGTAATTATACAGTGACTGGTCAGTGACTAACTCTGGGTTTTACCCGATACTGCTGTGAAGGTCAGGGGTCACTTTGTTGTGTGATGTGAGAATAAGGAAGATTATTAAAAGGGAGGCAAAGCGGAATATCAGGATTTTCTGGGTTTTTACTGTGTAGTATTGTTGAAACTGTGATGAGCTACGGTACGAAAGTGTGCGTCTCGCTGGTTGTAAGTGTTCATATCTGTGGATGTGGATGTCGGTCTGTTGTCTGGATACTGTGTGTTTGTCAGTCAGTGTTGTTTAAGGCTGTCATTTTGAGCCTCACTTTATAGTGTCACAGGTCTGAAGATGAAGGGACTCTTTTAGGCCAATTTTGGTCATTTCTGACGCCCCTTAAATCTAACTGAAGGGCCCAGAGATCCAAAATATATAAAAGGCAATAGACATGTATTTCCTCTCATGTCCATTTGTGTTTAATAAAAAGAATTGAAAGCAGAAACTGAGGAGCCTAATTGGTACTTACGACAGATATTTGCTCTTTCACACTACTGATCCAGCAGAAAAAAATCCCCTTTACCATTGCTGGCTAGTTTGTCCACCGTCTTATCAAAGCCTATGTGTAGCAGCTGAGAAGCACACAGGTGTTTATGCTTAATGTACGTTTGCGTTCCTGTAAATCCAGGCAGGACACATAATGCTCACTGCATTTGTGACGAAGCTGGACTTTTTAAAAATTTGCTCTCTTAAACATCTCTGTAGTGTTTTTGTAAGCATTTCTGTGTATATTGTTTAAAGACTGCTCACTGTAATGAAGGGAAACCCCACTGACATTTTGTACTTTAGAGATTTTAGAAGTATAGTAGCCCTTTAAGAGTTATATATACATTTTTATTGCAATAGAGAATGAAGGATGTTGGGTGTAAATGGTAGATATTATTCTTTCGTTGTAAGTAAATTGCCTTTCTTTATGTCTAGTCAACAGAGCAGAGACGGGCTGAATGGTTACAAGGTCAAACTGAACACAGTAGGCTGAGCGAACATGTTTAATTTGTTATTTAGGCTCAAAATGGTTTGAATAATCTCTCGCTTTGGATTTTTAATTTATTGAAAATGAACCGAGGCCTGTGTGCTCTAATTTAAATGGTTTGATGAACCTGTTCAAATGAAGTAAAAATGGGCGTTCTCACGTGTGGGACCCAGATCATGGCAGCTTGTTATAAAGTTTTCTTGTTTTCTTTGACTTTCTGGAAAGACAGAAACCTGTGATTGTGTGTAATTATTCCAATGCAACGTTTCATGTAAATAAAATGTTTGTTTTTTTTAATAAGGCTTCTGGACTTCTTTACAATAACACAAAAAAATCTTAAATAATATAAAAACTTATAAAAATGTAAAAACTCTACAAAATACTGGCAAACTCTTATCAAACCTTTTCTAAATGTACATCAAACACACCGAACAGAATAAAGTGACAAAAGTGTGCAGCAAACATCACAGTGAAGAGTATAAAATTATTTTTACTTAACCTGACTGACAAAACTATTTTAGAAAAATGCCCTGTTTGAACCGAAAGGTCATGAATGCATTAAGTCACTCTGGCTGTAAGTGTCGTATCTTTATGGTAATGTGTGTTTGTGATCCAAAGTGCCAGATGCATTTGAAGCCAGATGTTACAATATCTTTTTAGAATCAACTGGACACATATTCTCAAAATAACTTGACCCCGCTTGAGGATTTTGTCTGCATTATCCTGCAGTGTGAGCTGAATTGGTCCAGATCTTTTCATCATGCTTTATATCCTTCTAAGAAGCATCAAGAGAACTGTAACCCTAACATATACTGTATGTACAAATACACACGTTGGCCTGCAGGGTGTAGCATCACTCTGTTGTCTGCCACGACACCAGCAGCTGCTGCAGGAATTCTGTAGCGCTGCAGCTGGACGGCTCGTCACTGCCCAGAAACAACAGCCTGTGATAGTTGGCGTGAGGAACCTCACACATAATCCTGAAACAAACACGTGCACACACACTGATTAAAAAGTCAGGGAAGTAGCTGAATGGTGTTGGGCTTTTTTTTACACTTAGACGCATCATCATCATCATTTGCTGTCATTTCACTCCCCAGAGAGCACTGAGCATGGAAAAACATCTTAAAGTAACAAAGACATACAGAGAAATGAACGAAGAGATGGAACTCAACATACCAGTCATAGATGTCCTCTGTGTCGGGGTCAGGGTTCACCTGCACCCACTGACCGATGGACCACATCCTCACCACGTTACTGTGAGCGACACCTTGGCCATCTCTGTCAGCCTCTGCGTGTAAGTTGGGAATGTCCTCACAGCACAGGAAGTAACTAAAAGGGACACAAATGCAGCAGTAAGACCAGGAGCCACATGTATAAACCATGCATACTCCATTTCCAGCACATAAACTGATGTTTATATACACAGAATGCGATCTGAGGGTGATGTGATGAGGTGGAGATGAAATGTAAGATGAGAGACAGAATCTTATAGTAAAACATTGTTTGTTTAGGACAGGTGTACAGACTGGTGGAGCAGGCGGTGAACTGATATGAAAACAGCTGGTTCAGGGCGTGTCTTCATCCATTTATGGCTAATTGTGGGAGTGGAAATGAGGCTCGTGCATGTGCGCCTAGTTTCACAATGACTAAGATACGAAGAATGCGTCTGCATATTTCTGGCTTTGTGTGTACACACAGTTTTAGTCATGAATCTACAGAGTTTTATGCATGTGGCCCCAGGTGTTGGTGAGGTTAGCAGGAGAGCTAACTGACTGAGCAGGTGGAGATATCCAGACTCACTACTCTGTGTCTCCGACTGTTTCTGCGTCTCTCTCCTCGGTCTCTCCACCCTGCTCTTCATCTTTCTGCTGCTCGTCTCGGAGTCTCTCCACGTTCCAGCGCATGCGTTTGTACAGTCCGGTGTTGACCCGGGCCAGGTACGGCGTCTGCTTACAGTAGCGGAACGCGGTCAGCCTCAGCCGGCCGAGCTGACTCTGGCCGATGCAGAAGTGAGACATGCTGGGAATGCAGACAGGAGAGCGTTAGACAGATATGAAAGAAAAATAGAAGAACATATAACATACAACATAAAACACTGATATTAAATGTATGCTGCTGACAATTTCAAGAAATGTGTCACAGAAAAACAAGCATGAATTATTTAAATCTGCCAATTAATTTAAAAATGATTTCATTTGTTGTGTTAATAATGTGGACGCTGCAAAGCTTTAAGATTGTACATTTACACTACACAATATTTCACTGACTTAAAAAGCCATTACTGGGCATAATATTTGGCAATATATAAACATAATCAATTAAAGGTTTTACTGTGACATTAGTAAGAACTGAAATTAGTAAATACAACAACTGTGCTGTGATGTACCGAGAGAACATCGAGGAGGTTTTACAAGGATGAAACAGATACTGCAGCCAGCAAAAAGCTATTACAACAGTTAGGGAGTTACCTAACCTCTTGTAACAACTTTCAGTTTAAGAGGACTTGTTCAAGAAGACTTGAAATGAATCACACTGTAAGTACTTTTAACTCACTGAGTCCCTGTTCAATAAATACTCAACACAGTAATGTTATTACTGGCTGACAAGACAGGAAAAATTGAGAAAACAAGGTAACAGTGTTGATATTGCAATGAAATCATGATTATGATATACTTACACAGTTCTTTTGGAAATTATTTTTATCCTGATTTATTATTATTAATAAAGTGTACATTATCATTCATGCTGCTGCTGATGTTAGAGAACAATGACCAGCTGAGGACCGTCACTTGTGACACTACCAGCAGAACGAAGCCTTGAAAATGTGGGGAAAGGAGCCCCTTGTTCACCTTGTGTACATTAAGCACAATGTGGTTTCCTGCCAGCATTTCATTGCTAATCCCGTATGTTCAAAATATTTACACTATAATTTGTAGCCTGTAATATAAAGCGTCACCATTACAACAAATTGGCACAAAGTTGATCATCTAGGAAGGAGCAATGTTCAGTTACATGAAACAGAAGGAGCTAACTGTTTAAATATGTAATAATGATGGAATGTATATACTGTATGTATGACTTTGTGCTACTGTAACTGTTTTTCCAGATTTGAAAATCCAACAAAAAATCAAAGTATAAAAAAAAAGAAATGAGTGAACACATATTAGAAACTTGTGTTATTCCTCTGTGTGTGTGTGTGTGTGTTTACCTGTTAGGTTCAGTCTCATCCAAACAGAGGAGATTGTAGTCGGCGTAGGTCAACACCAGCTGCTCCAAACTGTCACACAGCTGCTGAGAGAGGTCTAACAGCTGCACACGCTGCACAAACACACACAGAAAAGTCAACTTGTAGCAGTTAAACCATGAGGTTTTCATACAATGAACACAAATGAGCCTCTCATTCAGTAACAGATTTGCACCCCTTAGAATACTTTGTTCCAACAGCTGGATCTGGAAAACATCTGCATGATCCTGAAGCAACTGACCGCATCAGACGACCAAATTCACTTTCTGTGTCTGTCAAGTACATCACACAAGAGACAAAATCTGAACTCAATTTCCCAGATTGCAATGCATCAACTTGAGAGAAACTGTAAGCATTTTGCTTTCAATGAAATCTAGGCATTAGTGGTTAAATAGTAGAAGACTACACTAAAATATGGGATGTGTCTATAATATCAGTCATAAGTCACAGTTTGAATCTGAGGAAGTCCATTAAAACACAACAAATCCAGACATTTGTCTCTGAGACAGCAGAACATTTTTTTCAGTTATCCAAATCCACTGGCTAATGAAAATACACACAATTAATCTCAATAAAACTATCATATGCAAGATACTTGAGGAATACCTGATTTTAAACTGTGTTGAAATGTTTTCTGGGTGGAGCTTTACATTAAATAACTTTTCAATATTTTTAGAAATTTTAAAGTGTTAAACCAAAGCCTGGGAATGATTTATTTAAAGCACTTATTCAACATCCTCATGACATAAAAGCTGCTTATTGAGTTGCTTAATTACTCAGAACTTAAACTGCTGAATGCAAGTCATATTGCCTGCAGGGATTACTTCAGATTCTGCTACTACTCCAATACAATAGAGGTCACAGCAATTTTGTTTGGGGTGAACAGTGCTTTGAAATATTACATTTAAATATATTCAGCAGCAACATCTCTTTCCAGAAATAATGTCCCATGATCCACAGAACTCACTGTCAACAGTTTTCATAGATTTTGTTTTCAGTAGCAAAAAGTTCCAATCTTAATTTCAAAACCTGAACAAATAAAACCAAAACTTTCCTCATGGCTACAGGCCACTAATGAAAAATAATGAAAATATGTATTTTAGTCATTTGGGTGAACCAACCCTTAAAAATATACCTTTGTGTAGATGTCAAAGGGCACCGGGGTGTGTTGGGGAATGGTTCTCTGAGCTATTGATTGCAGGTCGTTAAAGTAAGACTGACAGGTGTACAGAAAGCTTGGCACAGCAGCAGCGAGAGCTCCTCTATCCTGATGACCCAGCCTGCCAGAACACACAAAAGAAAATCCTAAAATAGAGGGAAAAGCCAGGTGAAATCAGTGCATTGTGTCAAGCCGAGGACCCTACCCACTGACAAGACAGTTGCAGAAGTCATCTACTTTGCTCATGAGGACTTGGAGCTGCTGCTGCATGTTCTGCAGGTTCCTCTCCATCAGTCTGATCTCCAGGCAGTCATGGGCCTCACAGTCACAGCTGCAGGCCACCTCATCACCACACCATGGCGCCAGAGTAAAATCAGCCAACAACGCTAGTGGCTCCTCCACCTCTGAGAGATAGGTTAATAATGTTTGGCCATTAAAACATTGTCGGGAGGGGGGGGACAAAAAACATTGTAATACTACATTTACCTGACAGATAAATGTTACCTGTTACATTGCAGATTTTACTCACAAAATATAAAAAATAAAATATGATGCATTATTATTAATTAAACTATCCAGCACTAAAAGCTCCACCTTGAACACAAGTAAATTTAAGTACATTGTGCTGATAATCCCCCTCTGTGGGCATTTTTAAAAGAAACCTTAAGACATACAGGTATCGTTTTAACCTGGCTTTTACTTAAGGTGCCTCGTCATTTGTTGTTTTATTCATCTATTGTTGCTTCATTTTTATTTGGCTCTTTTGTGCCTTTGCTCATCTGTTTGTTTGCTTTTGTCGCATTGTCTTTTGGTCATGTGCAGCACATTGGACAACAGCCACTGTATGAAATGTGCTATATAAATAAAGATTGATTTGATTGAAATAACCTCCAAATTGACGTAAAACCTATTTAACCTCAATTAATTTCTGTGTATATCACGGTCATTTTCGTTGTTTTGACTCCTTAAAATTTAAAGTATGGAAAAATTGAGCAACAAAAGTTAGAAATTGGACAGCCATGTTTTCGTAGGTTGTATTAGGACATGTTATTGAACCTGTGTTTGGGAGTGTTTTGAGGCTCTCCGGGCTGTGTGACTCCCTCTCACCGCCCGTCTCCTCCTGCAGCACCGGTCGTCCTGGCGGTGAATCTGCGGTGAGTTGAACCTCAACCTGAACTTCAGTGTCTGTCATGCTTTCTGTTGTAGGTAAGTCGTTTTTTCCTGGGGAGATTTGTTGGGGGAGAAAACGCCTCCTTCAAGGGTTATTTTGGACCTGTCATTAACTATTAATGTCTTGCTTATTAACGTCAATGCTAGCTAGCTAGCAAACCACCCAAAATCTTGACAAGGAGAGAACTAAATCAGCTAAATCGGCTAATGACTGAATAAATCCACACAAAAAAGTTTAACCACTCTTCAGTCTCTTGATTACAGTAGTGATATAACAAGTTAATGCTAAATAGCTTAAACATTAGCTGTAGCACTACGTTCCTATGCCCTACGTACGTTCTCTTCGTCGTCAACGGTCCGCCAAATTTTTTTTCCTACAATGGCGAAGTCATGGCCCGCCCTACTCTGCCACTGATTGGCTAGTACTCGTTGCCTTCGTTGGTTAGATTGGTTAGGTTTAGGCATGAGTAGTGAGATTGGTTAGGGTTATTATAAGAATATCAGGGTAAGCCAATCAGGAGCAGAGTAGGGCGGGTCATGACTTCGCCAACAGAGGGAAAAAATATCGCCAATGGTCCCTGTGAAGCTTTCTGCTATAAAAGGTCAAAGGTCGCTGCGTCTCAAGAATAAATTGTTTAATTAGCATATAGAAAAATATTAAAACTAACACGTGGAACAAAATCTTTGTTCCTTAGATTAGCGCTAAAATGATTAGTTGATTATAATCAATTAGTTGTCAGAAAAATAATCACAACCACTTTGTTTAGTTTAAGAAATGTATTAAAACAAACTAACAATTATTTTCAATATTGATTAATCTATCGATTTTTTTAAATTCATTGTGGAGTCGTGGAGAAAATCCTAATGCCCATAGAAAAATGGAGCAATGAAAAAATGAAGAAACCAAAAAAACTATTTACAAGAGTCCATTGTGACATCTTCAAATGTCTTGCTTTGTCTGACAAACAGTCTAAAAAGGAAGATATTTAAAATAAATTAAATTTACAATGATCTAAAACAGAAAGAAGAAGCTGCAGAAAAAAACAATTCTTAATAAATTGTGCTCTGCAGTTGGTTTCAGTTGAACATCTGTTGCTAGTAGCAACCACCCCTGGCACAGTTCTACCCCTGCTGTTTACCTGCCATCATCACATCCACCAGTGTGTCAGATCTGTGTCTCAGCGAATATTAACAGGCATCTTTTATCTAACCTACTCCTCATATGCCCTTTTTGGAGCATTATCTCTAGCTACTCTGTTATTACAGCTGTTTTTTGATTGTTTGTGATTTTATAATGTTACACTTTAGTTTTTCTATGATCAGCTTAGCTGTTGTGTATTTTACTCTTTTTATTTTTACTCTTGTGGACTTTATTGTACTTCCTATGAGAAGAGAACTTAATGTTGATCTTTCACTGGCGACACTTTGTTTTCCTGCTGATATGAAGCACAATGTCAGTATTTTGACAGCCAGTCTATAATTTAGTGAATCCAGTGTCCTTGTTACTGTATTAACTCATTTTACAATACATTTGGTCTAATACTCTGGTCTAACATTTGGTTTATGTGATCTAATTGTTATCTGATATGTAATCACTATCATTGAATTTGTTGTTTAATACTGTTTTCATAGTTTCACACTGCTTCCAGTTAGGGCTGGGCAATATGGAAAAAATCAAATATCACAATATTTTGACCAAATACCTCAATATCGATATTGCAACAACATTGTACAGATCACCGTTTTCACAAAATATTTACACAATGAGATTTTTGATAAATAATCATCAGTAATGTGGATATAATGACTAAGTGGGTAAATGATAAAACAGCTAGAACAGTCTGGTAAGTTCAGAAAATTACATCACTTTACTGTAATGCAGCCTTTAAAACCAGACAACATTTATGCTATATCACAATGTTACATATATCTAAGACGATATCGAGTCTCATATCACGATATCAATATAATATCAATATATTGCCCAGCCCTACTGTCTTCAGCCTTTAATAGAAGTGTGTGAAACATAATCATTATTTGCAGCCCTAACATAGACAGCTCACTGCACCAGTCTATATATCATCATTATTCCATCAAAAAAGATATTTGATAAATCATTAGTGATCATTTATTATTATCACAGTCTTCAGTCTGAAAACATTTTTATTCTTGCCTGTAGCTACATTTGAGGTTTTTGGCTTTCACTAAAGAAGTGGAAACCTTGGCGACATCTTATGTTCTCAAATTTCAGAATTCATGTTTCAGTGATGCAAAATGTTTGGAAATTTGTTGGTACCCTGGTATCCAAGATGCATCATATCAACAGTTTTTGTCACACAAAGTAGACAGCCATAAAAACCATCATAGCTGTCATATATTGTGTTGAAATTTGTTAAAGCGGTTTAAAAAGCAACAAGACATTTAATTTTAAACCTCAAGTGTAGTCATTTTCTGCCAGGTGAATGTTTTCATTTAGGAAAACTAGAGAGGAAAGAAAACATAGTCATCATTGTGGAACTTAAAATAACTGTATTTTAAATAACCTATGACTTTATGACTTGACTGTATCTATACTTAATGTTTCCATAATTTACTTGTCAAAGGCTGTCACATGCACACGATCACACATTATCAAGACTGTTTGAACAGCTTGTTTGAAGGTTTTTTTACTTACCACAAAAAGAGCATACATGTTATAATAAAAATAGCAAAAACATGAGTGTTAGCAGGAAAACAATAGATAACTTTGTTCATAAAGTCTTATTGATGTAGTTATTGATGTATGTTTGGCCTGAGCTCGCTCTTGACAGTCTGTCCTTTGACTCCTGCTATGTACAGACCTCATCTTATTCTTTCCTGGCTGTAAATTTTACAAGAATGAATTTCAAAAATGTACTTTTTAAAACTTGCTTTCAGTCCAACTAACAGGGCGTCTGCCCACCGCATCACAAATTATTCTCAACACTTGACACAGATTGGATCAGTAAGTGTGGATCACCCCTAACTTGAATCATACTCATTGCTGGCTGTAAATGACTCAGCGTTTTTTATTTTATTGTCAGTTGTGATTTTCATCCTGGAGCAGTGGAGTTGCTCTCTGCTTCCTTCTTATTTTTCTGCCAGCAAATTTTCATCATGCAAATCAGTTTATTCAAATGTGGTCCAGTTCAGCTTCTCTATCAAATGTCGTACAAAAGACACCCACTCACACCACCATAACATCACCTAACCCTGTTATGAGTTGTTTCGCTCTCTGCTTCTCTCTTTTTTATTTATCTCTCCCACACACCAACTCGTACAGACACACACACACACACACATACACGCAGACACTGTAACACACTGTTACAGTTTCTGCTGAATGAGATCCATTTCAGTTGTGCTGTGAAGCATGGCCATACAGCTGTTCATCTTATAGCCTATTAACAAAAATAGCTATGTAGCATTTCAGACTTGAAACTTGTACATGAGTCAGATTTAACCCTTTCAACAGCCAGTTTCAGTTGTTTACTCAGCTCTCCTTTCTACCCGTACCTTTTACAACTTGGGCATTCTTTTCGAAAATGACAATGACCGAAACGACATGAAAAGACTGACTCCATTTTCACAACATAGTTCCAATTTGCAAATCTGTTAACACCAAAAATTTGGCCTTAAAGTCTCACATAGCACAGAAAACAAAAACATCTTTATCAAATTAGGTCAGACTATAATTTATCAGAGCATCACAACATAGTATTGTCACTGTTCGATGTTTATCACTGAATTATAATCATTGTTGCAATTTAAAATGAAATTGTCGTTATCAAACATTTCTCATTAAAACAGTCTGCTATGATTATTTCCTCAAGATTATATAAATAGCAATGAGACGATGCAGAAGTCAGCTTTTAAAATGATGCAGAGTAACAATGACTTTTGAAAACTTTCATTTCATTTATTGTATATGCTGTATTGCTGTAAATATAGATAATAAGGCGTTGAGTCTGACTTCACACAACAGTCAATCCTATATTCCTACAAGGCAAAATGCACAATGCACAATAAAAAGAGTATCAAGGATAATAAAAAAAAGGTCACATGACTTATTTCCATTGTAGTCCATGTTGTAGTTAGATGACGTGAAGGTGTGTGCATGTGCGTGCGCGTGGAGATAGTGGAGTACGGCATTAGCAGCATATAAAAGCACAAAAAACATCATTATACAGAAAATATTCACATTGGGCATTTTATACAAACATGTATAGTTATCAGCCATCTATTGAGCCATTTGTGTGATTAATGTTGTGTGTTATATGTTTTTAGCGTCTTGTTTGCTATGATCCTTATATAGTGTATTTGTGCACCCCGAAAAGCTTTCTATAAATACAATGTATTATTATTAGTAGTAGTAGTAGTAGTAGTATTAGTAGTAGTAGTAATAGTAGTAGTATCTAAAATGCCATTCTGAAGGCAGGGGGTAAAGCAGCCATGAATTACACGTGTAGGGTAATTGATTATTACTTGACATATTCAACAGTTGCTTCATTAGGAGTAACATTGCGAGTGAGTGGTCACGTGCTACATCCGGGCGCGCCCCCGCCGCCCAGCCCTGGCTGGACCAATGAATACCCGGGCGGCTTTGCTGGAGCGTCGGGGGCGCGCTCCGATTTTAGCGTACAACTAGTGTGTGTGTGAGTGAGTGAGAGAGAGAGAGAGAGAGGGAGAGAGAGAGAGAGAGAGAGAGAGAGAGTGTGTGTGTGTGTGTGTTGCTCTCCCGTCAGTCCCCGCTGTCTGTATGTGATGAGATGCTGTCTGTGCCAGTCCCGTGTACCACCGCGAAGAAGACCGACGTGTTTTTTGTCTGCGTGGTGGCGACTTCAGCGGGATATTTAACGCGTTTAACGGACAGACTCGGTGTCTTTTGTCCGTTGGGTCTGACTGTATGAGCGGCTTGTGGAGGACTGACAGGCGGCTCTTTTTGTGTGTGTGTGGCATGTGATAACAGACAAGAGACTGAGGCGTGTTCATGTTTCACGGATGTAACCGGGGGGAAAAGAAGAGAAAAGAGGGGAAGAAGTGGCTTCTTTCTTTGGTTTTATGTCCCCTGTGGATGTGACTTTATGAGCACTCGGGTTCAGCAGGACACGAAGGAGAGCCGCTGCTGCTGGCGGGTTTTATGGGGCTCTTGCTAGCTGTTGAATGGCACTAGTTTTTTTTTTTTGGATGCTCTTTTGCAAATGGCGTGTCTTTTATTTGTATTTTTAAAAAGCGTGCAAACAGTGAACGCGTTTTTATTAGTGTGAAGTGAAGGCTAACGTCGGTAAAGCACGTTTAAACGCACAGGGAGGATCAGTTCAGGCGCGGCCAGGCAAGCCAACAATGCGGATTACCTCTTGACTGTTTTGCCTTTGTGTCAATAGACTGTTTGTGTAAAGTTGAGACAACACTCGCAGGACAAACAGCCAGGAGTCATTCTTCAAATATCGGTTTCTTTTATTGGCCCAGAAGGACGACGGTACGTTGATTAAACCCCCACGTGCACAGGTTGTCTGTGAAACCGCACTGGCTGAAAACAGAGCAGCAGGGACAACGATGGCGAACGACTCTATTCAAGTAAGTTGATCAAGTTGGATGTCTTGAACTCTGCATGCATTGTCTGATTTCACTTATTTGCTAGGCACTCATTTGTCTTGGGACCGGGTGTGTGTTGGTCCCCTGGCTAGTGCTAAGTATTCCCTAAGCCCAAACACCCTCTTCAAATAATACTTTAAACCAGTGATTCTCAAAGTAGGGCGCGGGGATCCCCAGGGGTCCTTGAGGGGATTCCTGGGGGTCCCACCAAAAGGAGAATAATATATTTTCACTATAATACCATCCATAATTAACACAGTGACAGAATGTATGACTATTTTGGTCGTGGGTTTCATACACTTTCTGTAGTAAAACATCTAAAAACAAAAGTCTTTATCAGATGGGGGACCCTGGGACAAAATCTTATTAAATAGGGGTCTGTGGTCTAATTTGTGTCAGTTTAAGGTTCCTTGACGTAAAAAAGTTTGAGAACCACTGGTGTAAACCATGGTTCCCTTCTTTTTTGGCTTGTGACCCCTTTAAAAAAAGCAGTATCTACTTGTGACCCCTCACTCATCACATGGCCTTAGTTGTGAGCAGGTCAACCAGTTTGATTTTTTTTCCTCCTCATTTGATTGGAAAGATTTGTATAGACTCAGTATTTAACAAGTAAATACCAAAATAACCAGGAAAATATAACTATATCTTTCCTTAACCATCTTGTGACCCCTCAGGTTTATCTAACTATACAAAATACCATTACTGTGTGGCAGTGAGGTAACCTCAGTGGGGAGATTATACCTCTTAAGAAATGCACATTATGATGGTGCTTTTCTTTACAGGGCTGCCTTTAAGTGGGTGAAATATTCCCGATTTACTCAGGAGCTCCCTGGTGGCTTCTCAGGGATCTTTGGTGGTTCACAGGACCCCACTGTGAGCAACCACCAACCACTCAGTTGAATTGGAAATGGATAGTTTTTCTCTTGTTAATAATGTATGGTGGGACACTCCTGGTTTTATGCAGAGAGCTCCAGCAGAGCTCAGTCACCTTGGTGTTGTACTGTATTGTATCTGGCATGATGTGGGTGCCTTGGTCTAGTGGCTTTGAGCCTTCAAAGTGTTTGTGTGTGTGTGTGTGGAGATGCAGAGAGTGAAGGCAGGTGCAGGGAGGCACAATAGTGGTGTTTGTTATAAAACAACATACATCACAAACACACACACACACACACACACACACACACATTCACATTCCTAACTCCCATTAGTCATTACTTGCTCATGAGAGCGTTAGCAAGCAGGAAGAGTGCTTGCTGTGCATTTTACAGGGAATTGTTGTGTGCTGAAGTAAAACACCCACAATTTCCTCATGTAGCATGTAGACAATAGGTTAATTGATCTTTGCTTTGCTCTTAAAAGTCATGAACCTTAGAGTAACACTGTCAAGTAAAACATCTACTTAACATTTATTTTGCATTCATACCACTGAACTTACAGAGCTATTGTTCCAGTATAGCTTGACATTTACGTCTAAGCAAGTCACATGTATCAGTTGACATGCAAGTGTGGAGTCGCATAGAGTTCAGAGATACAGGCGCTAGTGCCGTCATGCTGGTGGCTCTGCAATCATACTCTCTTGTTTGCGATTAAGAAACTCTTATGTAAGTTAAGTCGGAATTGTAAGCAGCGAAACAGAAGACAAGTTAGCATTGATATGTAATTAAAAGAAGCCAAGTGAGAAACAGGTGGAAAAATGAAAATGCAGAAGTGGGACTACAGCATTGAGTCAGCTAGCTGGCCAAGAACATAAGGGTTTAAAAGGGCTGGTTGCAATAAGAGTTGGCTGCAAATGTCATGTTTACAACAGTGTTCCTCTTATTTTGTGTGTGTGTGTGTGTGTGTAGAAGATGAGTCCTTGACATCATAAAAAGCTGACTAAACAGCCAACAGGCCTTGTTTGCCTATTTCTCTTCCATCAACTATTTCACCCATATTTGGCTTTTTTTCCCCACATTGCATCATAAAGGAGCTAGGCTAGCTGCCCATTTCTGCTTTGGTACAGGCACATGTGAGATATCATGTATTTGGGGGTTTAACTGGTGACACAACTCCACACAACTTGTAGTCTACCTGTTTTGCAGTGGGATCTACACTATTTAGTCAGCTGTTCAGTACGTAGTAGCTCCTTTCATACTCTCTAAAGAAAACTAAAAACGTCTTTGTATCTTGGTGGAACTCTGTATTTCCAAGTCATTAAGTCATTTTTAATGCAAATTTGCATCCTCTGGTTCCAGCTTCTTAAATGTGAAGACTTTTTGCTGCTTTTCTGTTTTATATTACTGTTTTTTTCATTGGGTGACAGTCTGTTGGTCAGACCAAACATGCTATTTGAAGATGTAATCTTGAGCTTTAGGACATTGTGATGGACATTTGAGTATATTCTGAAATTTTATATACCAAATAATTTATCAATTAATAAGGAACATAATCAGCAGACTAATCAATAACTGAAATGGTCATTAGTCCTTCTGCATTTATCTTTGACTTGTCCCTGTACACATGTTGCCTAATGTCTCCACTGACTGTTCCTTTATCTTTTTTTTTCCTCTATCATTTGCATCAGGAAGTCATGAATCCTCGCATGTGTCAGTAGTAAAATGAGCCACAGTCTGTGTTTAACTATGCTGCTTAAGTGCAGCATGTTATCTGACTGCTTTTAAAAGCTTTGTGCCGGGTTAGTTTGCCACTTCAACCGGGCCTAATTCTAGCTTTGGTGCCTTGATGTCCCCAGGCTAGACAGTTTAGTTACTTAACAGATGTAATAGTGCCATTACTCTCGCTCTGTGTCAGAAATCCTCATATGGGAAACAACCTGTGTTGGAAATCTGTCAGATACAGCTAAACATGGCTGTGCCTCATCAGTTTGCCTGCTCCACTGCCCATTTCGGGAGAAACGTCATTGATTGAAAGTTGTATATTTGATTCAAGCACTCGATGAGGCTGGAGCCTGATCTGCCTGCATCCCAAAAGTACCACTGGTGATGTCCTTTTCCTAAAAAGGCAAATGGTAGCACCACGGGCTTGACAGCTTTGATATAAATTTTTTTCCATTTGGGGTGCCGTTTCTGTTTGTTTTTCTGTTTGTCCGGTTCAAGATGAGACCAAACTTTTCTATGGATGTCAGTTTTTGAGCATGTGAGATTAGCTGTGGACAGATACACACACACACGCAAGCAAACACATGATCCCCTCCAGGTTAATGCCTGGCGGAGATAATAAAGAAGGAAAACAGAGATGGAGAGATGGAGATGGACTTGCTTTGATCTTTGTCATAAAGACCAAAAGAAGAGAGGGCGCTCTCTGTGGCTGCTGGGTTGAGAACACTGGAAACCATTATTCCCCGCCACAGGACCTTTTTTGTACTAGACCAAAGAATTAGCAATTTTGTTATACTTTGAGTTAAGATGATTCCTGGAAAGGGGATGAGGTATTTTTGTTTCAGCATAGGAATCAGTTTTAGTGTTGCCCTGAGACCCAGACTCAACAGGTGGGGTTAGGGGTGACTCTTCATGTAGCTATGTGAAGACCCACCTTAATATTTTGTGTCCTGCACCATAGTAACAATCCAGACATCTTGATGGCTCCTTTTTTTTTTTAAATAGGTTTTAAGAACAACAGTTCTTCATTAATACTTTGAAAAAGACTGTCGACCCATATTAAGTAAGGCTGCAACTAATGATTATTTTCATTATCAATTGATGTGTCGATTATTTTCTCTAATCTAATTGATTAGTTGTACGGTCCATAAAATGTCAATTGTTTCCCAAAGCCCAAGGTGACATGTCCACAACCCAAATTTATTCAGTTTACTATCATAGAGGACTAAAGAAACGAGAAAATATTCACATTTTAGAAGCTGGAATCAGAGAATCTGGAGATTTTTTTCTTAAAAAAATGACTCAAAACGCTTAATCAGTTATCCAAATAATCGGCGATTAAATTAATAGTTGGCAACTATTATATTGTGTATTTTAATATCCAGACTCATCATCAGGGTGCTCAGGAGCAGCTGTCGTATCCATTTTATTACATTTTTAAAGCTGAGCCTGTAAAAATGAGCCTGCTCAGCGCAACCGTTACTGATGTTACTATGATTTTGTCAATGAATTCTTAAGCTTCCATTATTCTACATGTGAGGCAGGCAGTGAAGCTATACACCCTTCCCATGGCTTGCTATTTGTTAGCCCCCACAGGAAGGCAATATTAAACAGCCCCAACAGAAGTCTGAACACAACTGCGTCACACTTCCTCATAAAGGTTAGAGGGGAGACGAGAATGGAATGGAGGGGGGATGTGTCACTTTTCTGTACAGTAAGCGGCAGGATCTATGGCGATTGTTGCTTTTGTTATGATTTGCACGGTGTACGTTGACTGGAAAAGCCCAGACAACCAAGACACATTCCAGTGGTTTCACAAAATGTGCGTGAGCACAAATGTTCATGTTCCCTAACACACACACACACACACACACCTACAATCACACAGATATAACAACTCAAACACACACACATACAGAGTCAGACACTCCAGGGAATGCATAGGAGTACTTCCCATAAGCCTTACCATGACGTAAGGAGACAGTTATGCACACAAAGTAGGCTTTTCTCAGCGCTTCCTTGTGGCCATGTAGGCAGACAGGATCCACAATAATGCATCAAGGAACAGTTGGGGGGGAGAGAGAGCTAATATTGTCTTTGTGTCAGACATCTCAGCTTAATAAAACAATGTGGTTTAACAGGACAGTATCCCCCTATTACTCCCTATCATGTGATGCAGTCTCTCACATGAATATTGCTATATTTAGACTTAACACATGATCATAACCTCATATTGGCTCTACTGACTGAATGCTTTATTACATCTGACCCTCAAGGAAATTATAGCAATTACAAAACGGTTACCAACACTGTATAATGGTTTCTTAAAGCTAGAGGAATTGCAGAGAAAATAAGAATCAGCAGTACCCCTCCCCTTGGTTACTAGCAAAGTTAGCAATTAAAACTAATTTGAGGCTGAATGTAGTCAAGACATGCTCTTACTTCCATCTACCAGGCAGCATGATTGTTTCTTTCAAAATTCTTTGAAAAGCCATCTGAAATATTTGAAATCTCTTTTGTGATGATGACCAACACGCTCTCAATGCTGTAGGAAACGTCTCTGTTGCGTCACAGTGTTGGTCACAGTTAGCTTACTGTCTTCTGATGGGCTCTATTCAGTGTCTCCATATGGTGTCAACATTAGCTCCTCTGTGTCTCAGTCAGTGGCCATTTTTCCACCACAGGGCTAAGAGGTACTTGCCAAGAGCAAGTCAGCGCTCATATCATGCATATCCTTCAAGTTCAAGTTGATTTGTAATCCCAACCATAAAGCACAATTCTAGGTAATACATTTCTGCTAGGGTGTAGAAACAAAGAAAACATCAGTATAAACTAGAGCTGCAACGATAAGTCGATTAATCCATTATTTTCCAACTGTTACATTAATAACCAACAATTTTGATACTCGATTAATCGTTTTGAGTTTTTTTGTTGTTTTTTTTAAAGAAGAAAATTTCCAAATTCTCTATTTCCAGCTTCTCAAATATGAACATTTTCTGGTTTCTTTAGTCTTCTATGATATTAAACTGAATATCTTTGGGTTGTGGAGCGCTGGTCGGGACAAGATATTTGAGGACGTCATCTTGGGCTTTGAGAAACACTGATAATCATTAGTTGCAGCCGTAGTAGAAACATAAAAGTGAAATATTCTGGAGGTCATTTGATTTAATTCATTTCTCTGGTGAGCTCAACTTTAAAAGAGTACTTTAGCATTTCACTCCTACAACATTATCTTTTATTCCATGTATTCTTTTTTTGTCAAAATCTGGCGCCTACATTACCCACAGTGCAACTCAACCGCCGACAGCTCGATAGGAGGTTCAGGTGTGTTACACTTGTAGCAGCTAATGTAGCCTCAAGCAAAGTTGAAGAGCGAGATACAGAGGTTTGGTGATGTCACTTCTTTTCTAACTCCACAATCTTATTTTAAATTTTCATACAACCGACGCACATTTTGGCCATTTTGAAAAGCAGTGCTGTATTTGGATCATTGATAGGAACTGCTCAGATGTAGGGCCTGAGGGTGGAGGGTAGAGTGAAGGGGAGGTCTAAAGGGCATTATGCTGATGATGAGGCTCTACAGCCGCAGCAGTACAATAGCTTGTATTGTCTGACACTAGCAGCCTAGATCACATTCAGTTCACTGCGAGTTCATTTTCCTCTATCCTGGCTGGGACCACACCCTCACCAACCAACCAACCAACCAATCCAACCCAGATGCCCACCCCAAGGCTGGGTAGTGAAGCCTGATACATCATGGGTAGTGGTGTTTGGGTTGTATTTGTCGGCGGAGGGGTGATGGTGTTTGAGCTTTTCGTTTCAACATGTAAACTTGAAATCCCTTGTGTATTTAAAGAGTGTTCGTGCTCCACGGTTGGTATGAGCCCCAGCAGCTGTTCAAAGCTGTCATTTCTCTCCATGGATTTTGCCCTTTTATCTTTCTTTCACATCGCTCCTTCTCACTGTGCAAACATCCCGTAATTCTCATGACCTCATAGCGATGTACCCCTGCATTCCAGCTTCAGATGGACCCCTCCTTCTCCCTAGACACACACATATATATACACACACACAGGCTAACACCACTGAGCTCACACCCTGTCATGACATCACCAATCACCCTTGGCCCATGAACACCACCAGCTTTCTGTGTGAACGCTGGGAGGGCTGGAAAAAGCAGAAGCGGTCAGGACGATGTACAGGGGCAAGTAGGTCAGGGTGGGTCGCTCAACCAAAACATAAACGTAACAGACGTTTTATTGCTCTGGTCTGTTTTTCATCCTGTGAGGCAGAATAGATTGCAGATGCTGAAGTTGTATCCTCGTGTCTGCATCAGTACAAATTTGGTACCACTCCCCTTTTTTTTTTTTTTTTTCCCTCCCATGTTTTAGTCTTCGTTATATAACAGCAGTAATTCCTCACTTTCGCTCTCACATGTGGGCTGGCCTGGCTTGTCAACACCAGCAGCCTTGCACTCTGACATCCCCTGACCCTTGACCCTTCCTCATTATGGCAGTGCCTAGGGCCCCTGGGCCACATACATCGATCCCAGCCGCATCACTCAGCACTGCCATGCTGTTTAAACAGCCACTCAGTTAGGTTAACTCTCTCAGGAGCTGCTAGAAGGTTGTTGCGTAAAATTGACGGCGTCAAATGAGTGCTAGGAAATGTAGGAAGAGCAAATTAAAGTGTCGTTATAGCACTCCTTTCTTTAACCAGGAAATCAAACAAACTGGATGAAGATTTTATTAAAGGGATAGTTGCTTTTGGTGATAGCTTTGCAGTTGAAAGTCTAAGTGATGTTCATGCTGAAATAACTAATTTCTCTTCTGGTGAAACTTTCAGCTTGACCAGCAAGTAAACAAAACTGTTCAGTCTGCCTCAAAATACCGTGCATGTAAAACTCACACTGAGCTCTCAGAAGCTTTTAGTTCTTGAATCAAAAGGTCAAAAATGATCTTGAGTACAGTAGAAATAAATCACACTACACACAGAGAGTATTATGCCGCAATCTCTGGGAGGGGTTTTCACATTGGGGGAATGTACTCTTCCCCTAATAGGACAAGATATTTGAGGACATAGGAGCTGATGTAATATTAGAGCTATGGTGATATGTTTACAGGAGAAATCAGGAAACAGCATGTTTTGATAGGGATTTAGTGTTAAAGCCACTGAAAACTTGGTTTTGAATCTCAAGTATTTCTTTGTAACACTAATTCATGACTAAATAAGCAACAATCAATGTTTTTTTTTAAAAAGGAACATTTTGGAATTCTGTATTTAGAGTTTAATACTTCATAAATTAATTAATGTGTTTCATCATGACTGGGTGGGTGTGGTTTTATCTGATTTGATTGACAGTGAAAAAATAACCCTGATTGGAAAAGCCTGATTGGTGCCCTGAAGTATGTGATTTTTTTTTTTTTTTTTTTTTTAACTGTTCACTGCTCACTTTAAACCACTGAAAATGGCACAGACAGGAACAACAAATACAGAAATCTCTTGTGAAATAACCAAAACTGTTCTAACTTTGACAGAAAACTTTGAGAGAGCTATTGAGAACATACGTTTTCAAGGCATTTAAGTATATTTATTTACGTCTGTATTTCACTGTTACTGCTGTAATAGGGTGTTGATGCACAGGACATTGCCAACGGTGTCTGTCTTTTAAAAAGACAGAAATGCCAGATGACTACAGGAACCCTTATTGTCTTTCAAATTCTTGTGTCAGAGCTCTTAAACTTTTTCATCACAGCTAAATTGTAGTTTTTGATTTTTGGTCCCCTCCCACACAGCCATCCCTTAAGTGTACAGCGTTCTCATCCTTTTTTGCGCAGATTATGGTGATTCGAGCATGGAGATTTCCCCCACAGCAGGGGGTTGGCTGGTAAACAGTTGATGAACAAAGCAATATCGGCCAACTTAATGGGATAAGCTATGCATGGTTCCCCAGAGCTCAGACTGCAACCAGAAAGTACAAGTGCTGATGTGTGTAAGCTGGCAGACAGAAAACAGCCCTACATTAAAACAACGCAGGGGGCTGCTTTGGTGGCATGTTGCTTCAGGTACCGGTGAGCCAAGAAATACAATCCAGGAAGTTCAGTTTTAGTAACATTTTTGTGGGCTTCTCAGAAACTAAAATACCACACAGAGGTTTATAAAACTCTGAAACAGGATTTTACAGCTGGAAATGTATCACGTGACCACTTTTTTACTTCATATCTTAGAAATACATCTGTTTATGCATGTAGATGTTAAGATGTTTAGGGTAATAAACCATAATGTTAGGGTTATTTTCTATTATAAAAAATAATTTGGAGCCTTGAGACTCAGCTAGTTTAACCACAGGACAAAAGAAAGTTTATCTCGTAGCCTGCTTGCCATGTCACCATAAATTCAGAGGGAATTTTAATAAAAAAATTTCCCCAGAACATAGCTTCCAAAAGGAGTCTCCCACCCCTCGTTTCCAGGTAAAACTAACCTCACTGGAAGTGAGGTTTACCACAGGAAGCCTCTGGTGGACTGTGTAGATTTGGCATGATTTGACATAAACATTTGGTGTTTTGATGAAAATATTTGTGTGGGCAACGTATGTTGTGTTAAATTACTTTCTACAGTCTTGAGTAATTCCATATAAAAAGATGACTAACTGATGATGGAGCTCCCCAGTGGCAAATTCTGGGTTTTCTGTTAGTTTTAGACATTCTGTGGCGAGACTGGTGTCAGGATGTAGCCTCAACTTTTTTTTTACTGTTTGGTGATCTGTTAAAAATCACAAAAAGTGACAACAACGTGGCGCATGTATTGCAAACAAGGGGTGGAAACAAGCAGCAAAAAGACCAAACTGTAAAAGGAGGATTTGTGTATTTGTGTATTTGTGAAAGCGTGCTGTGTCATGTCTTATTGTGACCACAAGAGTGGCTGAAACTTGCGTAAGGCAGATACTGTATGTCTGTCACCACAATGTTTCAGTATACATCATCTGTAATGAAGTAAACACATTGGACAGTCAAAGTCACAGGATCTGTAGTCTGCTTAAGTCAGACCTGATAAGCCAGTAAGCTTTAGAACTGATCAGCAAAATCAGCCGTGAGCTTCAGTTGCCAAGGTTGGCAGAATAGTCGCCGTTTTGATGATGTTGTTTTTTTTAAATAATGAACATTTATATCTACAGTAGAAGATCTTGTGAAATTATACCCCAAATTTTACATATAAATAAATTACAGAAGTATCTCAGGTTTACTAATTGGACAATATACCTGAGGCTGAATTGTGAAACTAATGTTAGCGTACAAAATTGAATTGGCTCCTTGTTTTTGAGAACATAGGAAACATTTTGTAAATTTGTTTATGCTACGTTCTTTTAAGCAGTGCGGTGTCTACTGCACACTTGCTTCTTTTGCCGTATCAAAGTTGTTTCCAGCTCATCATCCCTGCTTAATTTCTTAAGGGTTGATGAAGTCTGTTCTTCTCTTTCAGTCTGGTTCGACTGTCTTGTTATGAGTCTTATGTATGTCTTATATATATGTCTTGTTGGTTATCCCACGTGATGCTTCGCTATTTCCAGCAGAGTTCTGTAAATCGGTGAGAAAGTGGCGCTGTCATTCAAGCAGAAGATTGTACACTGGAGAAAAGGCACACGTTTCTAAAACAAACAGTGGTTGCCAACAGGGAAAACCACCACCAAAGGAAGTGACAAGGGTCCAAACCTAGTTACCAGGAGCAACTGGGCGATTGCTCCTATCAAGCCCTGCAGTAATAAAACCTGCTGATTTAACAGGAGCTCAGCACTCCTCGTGCGTGACCGTTGCTGACTTATTGGCAGTTCTGTGCCAACTTTAATGTGCCTCAGATCTCACATTGCTGTACTGGAGGAAATTTTACATTTACACCAACACTTGCCAGACATCGTAGCAATGCGGTATATCACACTGGCCTCTTCACGTTTCTAAGGAAGCATTTTCTGGCTTCTGTAGTGCAACCTGTCCAAACTCTCTGATGAATGGTTTTGGTGGACCAGCAACAGTCGTGAATGTAAAGTGATCCACCATGTTGCCCTTCTGTTATCATGCCCCCCCTCCTCCCTCTTCTCTGTGCTCTCCCGCTATCTCTCCTCCCTTCTGTCCAAGCTATGCACCAGCTGCTGCCCTCCTCCTCCTCCTCTCTTCCCTCTCCTTCTACGGCACTCCCTCTTGTTTTCCAGTCTGGGTACAGTTGGACCTCTGGAGCTATCCTCCACTGGGGATAATTAGAAGGAAAAGACTTTTTAAGTGGTGGTGTTGCTGTCGATCAGCCTACAGCCAAACAGACTAACACTTGCAGGCTAAACATGGTTAACTTACGAAATAATTTCACACTAATTTATTACTGTCTGCATCATTTCACTGGTGTCATGCAGAAACTTGGTATGAGCTGAAGACTGTTTGTGGTTTGGCGTATTTCCACAGTCGGGAAATATGTAGGAGACTAGCGATCACCATCTGCAAATAATGAATAGATCACTGTATAATTGCTGTAGTAAGCATTTAAATAATAAAAATTGACGGTGTTTTTTTGCATTTGTTTTGCCTGAGTCAGATCAAATTTGCAAATATTTGCTAGCATGGTTTTGATAAGATCTTCCATCGCAGTAAGGACAATCTTTCTCAAAGTTTGATGTGTGTGGGGTTTGCGTGTGTGTGCGTCACACACACAGGGTGTGACTAGTAAGCTATAAATAGGCTATGGGAGTTAATAAAGTCTCCCCACAAACAATCCCTCTCATTATAAAGGGTTGGAGATCGAGTTACACTGATAACATTTGGCCTACTGGGAGGCTCACCAGCTCGGCTGAAAAGTAAGGCCTGTATGGATGAATGCTTAGATAGCTGGGTGGAGTTGCAGTCAAAACACTTTTACACTATATTAAGTTATCAGTTGAAAATGTAGAAATACTTTATCTAATATTGGTGTTGCATCAATATCATTATTATTATACTGGTTGTGTGGAGCTTCTCTCACCAGAAAGAACGTGTATTAATAAGTGAACTCAGATCAAGAAGTGGATGGTTTAGTTAAAGAATGGTAATGTCATGTTTACACCACTTGATCTTTTGTAACAGACTGCTGTAAAAGTACATTATCTGAAATGGAAAATAGTGTGTACAAGCACATATCTGTCGTAGGTCCATCAGTCAGACATAGGAGTGGGAGGGAGGACAGAATCACAGATACGGACATGAGATTAGTTTTTCTGAAAACTCTGTAGGCTTTTTAAATACCCGGACATGTTAGCATAGAGTGAAGGATGTAAATGAAGATACCCTGTTTAGTACTGAAAGGATTAGTCAATTAATTCACTAGTTCACTTCAATTCTTGTTTGCAGACTTTTCCAGGTCGAGACGGTGGTGCAAAAACAAAATTTAATCAGGCTCCTCTGAACAGTACAGTGTTTGCAGATGAAACAAAGACCTGCGTTATGGTTTCCTTATGTACACTCCCACCAGTCCGCAGTGTAAATAAATGAACAATATGAAGCCATAGCAAAAACACACAAACTTGTGTGTCCGTTTTGCCGCCGAGTTTACCACCACCTCCGGTTTATGTGTAGAGTGTGGATTGTCTTCTTTGCAGCCGGAGCCTCTTCTGCACGGGTCACTTCAGTTGTTTAATACTCAGTCAGTATGACATTCTGCTTTGCCTTCATTCAGTTCCTGCTCATTCCAATGTCAGCAAGCCTAAACGCAGAGGGAGTGTTGGACAAATAGATAGCTGAGGGGAAGGCGGAGACAGGTGTTTCCTGGTGTGTTACCTGGAGGCTGGGCTGTCATAGAAACAGCTGGCAACAGGATGAGGTCATAGTTTCTCTACCTAATGATTTATACACACACAGACGCACGCGCCTGGCTATTTAGAAAGATGAGTGTCTTATTCAGTAAAGCCTCCCTTTTTAGACTCAAAGGCTCGTTTAATATTCATGCAAAAATGTCGCATGTGAAGAGGGACAGAGCCCAACACATTTTACATATACCACTTTTTTTGGAAGCTTTAATAAGAGTGGATTCTCTGAGGACAATTAACTAAGCGTAGGCTGTAAATTATATTTGGCTATGTAATTAGAGAAAGGACTGAAATGTTTTTTTCCCCTCCCACTTGATTAAACTACTCACCCAGGCCCAGATCTTTCCATTATCCCCAAATACTTTATATAACCTGATTTTAAGTCACCCAAACATAAACACTAACCCTCCTGTATTTTCAATTAAATTAGAAGGCCTCCACCTCACTTCATCAGCTAACACACCCTTTTTCCTAAGAAATTATTTTTATCTGTTTGCCTCTACTGTCTCAAGTAATGTGCTGCTCTCATCCACTTGTACTGTACATGTGCTGCTCCACACTTGGCTCCCAAAACTAAGCCAAACCTTTTTAAGTTATTGTCTTAAAGCTCCGGGTAGGCCTGCGCAAAGCTGAATGCTTTCAACAGTATTAAACATGGAAAGTTTGACAGATTTCTGGGATTAAAGTAAAACGATGTAACAGGATAATCTTAATATTAAAACAGCCGCTTGTTTAGTACCCAAAAACTGTGCCTGCACAACCTCAAGGACAGATGTTGAGTGTAGTTACTATGTTACTATGTCCTACACACTGGACCTTTTTAAATGGGAGAATTTGAAGCTTTTCTGTGTCATACATGAACAGAATATCTTTGGATTTTGGATTGTTGAACGGACAAAACAGAATATTTGAAGACACCTCTAGATTTTTGAGAAATTAAGTTGTTTTTTTTCCCTCTATTTTCTGACATTTTATACACAAAACAATAGATTAATCAAGAAAAAAAGGCAGATTAATCAATAATGAAAATCATCATTCGTAGCTGTAATGAAAAGTTATAATGCCAGGCCAATAATGTCCCTCCAACCGCGACCTCATAATCTGTGTTGGTGAGCTGAACTTGTTTCTGCATGTCTTGTAAACCTGCACACAGTCACAGACCTGCTGCACTGGTCTCTGCTGTTGCTGCCACGCCTGAGCCAAACTGTCATAACCGTTAATGTTGCTATTCAAACACACACACATAAGGCAATGAATCCCTAAGGGTGCTCTTGTGGCACATTAATATGCACTCCCATGCTCCGTCTTTCTGTGTTAGATTCACCATGTACAGCCATGTATCCTCCATCTCCCCTGGGTGCAGATGTGATGTACCCGTAGCCAGTTTCTATCTCTCTACCCACACACTGAATTATACACACTTTTTCCCCACACACACAGTGGCAAACACACACCTTGCAGGCTGACTTGCTCTCAGTCAGCTGTTAGTCATGGCTCTGCTGAACCAATTAACACACAGACAACCGGTTTACAACCAGTGATTGGAACCATCTGTCTATCACCGTCTTACCTTGCGAGGCAGCTGGTTTCACAAGATCATGCGAGAATCCTCATAGAAGGATAGAAGGAAGCTAAATCGTCGGAACCACTGGTGGTTCGGACACAAGCGCATAACGTGAAGCTTGACAACATGGATTCTCACGTGAGAATCCAGCTGCCTCGCAAGGTAATCTGATAGATGCTGTCTAATGAATGCAAAAAATGACCCCCAATAATACCGTACTTAAATTTCACACCTGAGCAAATAAAGCTAATTGCATGACTAAACACCACCAGTGCTGTAAGTGGAAAAATTTGTATTTGTTTGTCTATTTATTGGGTGAACTGACCCTTTAAACTTTGGTCAAGCAACTTTGGTGGCTTTACTTTTTGGGATTTAGCACTTTTTAGAGACAGTCATATTGACTAATTATTAACAATACTAATCTGTGCCTTATTGACCAAAGCTTCAGACTGACTCCTCGCTCCACTCATCATGCAGAACATTATGGACATCATAGCACGCTGTAGAAAAACTGTACAGGCAGCAGGTGACACCAAACAAGAAACTGTCCCCTCTCCAAAGGAACTGCTATAAGCTGTAGATAAGACACAAAATCCCCCTCGTCTGCTGATATACATCAGATGATGTATATCAAGACAGCTTGTCGCACGTTCTTGCTTCAAGCCTACTCGCTCACTCAGTGTTTGTTAGGAGGTGGTGTTAGATTGTGTGTGTCTGGCCATCAGACAGCTTAGTGTGCTAATCTCTTCAGCTATAAACCCGCTGCTTCACCATCAGCACTAACTTCGTACTCGCACTCTTACTCGGACTGTCATGTACTTCCCTCTGTACCATTTTGGTCTATTTCAACTTCTTCATTCAAATAACCTCCCGAATTACCAAAATCATTAAAGGGGAACTCCGTCTGTTTTGCAGATCAAAGCCTGTTTACAGTACTGCAGCATATGTGGGGGGGGAAAAGTTGCACAAAGGGCTGCAACTAACGGTTATTTACATTTTTTCTCTAAAAATGACACAAAAAGGTGAATGGATTATCAAAATAGTTGGCGATTCATCTTCTTTTGATCGACTAATCAAAGTCTTTTGTGGCCACACAGGGAGCTGTGCAAATCTGATAAATTGGCTCAAGTGATGTAAAGTTCTGACCCGCAAGACCTCTGTTGCCCGCTCCTCACCTCTGCTTAACACTTGCAGATCAAAGCTACATTAGCCGCCACTAGCATATTGCACCTGAATCTCCGACAGAATTGTTGCAGTTTGAGTTGACTTGTGGGTAATGTAGGCGCCTTTTGACAAGGAAGAAATGTGAAATAATAGAGATCTGCATTGATTTCTAATCATTTTTTAAAAATTTATTTATTTATAATTTTATTTATTATGTGATTTAATCCCTTTAATAATTTTATACCTCTTCTGTTCTGCTGTACTTCACTTTGTTTTATTGTTATATTGTTTATTGTGTATTTCATAAATATCCATTTCAATATGAGAAAGGTATCGTGTATAATACACACTGGAAACTCTGTACCAGGGCAACACTGACACATCCAGCTGAATATCCAACTCTTATGCATCTCTTGCACACTGCTGTTTAACAAAGCTGTGAACCCTTGGCCTCCCTCTGGTCCTCCTCCCTCCTCCTTCCCTCTCCCTCTTTCCCTCCCTGGCTGTCACACTCACTCCATGTGTGACTCGCTTTCGTCCTTAGAGCTGCAGGATGTCTGGAGGCACAAGCCAGAAATATGTTGTTTTTTTTTTCTTTTTTAAAGGACAATATTATGATTGTGATAATGAATCGCAAGATACATGTTAGGAAAATGACTCAGCTCTTTAAAATGGTCAAAAACATGGTGGAAACTCCTGCCCTCTCTGAACTGGAAATGGATGTGTAGGAAGTTGATTTAATATGTAGCACTGTATTGTGACTAGTTCACAGCAGTAAGACACAACCAAATGTGTTCTCAGTGAACTCCTGAACACAAGCTCTCTCATCCTCCTCCTTCCCCTCATGTGTCTGGTGTCTGTGTGTTTGGCAGTGAATCTGGCCTCCCAGCATGCTCTCACATGCTCTTTTATCCATCAATCGCCCATGGCACTGTGGGTCGACCACCCTCCCTCCCTCCTCCACCTGCTTCTCCTTCGCTTTTTTGGCTGACCATTTCTCTTTCCCTCCTTCTGTCTCTGTCCCCCCTCTTCCCCTCCCATCTCTTTCTCTCTGGCTGTCCATCTCCTTCCGTCTGTCTCTCATATTCTCTCTCTGCTCAGAGGCTTTCTTGGCCTTTGTCTGTCTTGCGGGGAAGGGTAGTGTCTGTCTCTTTTCTCCTCTTCCCTGCGGTCCCATCCCTCCCTCTGCTTGCAGAGAAAGAGATGAAAAGGAGGGGTGTCCGCAAGGGAGCTGAGGTGGCTTGAATGGGCAACATTTTCTCCCTGAAAAGGCTGTTTTAGTGTAGTCAGTGGGAGGAGCATGGAGAGTGCAGCGAGTAAAGGAAATCAGTTTAGTGTCTAGTTGTGTTTGAATGTAATCATTTTGTAGTAGGATCAAAATTATCACAACATATAATATAATCTTGGTACATTTTCAGTGTTAAAATTGAATTAAAACGATGTGACTTCTACCACAAAAGCTCTATTTAAACGTAAAGGTTAATTTGTTGTAAAACATGTAGGAATGTTTTATCCTATTTTAAAATAACTACATACAATATTTGAACAAAGTCATGTTCAGTGCTATGCCACTTTATTAGGTACACATAGTTCAAACTAATGCAGACTAATACAACAGCCCTGCAATAAATCCTACCTTTTGTTAAGGTTATAATGTTCAGTTTTTCTTGAAACTGTTTTAGAAAAGTGTTGATTTGAAGCATCTCTAATCAATAGTTTTCATATTAACAATGTATCAAATGATGTAATGTGAGTGATGAACCTACAGAGAATTATCACCTGACTCTGCCGCTCCCCTCGGTTTTACAGAGCTTTGTAGTGAGTTTCAGCACATTGTTTACCTGTCCGGCTGCAACTTTACTGTTTTGGTTCACTCTCACGGCTCTCATAGCATCATTTCCGGCCCAGCAAGCAGCTGTTTTCAGAGAAGAAGCTCTAAAAACTCACTGTACTAGCTGGTGAACAGAGGGGGAAACATCAGGAGGCGGCTGTGGCTTAGGAGGTAGAGCGTCCACTAATTAGAAGGTCGGTGGTTCGATCCCTGGCTCCTCCAGTCCATGTCCTTGGGCAAGATACTGAACCCCAAATTGCTCCCTGTGTGTGTGTGTGTGTGTGTGTGTGTGCGCGCGTGTGCGTGTGTGCGTGCGTGCGTGTGTGCGTGCGTGTGCGTGTGCGTGCGTGTGCGTGCGTGTGCGTGCGTGTGTGTGCGTGTGTGTGCGTGTGCGTGTGTGTGCGTGTGTGTGTGAATGGGTAAAGTGCTATATCGCTCCTGATGAGCAGGTTGGCACCTTGCCTGGCAGCCTCTGCCATCAGTGTATGAATGTGTGAATGTTGACGTGTTGTAAAGCACTTTGAGTGGTCAGTAGACTACTAGCTATATAAGCTATATATAGCTATATAAACTTAGCACAAAAAGTAAGTAAACTTGTGTTTTTCTTTTTTGTAACAATGCTTCTTGGCAATAAATCTTATACCGTTGGAAAGCCTGTTTATTTCCCTTTTTATCACATTTGTAAGCAACATGCATTTGTGGGATGAGCAGCAGAGCTGAGTATGTGGGTTGCGCCCATGAAAAATTTGCCAAATCTTCTCTCCCATTGCCAAACAGCTTATTCTGCCAATGACTCATTTGTTGTTTGGTGGATTGGATGATTGAAGTTTGAAGAAACAAGACATATTGGCAATTTAACAATTTATTCATTTAACAAACAGGAGCCTCAGTAGCATGTGGAAGAACCATACACAGCCACAACAGCCTGGCACCTCCTCCTCATGCTGGTCACCAGCCTGGTCACACACTGCTGTGGGATGGCATCCCATTCTTCAACCAGCATTTGTCGCAAGTCAGCCAACATGGTTGTGTTGGTCACTCTGACATGATATCTCTCTGCATTGAGATTGCCTCCAATGATGACAAGCCTTGTTTTTCCAGTGAGGGAGATGCTGCCCCACACCATCACACTGCCTCCACCAAAAGATGTTACTCTATTGGTGCAGCAATCAGCATAGCGTTCTCCACGTCTTCTCCACACTTTGACCCTACGATCCAACTGACGTAGGCAGAATCTGGACTCATCACTGAACATAATGTTCCTCCACATGTTCAGGTTCCAGTGCACGTGTTGCCGACACCAGCACAAACAGGCCTGACGGTGAAGGGCAGTCATGGCAGGCCTCCTGGCAGCCCTATGAGACCGGAGATTGGCTGCGTGCAGTTTTTTCCGGATTGTCTGGGCAGAGAGCCGTTGGCCATATTGTCCTGCAAACCTTGACTGCAAATCTGTAGAAGACAGCCTACGGTACCTAAGTGCTGACAGGGTGAGGGTGTCGTCTTTTTGGGACGCCCACTTCGTACTAGGGCTCACTCCAAATAATGCCGCAACTTGGTTTTGCAGAACACCAGCTTGAAGTTGCCCTATCACACGGGCCCTATCCAGATCCAGAGTCAAACGTGGCATGCCGATTCTTGGAGCAGACACCTACTGACCACTGTAGCAGGGCCCATGATCACACGTGCTGCCAGGTGCTGCCAATCAGGTGCCTGATTGGCAGCACCTGGGGGTACCAGAACCTCAAAACAAGTGTCAATAGCAATAGCAAAATAAGCTGTTTGGCAATGGCAGAGAAGATTTGGCAAATTTTTCATGGGCACAACCCACATACTCAGTTCTGCTGCTCATTCCACAAATGCATGTTCCTTACAAATGTGGCACCATTTAAAAGGGAAATAAACAGGCTTTCCAACAGTATAAGATTTATTGCCAAGAAGAATTGTTACAACAAAGAAATAATCTACCAAACACAAATTTCCTTACTTTTTGTACTAAGTTTATATGCAGTCCATTTACCATTTAGCAGCTAATAAAATAGTTCTTTCTCTTCTGGTCATTGCTAGTTAATGTGATAATAATAACAAATATTATAATTTAAAAAAAAATAGCTGGCTAGCTTTGTGAGAATCTGTGTTTTTTTCGTTGATATACAGTAGCTGGTTATAAGAATAATTATTCCACACCTTTCAATAATTCAACACATTTATTTGCAGTCTTTAGTTTATATAATAAATAAACCTGACCTTTGCTGAAAGGCAGATCCAGTCATCCTCTACATTGCATTTTACAGTCTGTTGGATTTAACAAGAAAACAGCTGTATTGCTTTATGACATGAAATGAGGAGGCTGTTTTCCTCCCAGTACAACTTATCCAGTTTCTAGCAATCATTACTCCCAGTATGGTTATGAACTACAGCAAAGCTAAAGACTGAGGCTCTGACTAAAGGGGTAATTATCCTGTTTTTGATTGATTCGAATGCATCAGGGTTTGTGTGTCTGAATTTTCAGGCTGTCTAGCCAGTGCCATTAGCGAGTGCCATTAGCGTGATATCATGGTTACCAATCATCTCAGCCACGGCCCCTTTCGTCTATTGTCACTTTAATATATCACAATTAATTTCGTAGTTATATACTGATAATTAACTGTGAGTACAAGTCATGAAGGCCCAAAGAGCCAGTTAAAACTCACTTCATCCTGGGTTACATTTTATCACAATTATCAGACTCAATAGCCATTTCGCATTCTGACACTATGTTAATGTTAGCCAATTTCTTGTTGGAAGGGGGTTTGTGAAACATTTTTCACACTGATCAAAGAAATATGTCGATCTAAGAGTTGTTATTATTACGCTGATCCATACTTCCATGCAATTTTTCTATTGCTTTTTTTCATTAATGTAGCTGGGTCACTTGCCAGCTATATGTAGGAAGATCCCCATTCTTAATCCCACCTGCTAAGGTTTGACTGGTCTAATATCTGTAACCAGAGGAAACGGCTGTCAATGGGCACAGCAGCAGACCTACTGTATACAAAGCAAGTCTTGAGATGCGGGCAGCGATTCAGAGGTCTGGAATCAGGCCAGGTTACGTTTTTTACTAAAACACATTAAATAAATCTCCGAAAATATAAGGTTTACACTTGACAACACCCCTGTTTTAAATAGGTCAGCCTCATCCATGAGGTATTTAACATAATACAAATCAGTGGAGATAGATTATGTGGAGACATGCTGTGAAACAAGTTTTACCTCAGTGACTTTATCACTTAACTGCCTCTCTACGTCTCTCCCTGCTCTTCGTTTACCTTTCCCTTCATCCCTCCCTTCTTTCCCCGCCAGGTTGGCTGTTGTCACCACTCAGGCGTCTCAGGAATGCCTCCAGATGTTTTCTATATATGACTCATTCTCACACACACACAGAGTCTCTTGGACACATTTCCTTTCTTGTGCACATTAACAGCCTGAAGCAGACACTGTTTTGACTTCAGGTGGAAGTCTGTATCTAATCCTTGCACTCAAATCCCTTCGCAGTGAACAGATCCAGGAACAGCTCATGTCTCCTTCTATTTTCGCGCTTTTTATAAGGAGCAACAAATCCAAGCTGACATCGGATCAGTGCTTCACAGCAAATCAACCATGCAGACTCATTTCCATCTCTTAACTTTAGAGTTGAAGCACACACACTCTCACAGGAATAAGATACAGTGATATCAGTGTCGTTCATGCAGCTCTGCAGGGCTGTGTTTCCATGCAGCTTATCTAGGCAGATACCCCAGACCTGTCAGAGCAATTACAACTCTAGTTGTGCTTCCTTCACTCACATAGACATTCATATAATCTAATAAAACTAACACACACACCCACAGTGCATACAGACCTCTCACAGAAACAAGTACAGCACCAAAGAACTGAATTATCATCTGCCATTTTATTCAACTCTAACTTTATCTGTTTCGTCTTGATTAACAACCACTAAACGCTAGAAGACTATTGATTATCACACTCTTAATCTGCAAGCTGTTTGCTGATGCACTCTTGCAGGCTAAGTACAGATGCAGGAGTGTTGCTGAAAAGACTTGGTAATTTTGGTTCTTGATCTATAAATAGACTTCTTTTATTACATGTTTTTAAGTGACATTCTGCGTCAGTGTGTTGGTTTTTGTTCTTGTTCCAAAGTCAGCATAACAGTATTACTAACGGGAAAAATTGTAATGATTATAGATAATTTAACTCTAGTAAATGTTGCTTAAAATTGACACGACAAACAGGCGAACTGTGAGTCATTGTGGGTTTTTAGGCTCTTTGGTCTGTCGGTGTGGTTACAGCACATCTTTTAGAATATTAACTCTTCTTCCTGTGGAGACTGAATGCACTTTGTGCAAAAGTGTCTGCCAAATGAATATAATGTAATGTGTTACTTTGCATGACTGAAGGTATAAATTTGGCCTGTTTTGTTTCATTATTGCTGCTCTATGAGGCACCTCAGCACTGTCGTGTTCATGTGCAAGTGAACAGCACAGTGCGAAAGCTTGTATTACTACACACACACTCTCACACACACCAAACTACATGATGAGGATTATCCGCCTGCAGCTATACTGTGATGTAGAACTATTTTGATCTGATTCCAGCCTCTCAAATGTGAATATTTTCTGGTTTAATCGATTAATCGAGAAAATGCTCAACAGATTAATCGATAATGAAAATTATCATTAGTTGCAGCCCTACGGTGATGTGACACTGTAGAATTAAAAAAGTTATTTGATTAAACATGATTTGTTTCCACTTGGTGTCCATGGTTTTAGTTTTTTAACTTCAAGACAAAGTTAAAGTCATATAAACGCCCGGCACTCCCGTGGTAAACCCACACAGGTCATTTGAATTATTCTGGCTGATAAGACGGGATGGGTATGCATGGCTCTTTAATAGTTAATCTTAAATATTCGCAGATGTGTATGACTTCAGCTTAAAATCAGCCTTTCTTCAAGCTCCTCTCCCTGTTGTGCTGTTCTGGTGTTCATCTGCTAGCAGAGGTGCATGTTAAGAACCAGCGATATGAGAAGCAGGGAGTTTCTGAGAAATATGTCTTAAAAAATGTAGCCATGTCATAAAGCCAGATAATTCACTCGAGGCCAGTATGTGTTTACATTCCCACCTGGATTAATTTCAAACTATTACTGAAAAAGTTACATCTGTGTTCTCTCTGCTCAGCAGAATCAAACCCGTTTTCGGGAGCTCCTCCCACAGCTTGCCTGCCTGAGGATGACTGACAGCTGTCGGCCATCCTCACTGATTCAGCCGGGCAGCAATTGGACAATGATTGATAGGTGTCCGGTCCGCTCACTAAGCACATCTGGAACAGATAGTGAATGACAGGTGGCCTGCTGTGCAGAGGGTCCTCCCCCTGCTGATGAGGAAGATTAATGCAGCTGGAGTGAATACTAGCCTCTGTGTGTTTGTTCTCTAGAGAATAAAGCAGTAGAGTAGCTGTTTGTTCCTTCCCTTTGCTTCCTTTTCTTTCTCACACTCTATTCCAGGAAAGGTTGAGTGGCTATGGATATGGAGCCACTTCACCCTGGCCAGACTGTGTTTACATTCCCACCTGGGGATGTTTATCATTTAAACATCTCTCTCCTTGTCCACTAAGGTCTCTTTATGATTGATTTATCCTCTGCTCTTCCTCTCTAAACACTGGTTTCAGCCATTTCACTAGAGATTAGTTCTTACCTGTTGCTTCTCTTAAGTCTGATGTGTGTAGGTTGCACTATTTTGTACTGTGTCAAGGTATGTTAGGCTCATGTATTGGCCAACATTAGCTCACTGCTGCCAGTAGGTATTTATGTCGGCAGATAAGTACAAAGAAATTGCAGAGAAGAAATGCCAAAGTTATGTTTGAGTGAGAGCATGAAAGTTCATTCTTGAACTTGGAAATATGACTTCAAAGCTCGGTTAAAAGGTGAACCATGTGTTAAGATTTATTTGTTTTCTTCTCTTTTTGGGGTAATTTAGAAAATCCACCAGAGATCACTGAACACTTTACTTCCCACACAGTACATATCTTGGCCACAATTCTTTAATAACCATATGTTCAGGATCCTTATCGAAAATGTTTTGATAGCCGGAGCATGGGAGGATGCAGAAGACCTTGCAGATGTGCAGATGATAAAATGTTTTCTGGAATTCATCTGTTGAACTAGTCTTGTCATCTAGTGCAGTGGTTCCCAACCTGGGGGTCGGGACCCCTCAGAGTGGTCCCTAAAAAATTTGATCGCTTTTTTTGGGGGGGGGGGGTACATACTTTGGCTGTTTAGGGCTCAAAAAATCCTTCAAATGAGTAAGTAATAGAAGGAAAAAAATTCACTTGAACTGCACACTGCTAAGGGTCCACAAGGCAAAAAGGTTGGGAACCACTGATCTAGTGTGCAGTTGGCCTACGATAATCAATAACCTGCTGTAAGATGGTGACTTGGTGCTAATATGAAGCACTTTACTTGCTTTGAAACAAAACACATTGTACAATTCTTCTGGTATGACTGATTGATTGCAGTCATATCAAATGGATCCAACTAACACACTGACAACTGTTTAATGTATTTTTACTAGACCATTTATATTGGCGTTGAGAAAATCAGCGTTGGAAAAATATTTTCTCTGGTATGTTTTTCACCTGATGTTGCGCACTCCGTGTGATGTTTTCATATATTAGCTTTGTTTATGTGTGTTGTAGCATGTGAGCAATAAGGCAGGTGACAGTCAGGTACTCCGCCCCAAAGTTTGAACAACAATACAGCAGCTTCCTGATATCTACTGTTCAACACAAGTCAGGAGAGAACAGGTGAAGGAAGGGATTTTGAAACAAAGCCTCCCAATTTTCTCCCCTTTGGCCTTTTATCCATCAGCTGTTATCTGAAGTAAAGGAGAAACTGATTTATTTCGCTCCCTCTTTTCTCTTAATCTCCATCTCACTGGTACTGTTCAGCACAAACAGGAAATGAGCATCAAAGAATGAAGAGCAACAAGCATCACACTGTTCATCTCCTACACCAACGCCATCTTCGCGTGCATTATTGCGGGTTTACTGTTTGTCACAGCTAATTGTCCAGTCACACTCGCAGTCGGCCGCTGTCACAGTTTGCCGCTGTCCTATTTCGCAGAGAGCTCTTCAGACAAGCGGCACTGTTATGACATTTTTCTCCCTGGATTGGCACATCTCCGCTGCTGTCTCACTACTACCTCTTCTGTCTGTGTGGTGTGTCCAGGCATGATGGGACGCAGCCGACGTGTGTTGCACTTCCAAGTCCCGTTATTTATTTTCTGTAAGAATTCATCATTTGTCTACAAGATAAATGAGTTTGGCAATCCTGTTTGTCCTGTCACTAAAAAGTTGGACGCAGCTCAAAGAGTAAGGTTTCCTCCACAGCTGCCAAGCTGACAGGCTCATACAGACCTAAAGTGAAGGAGTGAAATGGCCAGTTGGTGAAAACAATGGCTGTCAGGTTGAGCTAAGTTCATGTACAGCACCCCATTAAAATGACAGAAGCAAGGGGCATTTTCTAGATTTAATGTTTTCTGCTACTTATTTTGCATGAACAACTGTCAGGATTTTAAGTCAAGAGGAAGAGCCTATGAGGAAGATGGAGGGGGAGGGAGGTGATGTAGGTGGTCAACATGGCCAGAGGGTTTAAAGGTCAAACACGGCCCGTCCCTGCCCTCATTCTCACAATGTCCTTGTGAATATGGGCGTGTGTGCGCAGAGGGTCAGGTCACCTTGTCCCGGTCTTTCTTTGGCTGCTCTTCTTTTCTCCTCTCCACCCATTTTATTTGAGCCTCCTCCCTTTTCTGGTGATGCATCATGCAAAAAGGTGGATTTTATAAGATGAACAACATTTCCCCAATTCTTTTGTGTGTGTGTGTGTGTGTGTGTGTGTGTGTGCTGATGTAACTAGCATTAATATACATTTCACTTGTATGCACAAATGGAGAGACTGTAAAAACTAAAAGTGCTGTTTCTTACTCTAAAATATAAATGATCCAGTCGTTTATATTAAAAAGTAAACATTCTCCTGTTCTTGAGCTATTTTGAAAAACCCTCAACTGGCACAGTTGTTGCTCATTGTAGTTGCTGATTCATTTCTGTTCTCTGCCCTATTTCCATCTCCTTCTTTCTTTCTGCTTATTTGTCTGTTCTGTCTGCTTCAACCCTGTGACCCTCTCAGCTGTGCCTCATCCGTCTCTCTCTCCTCCCTCTCTTCCTGTCCCCATGCTGCTCTCTCTTCGTTTGACTCGTCTCTCTCTCTCTCTCTCAGACCCTCACTAACCATTTCTCGCTCTGCCTTGTTCATGAGTGTGCCTGGACAAACTGGCTTTTGTTGCTTCCAGTGTATTTTTTTTTTTTTTTTCTAATCTCTGCTGCAGTTGGTCCACTTGCTGATCATTGTCCATTTATATCTGAGTAGAACTGCACCGCTAGCAAAAGACATTACTTTTGAGACCATCAAAATTATGTGTTTTTGATGACTTTTCATCTAAGGTCACAGTGTTTTCCCAACACATAAAGGCCTGTGTTAAACCAGCCTTTCCTTTGCAGGACAAAGAGAGAACAGTAAAGGTTTTATTTCCCACTTCCTCCTGGACTACTCTATTCTCGGGAATTGCATACTGTCCCTTTCTTTCTCCCTGCCTCTCCGCCAGTCAATCAGTTTGACAAGAACAGGAAACGGTATTTCCCTGCAGGTTAGTCTTCTCGTCAGAATAGCACAAAGTACCCCTTGTGGCAGACGTCTACAGGAAATGATTTGTAAGTTACTGTAAATCCAGTAAAGAACCACTTTGCAGACTCATGCTTCAGTCATACTGTACTTGCCGACATACTGCACACACACACACACACACACACACACACTGGTGACAGTCCGCTGTGTGTGTTTGTAAATGATTCTCACTTACAGTACATGCTCTTTTTTTTGTTTTGTTTTTTTTTACGATTGTCTTCAAACCTTTCTACCTACTGACAGTTTACAACAACAGTAAAATCGTAGGTTTGTGACTAAGAAGTAGCACCAATGTGGCTTCAGTTGCCTCAGTCTGTGTAGCCAGGTGAGAAGAAACCTTAACACTTTATATTTAGTCAGCCAGCCAAGCCTGTGTTGCCTGTTTAAGTTGGATGTCTTAATGATGGGATGAACTTAAAGTCTTGTAACTGATTAAATATATTTTTTTATTATTACAAGCCTTTGTTCTAACCTAACTGTTAATGGAGGAGATAAACGTGCCGGTATTAATGGATTCAGTAAAGGAAAATTGTGACGTTCACAAGACAAGGGTCTTGTTTTCTTAATTGTCCGTTTTGATCATTGGTCAACTTTTCACGCGTCACCACTGTTGTAGAGACTCAGGAAATGTGGACTCCAGCAAAAACAAGTACTGTATTTTGATGCAAGCAGCAGGAGTCTCCTAAAGCCTTAAAAAATAATTTCAAGATCTTGTCTCCAAGTCCAACCCAGGTTGAAAAAAAGTTTGTTCTTAGAAACATTACCAGAAAGCTCCTGGTCAGTACTCTTAATTACTCTCATTTTATCCACATATAAAATGCAGAGTACACCAAAATGTAACATGTATACATTAATCAGGCAATGAAATATGAACAGGTGGAGGGTGGAAGATCATCTATCCATCCTGTCTCTTTGTTGAGACGGGATTTTAGTTTTTGTTGCTGTAAAAAATTGTCCTTTTCTTCTTCCTCTTTCTTCCTCGTCTATTATTTAGTCGTGACTTTGAGCACAATCAGAGCTCGCCTGTCCTTTCTCTGTTGTTATAGAACAAGCGTCCAGTCAAAGTTATAATGGCATTTACACCTAGTGTCATATTCAATGGCCCGCACCAAAGTCAGTTTTGGACTGAGTGTACTGGAGCTGTAAGAATACACAGATCACACCCTCTACAATAACACTGTGCTCAGTCAGAAATGGGCTGAGCTCTGTGGCCTCACTACCCCCAAGAGACATGTCCTCACTGGAAAGTGAGAGGGGTTCTGTGTGTGTGTGTGTGTGTGTGTGTGTGTGTGTGTGTGTGTGTGTGCATTCATCAAAAGTGCATATCTCTTATTTTTATCCATGTCATGCACACTTGCACAACCACGCCTGTCCATGACCTCTGTGTGGACACTGTCTCTGTACTGGGTGGTCATTATCACTCAGTAGGAAAACTCCAGGCATTGTCCTCACAATGGAGGACATGCTATCACACATACACACACACACACACACAACTGCACTTTACCCATGTTCTGTCTTGTCCTTCTCGTCCAGCCCTAGGCTCCTCTATGCTGCTCACACGGTCTGATTGAATTAGCCTCGCTTGGCGCCGTTATCTATTGAATTAGCTCGTCATTACTTCCCCGGACACCGCGGCTGAATGTTCCACCCTGGGCTAGTTCACTAACAAGCTGCACAGAGTGAGTCATTCAGGCCCGCTAGCTGTCGCCATCTTTGTAGCGTTGCGCTGGGTCGACAACTGGAGGATAAAGTTGAGTGTTGTGTTGTATCAGCTTCCTCTCTCTAACTGCTGAACTCAATTAAAGATGTCAGGAAAAGTGTGTAAGTTTCACTGTCATTGTTTGACTGGTTTGTGACAACTGATCTGATGTGGCTTTGCTTCGCCGCGTATGTGTGTCAGAATCCATCCTGTCAACATCTGCTGCTGTTTAACACGTCTTTAACACGTGTCGTGTTGGAAGTGACACGACACGTGTTGCCACCATCTTCCTGAAGAGTGTTCGACTGAACTAACTGGACAGTTAGCTGCTCTGTTTGTTGCAGAGACTGTTGAGAGATACACAGACTGATGTTGATAAACACGTATCACAGCCAACACCTTAAAGTCAGAGTCAGGGTTGATCGTAAGTGCTGATAGATTTCTCAGTAAAAGCCAAATTATCTTAAAAAGGGAGGTTAAAGGTTTTTTTATATAGAGGTAATTAGGGCTACAACTAACAGTTATTTTCATTAATCTGCAGATTATTTTCTCAATTAATCCTTTGGTCTATAAAATGAAATCTTAGGAAAAAAACATGACATTTACGGTTTTACAGATAAACAGTTCAATTTACTTTAATGTAAGAAGAAGAAAAGAAAAGCAGCAAACATTTAAAAACTTGAAACCATCACATTTTTTGGCAATTATGCTGAAAAATTGATTGAAAACGATTAATCAATAATCAACATAGTTGCTGATAAATACTCTTTTGATCAACTAATCGTTGCAGCTCTAGAAGTGATACAAGTGCATTCAAGTTACTCCATTTGCAGAAAGAGCACCAGCATTGATGCCAAATAGCCCAAAATGTATTAGAGAGAATTCTTCTTTGTCTGTTTGACATTTTCATATATTACATTATATTCTTTTAAGTGTCCTCAGGCCAGGGTGCACTCAGAGCTTGTTAAAACTACTTTCTCCTTTTATGCACCTTTTGGCATAGAATGAGCTTCAAAATGCCATTAACTTAGAAGCACTCACTTAATTAAATAGCTTCTTAAAGGTCTTTTACAAACTGCCCTGAAGGAAACATGTTGCTGTTTTATATAACCTTGACTTGAGGTGGATTGTGTTATGGTTATGTGTTCTATCCATAGACTATCCATAGACATGAGCTGTTTTGTAGCTCAAAGTGGGCGGCTCCGGCCGTCGCCATCTTGGCAGTGCCTGACTCCGCCTAACTCCCGGCTAATCCAAAATGGGCAAAGAGGTGGAGCTGAGGCGGACCAAATCAGGCCTGGTTGCTAAGACAAGTCACCTATCAGCTAGCAGCCTGTCACGCAAAGCGGCCACGTCCTTAATTATGCATAACTTTACAGCTCAATAAAATTTAAACGGGTGAGTTATAAAAAAAAAAAAAAATCCCCCCCCATACAGTTGTCATGAAAAGGGGAAATGAGCTATAGAGACCCAAACCGTTTTTTGTTCCAGGCTGTAAATGTTTATTTCTGCTGTAAAGTTGGGTATTTTAACATGGGGGTCTATGGGGATTGACTCGCTTTTGGAGCCCGCCTCAAGTGGCCATTAGAGGAACTGCAGTTTTTTGGCACTTCTGCATTGGCTTCATTTTTCACCTCACTGGTTTTCTGCTGCTTGGTTCTATCATGTGAAATTTTTGTGAAACTGCTTATGCTGCCATCTTGACCTGGACTTCCTGGAAGAAGAGATCTTGTATCTCAGTGGGACCTTCCAGGCTAAATAAAGGATAAATAAAATCAATATTTGTTTTGTAAGATTTTACCTCAAGGTTCAGAACTGGATATAATATTTATAATAATAATTTATATATTGTAGTAATTTTTTTAGGACTTTATTTGACTCTACTCTATTGAACTCTATGAATAGGGAACATAGAGTTCCCTACTTGCTACTTCTTCAAGTTGTGGGAGACTGTATACAGCGACAGGGTCCCTATCAATATCAATGTAAATATCAATATATTGTAATTGGAGAGATAGGGTTTATATGGAACATAGCCTTTAAAGTTTCCTTGAGGAAACCGCCAAACTTTTTCAAAAATAGCCCAAAATATCACACCTGTTTTAACTGCACAATCATATAAAACTTTTCCTGATTGTGCAGAAAACTAATACCAACTCAATTTGACAACATTGAACACTGTCATAAAAATGTAAGAGTAGTAATAGTAATAGAAAGTACCGTATCAGTAAATACTTATGAAGTATGACTTAAATTACTTAAGTTAGAGGTAACTGGACTTGTTAAGGATTAAAGAAACAACCCTCCCACTGCAAGTTTCAGCGTAAGTCCATAAATAAATGGCAAATGCAGTCACTCTTAAAACTAAAAACACCATCTTATTTTGCTTATTTTGCAAGGAGTTACTTTCAATGTCCACTTAAAGTCAGGATGTGGATAAGAGGATATGAGCTCAGTAGTAGAACTCAAACAACCTCTCTCCAGTTCAGTTACACAATCAGTTCACCATCTGACACATAATCACTTGGCAGTAAGGCTATAGCTCAGCAGAAACACAACAATCCACACTATTGCTGAAACACTCCAGCCTCTTTTAAGCAACAGCAGTTACTCTCACTGTGACTGATGCTGTAAGTGGAAGCAAAACATTTCACCAGCATTCCAGCAGTGGCAGGTCTGGATCACATGCACACTTTACACAGGGAGGGAGGTGGAGACAGAGAGGATTAACTTTGTCATGTTCAAGTGACGTTGTCTTCATCAGTCAGTCTGAGAGCTGACAGCCTCCAGGCATCCAGGACCAAAAAACAAGCAGTCAGATAATCATCTTGGCAAAGAGTCTCAATAATTTTACAATCTCTACAACGTGTCAGCATTTTAAATATTTTCAGTCAGCAGTAAATTTGATCATCATTGATCATGATCTGCCACAATGGCCAGCAGGGATTATTTAAGCAGTAGTTAATGATAATGAAAGCCTGTTTAAATTCACTTTGGCTTCTTTAGGTTTAAGTTTCAATTTTAAATTCTTATCATATTTTTCAGAGCCCGATCTAGACCACAGGATGACGTTTTTTTTTTGTTTGTTTGTTTTTTTGAAAACGTGCAGTATACTACCTTTTTAGTTTAGATTATTTTATCTTGATGGTTAATTTTAAGTTTACTATCACATGGCAGTCAAATCAAACAAATCAATCATTTTCAGCTGCAACAGAAATGCTAATTGAAAAAGGTTTTTTGAGTCTTTATTACCAGGTTTCACCACTATAGGAACTTAAGTATGGAGAATCACCGATCCAACTTTTTCTCTCCCAAGTGAAGATTCCCGATACCTCAACTCAGGGTATCTGCTGATACAGAGTACCAATCTCTCTTTTTCCCAAACTTAAAATCTGTATTTCTCATTGTGTGGGACTCACTGGAATCACTTTGCAGGGTAACATGAGGTCAGAGTTTTCTGTAGCACTTAAAATTGAGTTGATGGCCCACTGTGACTGAATCATCGTGATTCGGAAACACTGAATTTTCCAATGACTTTAATGAAGAAATTGGGATTGGGTTGGTGAATCCTCACTTAAAATGATTATCCACAATTAATCAATTAACTGTAAAGCCCTAATATTGGTTGACATTTTTATTTATTGTTGCTCTGCCTGTTTTTAGCACATAAGGAAGTAAGTAACATAGTAACATAGGAAGTAAAACTCAAACATGATGTCACATTTCCTTTCTTTATCTAGGCTTACGCATATCCAAAGAAGACTAGAAAGGGATGGCTTTTGTGAGAAAGACATCTGTCAGTGTAACAGTTTCCCTTATTACTCACCAAATTACCCAGCGTTTTAATTGGAGGAGAGGAAAGGGCTGATTCATTGGCATTTTCACTGAGGAAACCGCACAAGTTTTACAAAAATATCACAAGCAAAACCTATTTTACCTGCCCAATCATATAAAAGTGATTTTATATATAAAATTGTGCAGGAAGCCAACCAATCTGGCAACACTGAGCACAGAATAGTAGAGAAAGTACCATATGAGTTATCCAAAGAGGGCTAGAAAAGGGATGAGTCAATTTCATGTGGAAAGATGGACAAACCACAAAATTATAGACATAATTAGTCCACTCCTTTGCACTCAAATTCTTCTGCTATGACACGAAAACACATTGGACTGTTTTCCCAAATCCCAAAAGTTGTCATTGGTCATAGATGTATAATTTGCGTTAGGTTTTCTTGGTGTAACTATTCTATATATGCTGTATCTATATATTGTATATGTAATTTCTGCAGGTAAAGGCAGCCTGCTTTAAAATTTTGATTATCTGAAATTTAAGACCAAATGCCAAAGTTAGGGCTGCTGCTACGACTGCAAACACTTTATAACACATAATTACAAAGAAGCGACATTGCACCATTTTGTAATAAACAATAATAAACCTTTTTTGTAAGCGGGAAATACCATTTTCAAAACTTGAGAGTGACGCAGATGGATGCCGGAAGTTGATGACGTGTCTCGACTTCCACTGTTTGGGTGTTTTTTGGTTGGTTGTTTTGGTCTGACACACATTGTAATTAAATTTTTTTTGGACAGTTCCACCCACTGCTGTATATATTGGAGATGTTATCATATTTTCAGATGGGGTTGTGTCTCTGTCTCATGGTCTTTCTATAGGGAAAGGGGAATCACCACTGTGGTTTGTGAATGTGGAGCCCAGAGGAAATAAGAGGTCGAGCGGGCAGCAAAAATGCATACCACCCTTATTCTCTGGCTTTGATCCAATACTTAGAAAACGCGTCCTTCCCTTGTTTCCACCTTCAAGATTATATCACAGACCCAAGTGACAGCCAAAATAAAAAAAAGTTGTCACAAATTAACTTCAAGCCAGATCTGATTAATCGGTGAGGAGGAAGAGTTGACATCATGCAGGCTTACTGCCACAGATCCAAGAGCGATTTACAGAAACTTCAAGTGGGAGGATGTGTTCTATTTTTTTTTCTCTCTCTCTCTGCATCGTTCTCCACTGACAGCAGCAAAATCACAGAGGAAACAGGAAAGGCCTGAGCAGCTTGGTGTTGGGACGGATATCCTCTTTCGGGGGCGTTCCCCCTCCTCTCTCACTTAACTCTCCCTCTCCCTCTCTTTATCTCTTTTTATCGTCGCCCCAACCACAAGCCACCCCCCACCCCCCCAAAACCACTTTGCTCTCGGTGTGGCATTAGCTGTTTGGCTGAGCTCAGGAGTGTACCAAAGATTTCGGTTCCTCTGTAGTTTTTGGGTCATCACATCTGAGCGAACTATGTGTTGGCATGGAGACGAGGAGGATGAGGACAGCTCAGAGGTGAAGTGTTGTTGGCTTGTTTGTTTGCTTTGTGTGTTCCTGTCATAAGGGGTGAGTGGCTGTGATTTCTAGTGCTTAACGCTCTCTCTCTCTCCTGCTGTGTTCCTGATTGTTTGTCTGGTTCGCTGAGTCTCCAGATCTCTTCTGCTAGCAAGTTGGAGCTCTACTTGATGTGATTTTTGTAAAGACACAGGATTATCATGCTAGCGGGCAGCCACAGGAGGTACGAAACAGTCGGTAGAAGTAGGAACTTGAGGCAGAAGTCACTACGTCGTGTGAATTTTTATTTTTTTTTAAGCTAAGACCACATCATTTCTCACAGTAGAGAGGGGCTGGATCATGAGAAAACGTTCTGAAAGAAGACAATGGACAGCACAGGTCATGGGACAAGTCTGTAATTCATTTCAATGTTTATGTATAGTGTGGGTTTTAGCCCATTTGGTAAGGAGGCTATCCTGAAAATGGTATCTCTAATGGTATTGTTGATCCTTAGTAATAAATGGGTTGGACATTGCAGATTTGTTTTGAAATATTATAAACACTGGCTGAACAAGATTTTTGTCATTCCTCATTGCTCCTCCTGCATCTCTGTTCCCATCCTCCTGCTTCCTTCTCTAGCTTTTTCATTTTTACCCGACTTTGCCCCTTTCCTCTACCCCCCCCCCCCCCCCCCCCCCCCATCTTTATCGTCTCTCCCTCTCTATCTCTTTCCTTCCATTACTGCCTTATCCTGCTCACCATCTGTTCCTCTTCTGTCTAACTCACTTTCAACACCTCCCATTACCAGACTGAGGAATAGTGCTGTGTTGGAACTTCAGCTTTGTATTGCCTTGACGAAGATATTTCTTTTGTTCATAATCACACTGCTTAACTTGTTTTTCCCGTCCTCTTCTCGCTCTCCTTACTCACCAATCCAGAGTGACCCAGACGGGCTGTCGGTTCTGGAGCAGCTCGGTCTGGACCAGAACTCGGACTTCTCTGACTCCAGCGTACAGCAGCTTCTGGACGAGCAGCGCGAAAGGATCCGCAGAGAGATCCGCAAGGAGCTGAAGATTAAGGAGGGAGCTGAGAACCTGCGCAGGGCGACTACTGACAAGAGGAATGCACAGCAGGTCAGCCACAGTTACCCTTTAGATCTTCTGCACAGCTACTCAAAGCCTTCTCCCACCTGGACTTCGAAAAGTCCACAGATATTTAGCTTTTCACAACAGCTGATTTTCTACTTTTTTGTGGAATAGAGCCTTAAAACAGGTTTCCCTGTAATAGAAGGTCTGAGATATCAAATGAGAAAAATGAGAATGCATCTTCCAAATTCATTTTCACCACAGCAAGCCCAGTAATTTGGGGAAATCCGAGGGTCCACCCCTCAGACAAAACATTGGTAAGAAACAAAGCCGGAATAAAATGATGAAGTCATGGAAGCACTCTGACTTAAAATTAGAAAGTCGTGATATTTTACCTCGGTACCGCTACAGGAAACCAGTTTAATGACCGCTGATCTGCAGTGGCTGGTGAATCAGATGCATACCAGTTCACCGGAACTGAGTAGATTTGCTGGTATGTTCTTATCCTGTTTGTCTTTACAGAAAGTTGGGACTTTCTGAAGGATCTTTTTTTTTTAAATCCCCAGGTGACCAATGTGGACGTTTTATTTACTCAGTGTAGGCTCACTGAGCACAAATTTCCACAGGGTGTGTGGAAATGCCCTGTCTCACTATCACACAGGCTCACACATTGATTTCCTGGAGTTGCCCAGTACAACTGCTACTACAAGCAGCTGTGCCAGACTGTTATTAGAAGTGAGCAGCACCACTCAGGCAGTTGGAGGGTTAAATGCTTTGCACATGGGCATTTGTAGGTATTATAAGAGGACTCAATCTTTAAAGCAAAAAAAGGCGGATACTGTGCAGTTGTAGTTGGTATGCTGAGGCTACTTGCCTGCTTCAGCTTGCAGAATTTCATTATGTCTCAATTAAGTACTTAAAAATTGATTGACAGATCAACAGTCAACATCAGAATAAGAAAAATTGTCCAAAGTCTCACAATTTAGTGAACAGCTGATGTGTCCACACAGAAAATAAAATACAGAATGATTTGTTCATTCGCCATAATCAGAAGTGATGTTCTCCTCTGCTCTTGCCTACAGGTGGACAACCAGCTGCGAAGCTCTAACCGCAGGCTGGACAGTCTACATGTTCAGCTGCAGGAGCTGGATGCTCACATTGTGGTTAAAGGAGGTGATGAGAATAAAGGTACATACATGTGAAACTCTCACTCCTGTGGTCCTCTGTGCTCTCTCATGTTTATGATCTACTTAAAGAAATGTTTCAACTTCGTGGCAATATTGGATTTAGAGGATTTTTTTTGGACTGATAGCTTTAACCCACTGCTTGGGGTTCTTTGGATTTCCCTCAAAACCTAAAGAGTCTCAAAAGTCTTTGTAGTTTTATACTTTTTACTGCTCCATGTTTAAAGGAATAAGTGACATTTCTTTGGGCTTTTAAAAGCAAGCTTTGTGAACATAAATTGTTATTTAGGAGAGGTTTTTTTTATTATTATAAATCAGATTTGCTTTACAACTTTATTGTAAAGTAACATTTTAAACTTCTTTAATAATGAAATTTAGATAATTGCCTACACACCCTTGATTAATGGAGCCCCGGGACATTTGAGCAGTGGAAAAATAATGAGATGTCTTTCCTTATTCCATCTGGGTTGGACATCATTTTGAGAAACCAAGTTTGTTGCCAGTTTTTAAATGCTGTAATGGATCTCTAACTGTTCCCGTCTTCCACGATATTAACTGTGTACATGCTGCAACATAAAATTCAAGAGTGCAACAGTATCAGCTGACATTAAATGAAATTCCCCTGAGAGCTTTTTTTACTTCAGAGCACACCGTGTGAACCCTCGTCTTGTTCCTTTTTATATCATCTCCAACCTTTTCCTTCTCTTCACAGATGAATGTCCTCAGTCTCCTGGGGCGGAGAGTCGCACGTCAGCTCACAAGGAACGCATCGCTGCCCTGGAGAGACAGCTCAACATCGAGCTCAAAGTCAAACAGGGGGTTGAAAACATGATCCCCATCTACTCCAATGGATCCACCAAGGTACAGGACACAAACTCAACCCATACACACACATACACAGCTCAGTGTAGGACAGAAACGGCACAATTGATGACACACAAGTAAATTTCTTTCAAATACCATACCAAAACATCAACAAAGGTGCAGAAGTGTTTTAATACAGACATAAATACAGAGCATGACATTCTGAAACATAGAGGACACACATCGTCACCCTCCCCCAGCCAGCTGATGCAGACATCTTCATGATCCACAACCTTGCAATCTGCTGACTCAGATGATAATCTATAAATATATATATATATATATATATATATATATATATATATATATATAAAACCTGTGAAAAATACCCCTAACCTATGCAGATTCACAGCTCATCTCTTGATTACTTCAAATTTCCCCTCCCCCCTTTTTATGCAGCATCTGTTTCACCTTGCTGTTTGACCTTGCTCTCATGCCTCCACTCCCCTTCCTGTTTCACTTAGACACCTTAAAGGATAGGTTCGCAATTTTCAAATCTGTCTTAAAACATCAGTCAGGTGCCCAAATGACCGTTGAACGGGGTTTTGCTCATTGTAACCATTCCTCCTGTTCATATTGACGAGATCCCTTTCTAACGGTCTTTTCACAGTGATCTGAAGCTAATTTGAGGCTGCAGTCGTCCAAATTAGTCGGCCTTTTTGTTACTTTCTTTCCACTGCAGCTCAACAGGGAAACACTTTCTAATTTTATTCTAAAAAGGCTGTAGCTTTGGAAGACATCCTCAAAAGGCCTCATTTTAGCGTCCAATGAACTTTTGAATACATTTTTTGCATGAAAAGATGAGTGTGGATTTTGTCCCATGACTTGCACTGAAAGCACATTCACATGCTGACTATTGTTTTAAGACTTACTTGAAGAATTGTGAAAGCAGCCTTTGAAGCCTTCCTGTTTCCTGTCATGTAATTTGCTCCTTGTGTTGTCTCTGTTTCACTCAGGATAAGAAGATGCTGCAAACGGCGCAGCATATGCTGCAGGACAGTAAGACCAAAATTGACATCATCCGCATGCAAATCCGCAAGGCTGTGCAGGCCACCGAGCACAACGACGACACACAGGGTAAGTTTGATTGGCTGACTGGTATATACTGTAAATATCAGGAAGTTGTTGTTGGCCACAAGTATCAGTGATGTACCAGTAATGCAAAACTTGTCTGTGACCTCGCTTAACAAAACAGCTGCCAAGTGCTCGAGAAAATGGTTCTGTTGTGGATAAATCGAGAAGGAATTCACCTTGCTGTCTGGTAACATTTGGAGATGATAATATTTAAGTGTTGGGTCTTTGTCTGTTTCCTGTCAGAGGAAAGTGAGCTAAAGTGACAGCAGATATTCTCATGTATTACACTGTCACTGTGTGCTTTATGACAACGGTCAGCTGGCTTTGACAGAGTTCTCTTTGCTGGGTCTTTTTCATCTCTCTCTCTCTCTCTCTTCATGTGGTCTGCAGTCTTGCTTTCTTTTTTCTCTGTATGTCCTCCAGTTTGTTCTGAGCAGTAGCTTCAGACAGCAGACACACAACAGCATAAACAGATCAATAAAAGAGCTGGCTCAGTGTTTTCACATTTCTCCGCCTTGGTCTTATGGGGAAAAAGATGAAGAGGGCAGTTAGGGTTGGTACATACACACACACACACACACACACACACACACACACACTGGTAACAGTGTGTGTGTGTGTGTGTGTGTTTGTGAGTGGGTGAGGTGGACAAATATGGGTGTGAGTGATACAAAGCCTGTGAAATGGCCCACCTGGCACATTACCACAATCAATCAAATTCACACAGAGATGTACACCAAGAAAAAAAAAAAACCTCCAACAAAAGGACCGACAGATGAAATGTCTCCTTCACACACACAAAATACACAAAATACACACGCACACACAAAAAACACAACCACAGTACAACATTGTGATTCATGTGAATGTTGCAGGCACACACAATGTTAAATGCTACTCTTTCCATCTTTCTCTCTCTTTCTCTCTCTCTCTCTCTCACTCACTCTCTCTCTCACACACACACACACACACACACACACACACACACACACACACACACACTCTTATCTGTTGTACACTGTGTTGTGGCAGAGCCATCAATGCCATTTCAGGGCAGGTGAATTACTGTCTATAGAGTGCTGTGGACCATTATGCCCCTCTGCTGGGAAAACAGGCCGATTAATGACGAGAGGTGGACGCTTTGGTAAAATGTACCCGGGGGGGCAGGGAGAGAGCCATGGGAGTAAAAACAGATTTTAAAGATGGTGTATTCTCCTAGGGGCCATATACTCCTTTCTGCTTATGTCAGCTGAAAGTGGGTGTCTTTTAAGGCAAAGAAGATAATAGCCACTTAGAAGGGTTATTTTAGGGCCTCTGTGGAAGACCTACAGAGTTTTTAATGATCTGAAGTTCCTTCCATTGCTATAACATGATTAAAAATAGTATTATAGATAACTAGACTGAGCAGCAATGATTTTTTGTACCTTTTTAGTTCTCCAAAAAAAAGAGTAAATGACTTCTTACACTTTCTCTGTAGGTCCTTTATTATCTTTAATGATCAACTTATCAGGTTCCTTTCTTGGTTATTCTGTCTCTCTCCTTTTAAACCACACACACACACACACACACACACACACACACACAGGGTTGTGTGTATAGTGTACACAGACAGTCTCCAGGCACCACACCCGGCGGAGGGGTCATCTAGCAGGGTCTGGGCTCCAGGCAGAACACCTTATTAGGAGATAAAAGCATCCACATCCATCTCCACCCCTAACCCCCTCTTTTCCTTTCTCTCTGTTTCTCTCTCATGCAGCATTTTGAGCAGCTCATAAGTCATCATCAGAAATCATTTTTAATCACTCCTCTGTGTCTTTTTGTCCTTCCTCTTCACTAACCTGACATTTGAAAGTCAAACGCACCTTTTTTGAATGCTATTTATCCTATTGTCCTTTTCCTTATCTCACGCCTCCTCCTCTCCTCTTCCCCATATCAGTGTGCTCCATTGTCTTTGTTGCCCGCTGTGAGAGGCAGCTGCTCTGCCATTAAGCTAACCACTCAGCTGTAATTGTGCTTCACATCAATTTTAGCCCTTTTTGTTGTCGGTGTATGATTTGTTTAAAATTTACTCGTACAATTTCTACACTGGCCTGCCATATTTAATGTCTCGCCTCCTAAAGCATGTAAGCAGGACATGATTTATTAAACCATTTGTTTTTCATATTAACTGTGTTACATCATGATCATGATCAGGTGGCTTTTTTTCTAGCAGCGCCAGCAACAGAAAAAACATGAGGTCAAACAATGTTATATTATTATTTTTATTATTACATCATTGCTAATCCATTCTAAGCACATATCTAATCAGGGTTAGCTGGGGCTAACCTGAGGAAACATTAAAAATATTTTATATGGGGAACAAGCTATTATTACCATGAAATCCTTACTGGGGAGAGAGAGGATACAATTTAGGCGCTCTTATTTCTGTTTTTTGTGAATTTTGAGTATTTGAGATATCGATCAACAAACTTGTCATCCTATCCCAATATAATTTTGTTTTTATCTCAATAACAATGTTGATCATATAAAAGGAAACACTGAAAATGAAAATGGACATTTTCAAGAGGTTTTGATTTCTCTGTTTGCTTATAAATGTCATTTGGAAACAGAGGTTGGAGCTCAGGTTAATGCTGCTTACTGAGAAACAGTCAGAGGCTGCTCTTGGTGCTGCTAATGTTTTCTCTGTCTGACTCTTGTATAATGCATGACATGCATTTAGGCATTAACCTAACTTAATATGCCCTGGGGTGAATTAAGTTGCTCACGTGCACCTACTGAGACTATAGAATATAAGTGAATAAAATGTGCAGGCGTGTTTTAAAGTCTTAATCTTAGTTGCGTTGTGTTAAATCGTCCACTCTGATGCACAGTAATGTAATTTGTCCGTGTCCCTGCTGCAGGTAACCAGGACCTGTGTGGGGTGGAGCTGCGCATAGAAGAGCTGAGACATCACTACAGGGTTGAACATGCTGTCGCTGAGGGGGCCAAAAACGTGCTCAGGCTCCTGGGGGCCAGCAAGGTCCAGGACAAGAAAGCTCTGTCTGAGGTTAGACCAGAACACACACACACAAACATATCCTAGAAATAGTTCTTATATATATATATCAGAATCCAGCCTGCCTTTCTTTTTCGTGCTCTCTCTATCTTGAGAAAAATACATTTGAACTCCTATAATGTTCTGTTGTTTTTCCACCACTTCAGACCTTTACCTATACAATGATTATATTTCAGTCAATTCTGCAAAGTTACCTTCCAACTGACACTTTGGCATTGTTAGTTTATGTAAAATCTGTGTTTTGTGATGACTGCAGCATCATGACATTTTGGGTCCAGCAGAGAAAGAAAGTAATGTTCCATTGAAAAGTTTTCTGTGAAGTCAAATATTTCCCAAAGCAGCTTTACTCTCAGTTCATTTTAGAGATACAGTATCTTCAACACCTCAAGTGCAACATTACACTTTGCTCCATAACTCAAAATAACGGTATGCTGGTGTTGAAAGGGTCTTGGTCTGGATCAGTGACCCACCACTTTTTCACCATGTTCTAGGATTTCTGGCTCTTCTTCTTTAAAAAAAAAAACTTTCAGTCTTGAAATATGGTGCTACAAGTAAATATTGACTTATATTTTCTACAAACAAATATAAGCCTGTATTTCATGAGACTAGGATAGCAGGAATGGATTGAGCTGTGAGATTGGACAGAGTTTTAATAGATTACTTAATGTCCATCTAACAATTTCAGTAGTCACCCAGTGGATGTAAATGCTTATTAAATCTGCTCTGTGACGCTGCTCTGCAGGCGCAGTCTCGTCTGAGTGAGGCGTCTCAGCGGTTGGACCTACTGAGGGATTCTCTGGACCAGCGTCTGGCAGAGCTGCCAGAGGACCACCCCAAGGCCAACGTCATCAAAGAGGAGCTGGTCCTGGCCTCCTCCCCTGCCTTCAGCTCACGCCATGGCGCCCCCTACCTCCACAACCAGTACAGCACCCTCAACAAGCCCTCGCCTCTTACTGGTACATTACACAAAACAAGACCAAGTAGGCCAAAATCAAACAGGATTACACTGCAAGTCCCATGAGGTCTTTAAAGATACACACTGACTCAGTCACACATCTGTAGTAACATCCCTAAAGCCTCACTGTGTAAAGGAGTAAGACAAACGGAAATTGGGGGATATTTTCATATTATATATGATATATTATCATAGTAGCCCATATAGGCTCAGTGTGTACGTTTATATTATAATATCTACAAGCCTAGTTTGAGTCTAGCGTGAGTAAATATGATTCATATGTTCATCATATTGTTCAGTTGAATGGGAATTATAATATGATCTCATATGATTATGTGTGTAATTCCTGTTCATTTATTTCTGGGCTGGTGCTGCTGATTCCTGTTTGTGTCCAAAACATCTTTGTGGCTGTTTATGAAAATGAGTATTAGGCTCTTTATAAATCAAAGACTGCATATCTTGTGCTCACTGAGATTTTTAGTCTTGAATTTTATCAGGCCTCTGGCGTTTTGGCCTCTAATTGGTTGTACCTGAATTATTCACCTCTGTCTTCAGGCACCTTACAGGTGCAGCTGCTGGGCTGTGTGGGGTTGTTGGAGGTGGTCCCAGGACGCAATAAAGGGACAGCTGTCACGCTGCCCTGCTACAGCCCCGGGGACACCAGGTCCTTCATGAGGGGCAGCAAGGGACTATACGGACGGAGCGGCTCAGTCAGCGGGAAGACACCTAGCAAGGCAGAGGAGCTCTCCTGTAAGTACATGATGTTTATACTGTAAGTGTGTGGAGGGCCTGGTTAGGTTACATTTTTACAATATAACGTTTTTTATTTGCATTTCTTTCATCACTGCAGCATGTCCATATTAAATATAGTAACACACAGTTGAAGCATGGCGGTTTTAACCTTAGGTGGGTGATGTTAGTTACAGTAGGTCAGTGCTCACATACAGCAGCACAGCAACATCAGCAAATTTAGCTGAATTGCCTCGATATCCTGAGTAAGCAATTCACAAAATGCTTTCTGCTGCGTCTCCAAGGAATTAATGTCGCTCATTAATCAATATCTAAATTGTATTATGTTTTGTAGTGGAGCATACAGTAGCCTTCATATTTATACTTGTCAGGGCTAAAAGTGCCAGGGACTGTTTAGGAATGTCACCTATAAGGGAAATAAAATTTGCTGTGTTTGTGTTACTGCGTGCAGCTGAAGTGAGTGCAGTGCTAAAGCTGGATAACACAGTGGTGGGCCAGACGGCTTGGAGGACTGTGGGAGAACAAGCCTGGGACCAGACCTTCACTGTGGAGCTGGAAAGGGTCAGTACACACACATACACACACACAGGCTACATACAAGTCCTTTCCATGCTGCTAACTTTGTGTGTGTGTGCGCACGACTGTCGGGTGCCCATGTGTGTCCCTCTGTGTGTGTTTTTAGTCGAGGGAGATGGAGATTGCTGTTTACTGGAAGGACTACCGCTCGCTGTGCGCTCTTAAGTACCTGAAGCTGGAGGAGTTCCTGGACAACCAGAAACACAGAGTTCAGCTGGAGCTGGAGCCTCAGGGCCTCCTGCTGGCCGAGGTACACACCACAAACACACACACAGCAACAAAAAATGAGAAAAGGGCCGCACAAAAAGGTGGACACAGATGCCCTTGCGTACATGACACCCGTCTATGCAAGCACTATAAATACATACAAAGGTATTCACATGTGCGCACATACACCTACCCACACACACAAGCTGTCACATGCACCTGTGCTGAAAAACACTGCTTTGATACATCATACTTGAAAGGTTCAACTGTCTGAGTGTGATGTCTGAAAATAAAATATGGATGTGTAGTTTCCATGTTTCCTTTTTGTGTGTGTTTTCCCAGGTGACCTTCTTTAACCCGGTCATCGAGAGAGTTCCTCGCCTCCAGAGACAGAAGAAGGTCTTTTCTAAGCAGCAAGGTGGGCAGGAAACGGACCAGAGAGGAAAAACAGAAATATATGCCCATCTTAGAAATAACTTCCCTAACACTGTGTCACCTCCAATTTTCTACTCTGGAGGCTTAATACAGTTTATATAGATGACCTTTTGAGATGAACAAACAGCAGTTGTGCTGAAACTGGCTTTTTCTTACTGAGAAAATGAACATGACCAACATTGCTGGTACTCAGTACAACTATTTCATGTAGCCAACAGCACCCTCTAGTGGTGAATAGCTCTGTGTCTTCATGATGATGACATCTTTATTTACACAGCACTTATCTAAACAAAGCTGTAAAGTACTTCACTTAAACGAGGTAACGAGGAGTAAACTGAGATATTAAATTGGGCAAAAAACCACACAAAGGAGAATTTGGTCTTGACTTGGTTTCGACCCCACTTGGACTTGGAACTGACTTGATTTCAAAACTCTTTGGACCTCGAACCCGTCTCAGACTCTGAATTTACCCCTTATAGATCTTTCTTACCTGAAAAACAATTAATACACCATGAAAGACTACAACATTTGGGTTAAGAAACTGTTCTTAATTAGTCTGGGAAAGCCATAAATGTTTTGAAATCAGAGCTGAGAATCTAAATTAAATCTAAATTTTGACATTGGGCACCATATATCTACAATACAAGACATGATTATAACATATATTCACAAGTCATTCCTTAAAGTAAGTGTGATTGATCGACAATGATCTCCTCTGTGAGACACACATTAGTGACTTTAGATATGTGTGTGTATGTTTGTGTGTTTCCAGGCAAGGCGTTCCTTCGGGCTCGACAGATGAACGTGGATATCGGGACGTGGGTGAGGCTGCTTCGAAACGCCATTCCCACTGTCAACAACTCAGGAACCTACAGTCCCAATGCACACAGCCTCACGCTCAACACTGGGTGAGACACACACAACATACACATTCATTCACACTTAATTCTAGTGGAAAAACACTGCATGTGACGTTTGATAGCTGTCGGTCAGACGTTGCTATCAAACACAGCAGCATTCCTTGAACCTTTTTCCCTGTGTTTCCTGGTGTAGTGTAAAGCATGTGATGCTTTCTCTGCCCCCGATGTCTAACCATCCGTTTGTGTTTTTTGTTTTTGTCTGTTCACTTGACCATCTGCATCGCCATGTTGGTCTGTTTGTGTGTGTCTGTGTGAATTTTTCAGGGAGATCTCAGTGGAGAAGTTGAGTCTGGACAGCGACTCTCCGATAAGGGGCGATTACAAGAGAGACATGGAAATACACACCCCGGTGAGACAGACAGAGAGAGAGGGAGACCAGGAAATGGGGGAGGTGTGTGTGGGGTCCGGTCTGCTGTACTAAATCCACTCTGTTAGCTGTGGGATAAATTTTAAAATTTATTGTTTTGTCACTTTCATCAGTGAATAATGTAATAATCTGTAAACCAGACCACAATATTTACAATTCAGGTCAGGTTTAGACTATATTTTTACAAATTCTGCTTGGATATCCATGATTTGTAAACAAGAGACTACAAGAAAAAATAATTTTGAGCTACAGTCATTTGAGAACATTGTGAAAATGGCTCCAAAATAGCTGTTTCATTTGATCAACAAAATTGGGTTAGATATAAAGCCTGTCAGTCTTTCTGGGAATTTACACCAGATGTGAGTAATGCCGTATTCATGTCATATCAGAGTTATTTACATTACCAGTTTTTAACTTGTAAATAGCGTTCAGATCAGCATCTATGTCGTATATACGACTGGGACACTTTGATTGTTCTGAAAACTATCCAACTTGGTGCTTAATAATATGTAAGTGCCTGAAAACTTAAATACTGAAGCCTCACGACAGCCCAGGTCCGTTTTTCAAGGTAACTAAACCCACATTTAATAGATAGTTTTATATTGTAAATGGATGTAATATTTTATCCTCACATAGCCAACACTGCAATCATAAAACCGTCGTAAACATGGGAATCTTTCCCATCCCCACAGTCTGTCACATATGACGCTACTGAAACGTCTCCCCCCTCCCTTCAGTGCCGCTGTCCTCAGAACCAGATCCTGTCAGCAGCGTAGCTACAGCACTGAGGAGTTTCACCAGACTGATGAACATTAGATATTACTGGACAAAAATAGTTTTCAAGTGGCCTCCATGAAGAGAATAGAGTGTTTTTATTGATTGATTCATTTGTTTTATTTCCACTGCGCACACTAGCTCTGTAAGCTCAAAGTTAATCCAGAAAGCTCATACTGAAAAGGAGGCCTTGATTGATCGTTATAGATATAGTTAATATATTCACAACATATAGACAGCAGGCAGCCTGTGGAGATTATGCTTCAGGTAGCACACCACATTAAAAAAATAGACCTGGAGTGTAAAGAAAAAGATCTCTGTGAGTGGATGTTACATTTGATGAAATGGGAACCTATCTGTTATGTTAGATGGACACATGACAGAGATCATAAATGCTTAAAAAAACACAGCTGGTGTGGATTGTCATTGAGGCACGCATTTGACCGCAGGGTCTCCAAAAACCGAACGTGAATCACTGAGAGGCTGTTTGTATGTCACATCCTAACTGATCATGTGTCTCATGCCTTCCATCTTGTCTCCTCTTATCTCTCCGTCTCTGCATGTCTATCCGTGGTCTTTTCCTTTGTGTCTCTTTCCTCGCATGTGCCCCCGTCAGGATCGACTGCCAGTCATCGAGCCCTTCTCCCCCCCAGACCTCACCCCCGAGTGCCCTGTCCGAACCCCGTCTGTTGGCAGGTACACACACACACACACACACACACACTCGGAGACGCCCTCTACAATCATTTGTTACATTATCAACAATGTATTTTTTTGGGATATTTTTACTGCCCCTATTTCTGAGTAGTTGTGATATTTCTAATCTGGTATTTTTGGTAAATATGAGATAAAGCCCTGTGATAATTCATCCATTATAAACATTCCTGCTGACTGTGTGTGTCTGTCTCTCCAGTAAGCAGAAGAAAGGCCCTCTGTCTCTCCAGGACTTCAGGCTGATTGCTGTGTTGGGCAGAGGACACTTTGGGAAGGTACCGTTATTTTTTTTTTTAAATGAATTAAACTTTTATTTCATTTCAAGTGAGTTCAGCTTGGAGGTTTGAATTAATATTCAGACTTTATTGTAATATTTTAACAAGTTTTCATTTTACCTCCTCATAAGATGTGTATATGTGTGTGTAAGATGTGTGTATCTTGTGTCTGCTTGTCTCCAGGTGTTGTTGTCAGAATACAAGAAGACCGGCACGATGTACGCTATCAAAGCCCTGAAGAAAGGAGATATCATTGCTCGGGATGAGGTGGAAAGGTGTGTGTTTATTACTCAGTGTGTTCCCGTGTCTGTGTCAGTGGTTTCTGTTATTTCTGCCTCAGCAAAAATAATACATTTCACTGTATTTAAGCTGTGCTGCTGTGCCTCAAACCACAATGATTACAGTTCATCTGGGCTGAGCGTGGGTGTCTCATCAACCAAAATAAACATCTAATTATGTGTTAATGTCTCTCATTCCCCCCCCCCATCTTTTTTTTCTCCTCCCTTTTTCTTTCATTCCCTCAATCCTTAATTTTTCTCTCATCTTCTGCATCCTGTCATCTTCCTCCGCTTCCCACCCTTTTTTTTTTTTCTCCTGCTCCCTCCAGTCTGATGTGCGAGAAGCGCATCTTTGAGGCCGTGAACCTATCGCAGCATCCCTTCCTGATCAACCTGTTTGCGTGCTTCCAGACACCAGAGCATGTGTGTTTTGTTATGGAGTACACCGCAGGAGGCGACTTGATGATGCACATCCACACAGACGTCTTCACAGAGCCACGAGCCGTGTATGTAACATTTGTGTGTGTGTGTGAAGCAAGTGTGTAAACACACTTTGCATTTTTAGGGCTTGATTCAACTTTGTCATTTCGAGGCCTTTGTTAATAGTAGTTTTGTGCTGCATTATATTAAAGGGTGTTTCTAATATTTTGTTCTTCCTCTATTTACAAAATATTATAAAAACCTATTATAAAAGAAAATGCTACAATCCAGGTAGGGAAATAAAGACTGGAAAAACATGGCTTTTAAACCAATTGTTTATAGAAATTTCCATGGTGTCCAGTACATCCAACAAACTGAGTAATCAGTTCATTTGCTGTCATTTTTAGTATACATGACTAAATGAAAAGCCTACAGCTTTGACACTGAAGACATGTATTTACTGTAGTAGTAAATATAGTACTGTGACCCACCTAAAGCAGTAACACTCATGTGCAACAGCTGGCAAACAGCTGTTTTTCAGCCCTCAGACAGAAGTTTTTGGTAAATCTAACCATTTAAGTGGTCTGAAAACAGTTACTGTTAATTATCGTTACTTACTGTTACTTATTATGAGGGTTACCATGTATTCTATTTTAGTGCGGGTTTGTAATAATGTGTCTTTTGTTTGACTTCAGGTTTTATGCAGCCTGTGTGGTTCTTGGACTTCAGTTCCTCCATGACAATAAGATTGTGTACAGGTGAGCGGAACCCACGTAAACCTGTTTCCTCACAAGATCTATGTCTGTCTATGTCTACACAAGCAGCTACAGACTAAAAAACATCTACCAAATCAAAGCAGTGCAAAATATGTTTTATTAAGTTCACTGGAGAAGCTCTAACACCTCCACCAAGCTCTGTGTTTCTGAACCAATTAACACAAATTATCTGAAAAGAAAATGTTCTTAAGAAGCTTCTAATAGCACAAAAACTCTCCCTCTGAATTCAAATGAAATGTCAGATTCTCTCTCTTTTAAATTCCTCTTGTACTCTCTGCTGTGAATGATGAAATACTGTAAAGAGACACTGATGATTCTCACCTACATCTTTTCACCTCCCCTCTCTTCCAGAGACCTCAAGCTTGACAACCTGCTGCTAGACACAGATGGATATGTGAAGATCGCTGACTTTGGACTGTGTAAAGAAGGTGGATGTTAAAGACAGATGGGCTCATTTTATTTCGCATTTTGCGTCTGACAAGACTGTCCTAAAAGCTCTCAGCCACAAATACATTCATGTTTCTGCCTCCGTCTGTAGGAATGGGTTTTGGGGATCGGACCAGTACATTCTGTGGGACTCCAGAATTTTTGGCCCCTGAGGTCCTAACTGATACTTCCTACACCAGGGCAGTAGACTGGTGGGGACTGGGGGTCCTCATCTATGAAATGTTGGTGGGAGAGGTGAGAACTAATACTCACACACATACACACACTTTGCGTGGGTTAACAGCTAACCAAATTATACATATCACATTTATCTGATGGCAATCTGTGTTTGTTTCTGAGCTGGTGTTTCTGTGGAAGTGTGGTACGATTTGTGAATTTTGTGTGTTTAGTCTCCTTTCCCAGGGGATGATGAGGAGGAGGTGTTTGACAGCATTGTGAATGATGAAGTCCGCTACCCACGCTTCCTCTCCACCGAGGCAATTGGCATCATGAGAAGGGTGAGGATACACACACACACACTCTCTTGCTGACTTTATCACCCGCAAACAATATGTGACAAATGCTGCACACACACATATGAAACACTTATTCACCAACTTAGTTACAAACTGTTACGTCCACTTACTCAAAATCAGAGTTCACACTGACGTTTTACTACAATATCCCCTTATAATTTCTTATTTGTGTGGGTGTGTGTGTGTGTGTGTGTGTGTGTGTGTTTGATCATGAGCAGCTCTTAAGGAGGAACCCAGAGAGACGACTGGGCTCTGGTGAGAAGGATGCAGAGGAGGTGAAGAAGCAGCCATTTTTCAGGGTAAGGAGTCTCACCTATATATCACACCAGAACCAGAAAAGAAAAGCAGGTTCTGGATTCATCTTTTTTAATCATTTCTTTTCTCCGTGTCCATCCAGAACGTGGACTGGGAGGCGCTGTTGCAAAGGAAGGTACCCCCTCCCTTCGTGCCCTCCATTGGTGGCAAGGAAGATGTCAGTAACTTCGACGAGGAGTTCACCACCGAAGCCCCGGCGCTCACGCCTCCACGTGAGCCCCGCGTGCTCTCCCGCAAAGACCAGGACAGCTTCCGAGACTTTGACTACGTGTCTGACCTCTGCTAGTGAGCCGTCGTCTCACAGACCTCGAGGAATGTTCAATATTGAAGGCTTTGCAACGATTTTGTCGGGGGGAGACCGACAGTCTCTACAGATCATCACGTCTGATTGTTAATTACACTGTGAATGAATGCGGAGAGACCGAAGGCAGTCGGTCTGTGTTTTGTGTGTCTGCGGGGTTTTAAAGATGTGGACTGAGAAAATAAAAGAGGGGACAGATAGCAGATGGGGTAAAATGTTTTGAAGGACAGATATGTGGCAGTCCAATCACTTTGCAACACACCAGTGACGTTAGCCTTTTAAAATGCCTCCTCCCATCCTCCTACGTGTCAGTGTGGTCACCTGTGCAGCTGCGAGAGGAGGACCTCGCTGTCTCTTTGTACTGTTGACTGTTTGGGGGTCGCTCAACGCCTCTCATACCGATGCCTTACATTTGTATTTGATCCACAGGAAAAAAAAAAAAACATTTTGTTTTTATTTTGTGGCCCTTTGTTTGAAGCAGCAGGAAGAGTGATACGAAGCGCTGCAGAAAAACTCTCCACTGTTCTTTTTGAAAAAAGAGGATTTGCTCGTCAGCTGAATTAGAGACATGCAGGATGAATTTGTACTCAAAGCTTATGACGATGACCTAACATTCAGTCATGCTGGCTGATGCTAGGCGAAATTTGAGTTAACTACGGGGTAAAGAACCACTGTCTTACTTCACTGCAATGGACTTTTCTTTGGACTTATACCAACTACCTTTTTAAAATGTGTGTGTTTAGGTTTTAATTTTCTGTGACAAAATCTTACAACAATTTGCAAATGAGTCATATTTGATGACAAATGACTCTTGAATGCATTATTCAGTACCATGCACATACATACAGTTAAAAACGTGCTTAGTTCACAAGCACAAAATGACACCTATCAGCACAAAAGCTTTGTGGCATGCAAGTTTTTTCCCTTTTTTTTTTTAAATTAAAAACACTAAGACTTGATGTACAAGTAACAAATTGTCCATTATGGGTTTTAGACTCATCCATCCAGTTATCTACATGCTACCAGAGTTTTGTGGACATGAAGTAAGTAATTTCCCTCCAAGACAACGATATCTGGCTTTAACACTCATCAAACACTGGCTGTAGCATCTGTGTTAGTGTCCGTTTTTAGAGCTTACAATCTATCTGTTGTGGTCGATACAAGGTTTGGTTTCCAACACAGGAATAAAATCATCTTTGTTACAGTTAAAAACTGATTGATATCTTAGTGCTTTTGGAAAATTTGTGTGGCTCCCGCAGCCTCATTAGCCACTTTTCCACAGTACTACCAATTAGAGCCTGCTACTTTAGATCCTAGCTAAAAAAGCAATACAAGGCAATACATTTCTAAATGAACAAGAATATCATAGAGACTCAAATGTTGGAAAATATGAGCCAGTGGTGTAAGCCTTGTTGACCCTGTAGTGGAGGCCAGTCTTCTGTAAAACTTTACCATTTGAGTACAGGAGAGGTTTGTTGTGAAGCTGTATGTATGACGGTGTGGATTTTACTTATCCTTGTGTACGACAATACAAAACCATGTGAGAGTATGAGATGACTTATTTTATAAAGAAAACCTGGAGTGAATATTGTGTCCGTGTGTTGGTGTTAATGTGTATGGGTGTGTTCATTCAAACCAAGGAAGAGCTACAGATAAGAGTTGGGCGATATGGATGAAATCCTCTTATCACAGCGTATCATCTTATCAGCAAATACAGTGACTGTATGTTTTTGGAAAATCTACTGCGAAATTGTTTATGGATAAAATAGACGGGAAAGTCACTTTTAGCCTAATCAGATTACATAGTTGATAAATCAAGGATCTTAAATTGATGCAAAAGTTTTAATTTGCTTAATATTGGCATAAAACAGTCCTGCTCATTGATTTGCAGCATTGCAGACAGTAATCTGATGCAAATGGAGTTATTAAAGAGATAGTTTCCCTCAGTATAAACAGTACAGACACTGATTAAAACATGAGTTTAGTTGCTGCAGGTGGAAAATTTGGGGCTGAATTTATATCCAGATATATGTGGAGGCTGAGTTTATGTGTAATACTCATATTTACCCCAACTATAGATGTGATCAAATGAAATTTTCAATAGTACAGTTGCTGCATTTTTAACTATTTTGTCTTTCTAAATGTGGTCAAACTTTGTAATATGGCTATGATTGATGTGATTCAATCCTATGTTTTTAGATTGGAGTTTGGGTTGTAAAGGTAAAATATGGAGCTGCAAATAACTATTTTCATAATCTTTTTTTTTTGTAACCTCTTACTCTATTTTTTTCTTATTAATCGACTAATCACTTAAATAAAATGTCAGAGAAGACTGAAAAATCACACGTTCCCAGAGCCCAAGGGGACAATTTCAAATTACTAGTTATATCCAATTAAGATTTTCAATGAACTGGTCTTTTTCACATCAGTCAATTTGACTTGTTATTGCAGAAAAAGCACAGGTGTTACTAATAACATTAACGATGCCTGTAAGTGTCCCAGTAAGCCATGACAGTGTGACAGCGAGCCAAACTGCAGCAGCTAATTGCAATTCAGCCTTCATTAATTTGATTATTTACACCTGTGCTTTGCTCCTGTAACTGTGACATGTCGAACTGTCTTCTATGTGAAAGGCTCATCATATAAAACTCAAACAAGCAGCAAATTCTCATGTTTAGAAGCTGGAACCGTAGGATGTTTGCATTTTTGCTTAAAAAATAAAGATTAATCTTTTATTAAAAAAAAAAAAAGCTGCCTTAATTTTCAGTTGTAACGATGAAACTTTCTGCTCTGGTGGACTTTACTATTTACTCTTACTAGTCTTTCACAAACACCATATTGAAGTTTGTGCTTGGAGTTTTCAAGACAATGTAAACTCAAGATCCACTTACTTGCTCTGCAGCTTTCAACCATATCACAGAGTTGTCTCTTTGGCAGCAGATGTAAATGAACCTCTACAGTTTCATGACAACTGAGCAAACCCCATCTGCTGATGAAAACCATGTGAAACGCGCCAGAATAACCTGTTGCCTCTAAGGTCAAAAATGAACCGTCAAGCTCAGTTTTTTAGTCACAAACATGGATGAGAAGTCCTGCAGCTGCTCAGAATTATGATGAGTCTGAACATCTACAGCTCCTATGTGACTGAGTGAAGGAATCTTTCTGATGAGGGCCATGTGATACTGTAGAAAGGTCCAGAACAAGCAAGTAAGTGGACCTTGAGTTAAGATTGCTTTTTTTAAATGCCGTTTCCAAGGTCAAGGATGAACCGTCAATCTCAATCTGCTAAATGTGTGTGTGTGTGTGTGGTCCAGGTATTCATTACCTTTTGAGGATGTAAATATGTTTACACAGTCATGTTGTGGGGACTCGCCTTCCTTATGGGGACAAAGAGCAAGTCCTCTTAATGTAAATAATTAATTTTAGGGTGAAGACTTGATTTAATGTTAAGGTTAGTTTAGGGTTATGTTAGGGTTAGGGTAAGGTTAGGGTTAGGCATGTTGTGGTTATGGTTAGGGTCAGGATAAGTCTCCAGGAAATGAATGTAAGTCAATGTAATGTCCTCTGAAGTGATGGAAACACGACTCTGTGTGTGTGTGTGTGTGTGTGTGTGTCTTAGTGTGTTTTAGTGTGTGTGTGTGTGTGCTGCTGCCTGCCAGAGAGGGGAGTCGAGAGCTCTGCTGGGAACTACATGGTGCTCAATTTTTCAAGATGTCGTCGCTGGAGCAGAGGCTGTCGCGAATCGAGGAGAAACTAAAGCAGGAAAATGAAGAAGCTCGCCGGAGAATCGACCTCAACATCGACATGAGTCCTCAGCGATCACGTCCGAGGCCAAGTGAGTATCCACCGGGGAGGACCGGGGAGTCGGTAACGGCCAGAATAGCCGGGGGGAAAAGCTCGGAGAGGCGGAGGGAGGGAGCGGAGGAGTCGGGGGTGTTATACTGCTAACAGGCTAGCTACATAAACAAACACCGACTCAGCTTGGTCGGTTGGTTTTACTGTCAAACCACTTACTGAACAAGCGGGACAGTTTCTATAGCGAGTAAAGCTAAAATTGAACAAACTGACGCGCTGTCATGAAATATCTGGCTGGCAGTCACGTCCCGAAATCTGTTTTGGTTCTGTCCTGTCAAACATGCTAGGCTAACGCGCTAGCAGTCTGAGTGATAGTCGGTGGCAGGCCCGGCGTCAATCTGAACATTTCATGTAGTTTCCAGTCTGCTAGTGATATATTATGTCAGTGCCATGTATCCCCAGAGTATCTGTGATTGCGCACAGCTACCAAGCAGTGTGCGTGGCTGTGACTCTTGCGGCAAAGTCAGTTTTCACTGCCAGTTTTGACCCTTTTGACGAGACAGACGCTAATTTGTGCGAAGCTAGCAGATCGAGCTAACGTTTTACATACGTTCACTAACGTCTGTTGAAGTGCTGAGATGTAAACACAACTACGACTTTACCCCCAAAATGTCAGTTTGCTGCAGACTCATTGAATTGAAATACTTCACAGTTTTCAGTGAATATGAAGTCGGTGTTATAGGAGGTGGTGAAGCAGTAATGTTGGGCCCAAGTCTGCAACATGCTGACTGACATGCAGCACTGAGACAAGAAGAAAGCTCTTAAAGGACGGGTTCACAATTTTTAAGTCTGTCTTAAAACAACAGGCAGGTGCCCCAGTAAACATTGAAACTGTTTTTTCTTTCCATAATCATTCCTCCTGTTTATACTGACCGTTAGAAGATCCCTTCATAATGCACTTACAATGTAAGTGATGGGGGGCCAAAATCCACAAGCCTCCTCCTGTGCAAAAATGTATTTAAAAGTTTATCTGAAGCTAATATGACGCTTCAGCCATCCAAATTAGTCAAATCAAGTAGATATCTTTCAATGTTAGTCTTTTTAGTGCCAAAGTCCCTCTTTTTGTTACTTTACTTCCACTGCAGCTCAAGGAAACACAAAGAGGGAATTTGATGCTAAAAATACTGTAAATGTGGCAGATATCCACTTGATATGACTAACTCACACTGCTGAAGCCTCATATAAGCTTTAGATCAACTTTTAAATGCATTTTTGCACAAAATAGACTGTGTGGACACACTGTGGATTTTGGCCCCCATCACTTCCATTAAAGCACATTTGAAGAGGATCTTTTAATATCCAGTATGAACAGGAGGAATGATTACAGTGAGGAAAACCTCTTTCACTGTTCATATGGGCATCTGACTGGTGTTTTCAGACAGACGTGAAAAATTGTGAACCTATCCTTTAAATGTCTAATCTTAGTGGATTTTATCAAGTACTTGCCAATTATATATGAAATCCATCAACAAAAACCATTCTTCCTTACAGATCACACCAGCATTCATATGAGATTTGAGTAACATTCACCATAAACCTGCTATTTTTTCTCTGTTCTTCTTTGAAAATGTGTGATTCCTGAAGTTATATTAGCTTTCTGAGTCTGAATGAGAGTGTAAAGTGAGTGAGTTAAAGGATAAGGCTGGTGATATTCTATATTTTTCTGATTGTCAACAAATCCCATGAAAAGACCATAACCCAAAATAAGCCATTACTAGATTTTTGTGCTATCCTGTACCATAACATTTATGAAAAGGTATGTGCCTGTAGTTAGTATTTTAGTATGTTAACCATTCTTGAGCGGCAGCTTTGTCACTGTAATTAGTTGACCTCCCATTGCAGTAAATTGGAATTTAAATCTTCATTTAGGTTCACTTTAAGGACATTTATTCATGTGTTACTATAATATGTGTGGTGTCACTTTAAAGGGAACATTTTTGGCTCACATTCAAGCCCAGTTTGATTTTCTGTGCAGTCATAGCCTGATATAACTTATTCCTCTGTGCCAGAACCTCCATTGTTGTCCAGAAACTTTTAAAAATACAAACATGAGGCACACAGTGGCACTGGGTGTCATGTCCTTTCATTGCGATGACCATATGCCCTGTAGTTTACTTTAAGTCGATCCCACACACGCCATCTTGCTGCTGTAAATACTCACTAGAGCACCAAATATGAATTAATCTGCAGCTGAAAATAGTTCCTAACAATCGCACTATAAATTCCTGTTTTAATAACGCTTGATAAAACAGTGCTCACCTGTTTTAGCACATTTCTTAGCCTTTATTAAAATTAAACTGTATTGTGAGTCATTTTCAAAGCTCATTTGTTCAGGAGGAATGAATGGGCTTGGGGCTGAGTGCCACAGACAGGGTAGGGAAGTCGGAAAGTATTAAAAGACGGACTAAAACATTGTTGATTTTGCTCTTTTCATGAGTTGACAGTAAGAAAAATATAGAATAACACCAGTGTTACCCTTTTAATATACACTGCTCACATTTGTGTGTTTTGTTTATGTATGAATCGATGGCAGGTGTGTGTCAGAGAGAGAACAGTGATAGAAGTCAAAAGGCCTGTTTTTTTTTTTCTTGCTATTTGTTGTATGATGGAGTGAGTGTGTGTGTGTGTGCGCGCGCGCTCACACGTGTGATTGTTTGAGTAGTACAGTGCAGTAATGTGCGTGTGTGTGTATATTTTCTTTCCTCTGTCTAGTCATCGTGATCCAGCTCAGTCCTGCTCCAGCCCCTTCCCAGCGTGCAGGTATCATTCAATCCATCGCTCTCTCTGCCACTGCACCTGTCTCCCCCAACCCCTCTACCCCCAGTGTCACCTCCCATCCCCTCCTCACTCATCCTCTCTTTCTGATTTTTTTTTTTTTTTTTTTTTTTAGACCACACTTAAACCTATCAGAGAGTGCTCTTGGCTTTGAAAAACATAGTTTAGTTTCTTTTGTTTTGCCCCTGCCAGTAAAGCCTATTTGGCGCTTAACACCACTACTTCACTTGTTGTAACTAGTCACATTTGTCTTTTTAACACTCTTATGCACGATTCTTACATTCAGTGTAATTAAGAGTCTACAGAGGACAGACTATGTGGATAAAATCTGTTACTTCTTTTTACAAGTGGCTGTAAAATTCTGTTTATTCTGTCTAACCAGTAAAAGGGCATATCGTGTTTCAGCCAGGCCAACTAGATGGTCTTTAAGTAACGTAAACGCAGTAACTTATGTTAAAGCTGTTAAAGTAAAGTTTTTGGTTTCACAGACATTGTGGATAACTTTCAGCATGTTTTTCCAAATGTTCTTTCATTTCAAACCTCCTCCCTGCACACACATACTTTTTCTCACACTCACAAACTTAATTCTTTACTCTGTATCTCATCATTTTATGACTGAATAAGAACCTCCACCGATAGATAAAAGTTGAATCCATGTTTGTGAAACCCGTCCTTGACCAGTGCTGATATTTTGGCTCTGCAGTTATTTGCACCTCCCCCTCAAATCACATCCTCCCTCCATCTTTCCATCCCTTCTCCTCTCTGTCTGTCTGTGTGTCTGTGTGTGTCTGTGCCAGTGGCAGGGCAGTGTTGGTGTGTGTTGATATTGATAGTGTGTGTGTGTGTGTGTGTGTGTGAGGATGTGAGGATGTGAGGATGTGACAGATGATTAACCTGTGTTTTGCTGGAGGCAGAGAATCACAGTGCATGTGGCTTTTTCTGCACGGCACGATGTTTTGGGTTGTGTATTGTTTGACAGTCTCTAATCCAGCATCCCCACTGGTCCGTCTGCAGGAGTGCTGTGAACACTCTGGCTTCTCTTTCTCTCTCTGTTTTCTTTGTGCGGCAACTGAAGACTTGCCTTCCTGTCCGAGTCTGACTGACTGACTGTCTGACTTCCAGCTTAGTCTGTGCTATGCAGTTTTGGCCGAATTTCTCCTCTCTGTCTCTCACATCGGCCTGTTTGATGTTGTCTGTTATTCATCTTCTGGCATCGCCCCCACCTCCTTCCCTTTGCAGCGGCACTGTGTAAGCAGGAGGCAGTGCAGCAGTGCCTGCAACTATGTGAATGTTTGTGTGTGTCTCCCCTTCTCCTCGCTCGGTCTGCCCGTCTATCCTCCCATCCGTCCATCTGGAGCCAGCCGAACTATGGAGATGCAATCCGTGCCAAAGGCTGCCTGAGTCTTCCTTTCTCTCCACACTAATCCCTCCGCCCCTTCACTAACTGATTCTCCCCTTACAGGCTGATACATTCATCCACAGGTGACTCATGGATACAAACACCCACTGGCACTCTCAGAGGAGTTGCCAGCCCACTACTACAAAAATAATGATAATTATAATGATAATAACAGCTGCATCGTCCTCGAAATGTTTTGCAAACTGGTTACGAACATTTAAAAAGTCGCTAATGTGAAAATAAGTCCGGATTTAAACTCTTAGTGATCGGGGGTCTGATTTGGTGTTCATAGTCGGGGACGTCATCATACAGTAGCTGCTGACTTTCTGTCTGAGCATTTGGCTGCATGACAGATCTGTGCTAATACTGTTTTAGATTATTCTCCGGAAATTCTTTAACATCTCTGAAAATTAGTCAGTGCTGCCACGTACATCTGCTATCACAAGGCCAGCGGAGTTTTAACATGTACTTGAACGCATGATTGAGACCTTTTGTTGATACAGGACTAGAAGCATGTTTCATCTTCTGTTTGGATTTCGGATTTCAGTGGCAGTCACTCGTCAACTGGACCTACAACTGTCATTTATGAGTATCAATATGACTGTGTGGCTTTGTGTGGATTTAAAAGGAAGCTACACTTTATTACTTCATGGTCTTTGTTCCACCCATCCGTTCCATCGGCTATGATAACAGCATATACTCACCAAAATATTTGCTGAGATCTGGGAACACGACAATGTTAATAAAAAGATTATTAGGGCAACAAACGCAAGTGGTTAAATCATCTTACAGGTTGTAAAAAAAAAAAAAAAAAACCCAGGTAAGCTAAAACTAATTTGGAAGAGAAAACGAAAGTGAACAGTAAAATTATTACCCCCAACTGTCCATTACTTTTAGAGATCGACGTTATGGTTCAACTTTGACCTACTGTACTTGCTGTGGATGTGTGCAGTGAGGGACTATTAACATTATGGGCGCACTCACTTTTGGTTTCACCTCCAAATAAAGTGATACTTAATCTTTAAGTATCACTTTTTAACTTTAAGTAAAGGTTATTTGCTTGTATACAACCTGGCTGACTACACAAGACTGACTGCTTGTATTTTTAGTAATGTTGCCACCTTCTGAGATCTGAGCAGTCACTCTAGTGAGTAAAATGCTATCGTAACTAATAAAACAAATGGCTGGAGCTATTAAAATAAAACCCAAGTTGTTATAAATCATATGTTTCCTTTGAAAACAACATGTGGGCATCCACATCTCTAAACTGTACCTCCTGAGCTGTTGGCTAACCCTGCGCTGTCTCTCTCTGCCTGAGAATGGTGTGCTTTGGCTCTGAGATAACCGTCCTGTTTGTTTTAACATTGGGTTGGGACATCGGCGAAACAAAAACAAAGCTGTAACTTTGGGGGGGAAAATAGGTTCATATGCAACAAGTTCAAGTCTAAATAGCAGTGCTGTAGTGAAAGAACCCTTTGATCTCGCCAAAGCTGGTTTCTCTTGATGTCTCATGGGAAATAATTTTCAGCTGGTTCTACACAAGATATAACAGATCACGTTCTTTTCTCATCAGACACTTCGGTTTAGTCACTGTGTTCACTATTGGTGCACAACAGCTTTACATCACTAAAATAAGTCAGTGAATGCATGAATAAACATAGCCGTCTTACACCTTCTGGCATGCTGGCCTCTGGTGTAAAACACACTGCTCTCCCTCCAGTCTCTAATGTGTCATGTCTCCCCACCCCAGCACTTCAGCTGCCCCTGGCCAACGATGGAGGCAGCCGGTCATCGTCTTCAGAGAGCTCGCCTCAGCACCACCCCTACCCCAGCCGCCCGAGACACATGCTCACCCTGCCCACACCTCCCTACGGCCTACAGAAGAGCCTAGAGAAGTATGACGTTCATCTGAGCAATAAATAATGAGGAACTGTATTTATAGTAATGTAACAACAGCAAGAAGGGTCTTATTGTGTTCATGTGATTTTTTTTTTTTTCCTCTTTGTCACTGAAAATCAGCATAAAGCACAGCAACAAATGTCTTAACTGTTTCTGTCTGAGATTGTTGATTTTAAAAAAAAAAAAAAAAAAAAAAAAAAGATTCAGTACGTTAAAATTATAAACATTCTTGGAACAGCAGTGATAAGTGGCAGCAAGTTAAATTATTGGAGTTTACTCACCTAAAATACTCACTTATTAGTAAGCATTCGGCACTCATGCACTGATACACACACACAGGATACACACACAGGATGAGCGAGTGCAACATTTTTAATTACAGAGAAGAAGTAAAGATGTAAACATGGAGAGATAAAAACAGAGTCACAGTGATCTTAAATATATACTGTACAGCATATACTCGCACAAGATGGTCACATGAACACACACGTGCATGCACACAGCACGGCAACGTGCAAACACCGCAGGGTGAGCAGCACGAAGGGTTCATTTAAAGCGGAGCAAGTTGTGTTACACATAGTGGATCGGTGTGCAGATAGTGTGGGTTGAAGAGATGTACAGAAACACACACAGCATCCATTTCTGAGTCAGACATCTCTCTCTCATCTCCCTTTGGCCGTTTCACACTGAAACACACTTCATATAGCATCTGCGCTCCCTGACATTGTCTGTGATTGTGTGTGTGTTTGTTCCCACAGTGCAGAGATTGACCAGAAACTGCAGGAGATCATGAAACAGACGGGTTATCTGAAGATCGACGGTCAGGTAAGGTTTGCCTCATCCTTAAACGCAACATCAGTTTTTTTTGTTTGTTCTCCACACTGTTCAGAAAGAAAAATCTGGTTTTTTTCACATCAATGAAAAAGCAGTTAGGCTGGTATAGTGAGCACAAAGAATTTTTATTAAACCAGGTTATGAAAGCAAACATGAAGTGTCCTTAAGCAGAGAACATCATCTCTATCAGGACAACAACAACCATCCCTGGCATTTTTCTCTCTTTGACAATAAATAGAATAGTATTGCTGTTTTTGTCTAATAAGGGTTGGCCTTATTTAGTTTGTTTTCTCTCTCTTCCAGCCTTCATGTCCAATATCATAGTCAGTGTCAGTCAGGGTTTAATTGATGATTTGACTCACTGCTCTCCAGATTGTTTTTACTTCCTGTCATTAGCCCAGAGGGGCTGCCACATCATTCACTCAATGAGATGTTACTGGCAGAATCTCAGTTGTCACTGATTTAATTTTAACGAAGCAGGGACATGATGCATCTTCCCAATGTGTGCTGGTATTCTCACAAAAGGCCACCAGGGGAACAGCTTAATTACAAATCAAAACATTTGTTAGTAAATGGCCCAGAGGGTTTTTCCGTTGCCTTTTGATGCAGAAAGTCAGAATTGTCCTCTTTGCTCAATTTCAGCATGAAGAGTTTGCATAAAAACAACATTCAGTTAATAATTTAACCTGTAAAAATATCTTGAGCTTGATCTAAAATCGTGTTTTTTCTGTGTTTATGCCTCTTTGTCTCTTCAGAGGTATCCAGCAGAAGTGACAGACCTGATCAGTGAGGGGGAGATCGGCAGCGGCACCTGTGGTCAGGTCTTCAAAGTGCGATTCAAGAAGACGGGCCATGTCATCGCTGTCAAAGTAAGGCTGCATTCACCCCAAATCCACCAAAGCAGGAAAAACGGTAGTCCTCCTGTTCATTTGAATGGGGGGTAGTGCTTTTAGGCTGCAGGAGCGAGCGGGGACTGCATGGGGTTCAGCAAAAAAACGCGGCAGCTGTCCGGCAAAAAGTTGAACCAGAATCAACTTTTGCCAAAATGTAACCCAACGTCACACTGTGGTGGCTAGTCACGTAAGCTGTCGATCAGACCGAAGACGCCCACGGGAAGAAGAACCTTGTTTATTTGTTGATTTTGTTGTCTGCTTTCCGACTCATTTTTTAAAAAGAAGAGAGAAAAAGAGAGAGAGCAGCAGTGGTCAGCGAGCTAGAAAGTGAATGAAGAGAGGGAGCAGTATACAGTATACAAACACACACTTATCAGCACTTGAAAATGTGGATCCCACATCTATAACAGTGTTTTACATGTCATTTATTAGTGTATTCCTACTTTTTGTGTACTAGCTTTAGATGTAATAGGACCAATGTTTATGCCATAAGTTTATTGCTGATTTTTATTTATTTTTTTCTTTTTTGTAGGATGCCCATTAGCTTCAGCTGATGTGATTACTAGACATCCTGAGATCCATTAATACACAGAAACATACATGGGAAAAATGTAGACATTGATTTCATCAAGACATGATGAAATCAATGTCAAACTCTTAAACATCAGTCGGCACGATCGAAATACAGCAGGAGCTTGATGCTCACCACGGCTTGGTCTTACTCTCTCATTTCCTGTTGTGCTTTAATTGCGACTAGTTTACCAACACAGTGGCAGTAATAACCCCACATAACAACCTCCTATTTACGAGATGACTTAATTGTAACCGTCCAAGCTGTTTAACAATTAGGCAGTCACTCAGCTCAACAGAGGAGTCTTTGTTTTGGGATTTCCTAATGGCTTCTTTCTTAGCATGCACACCCAACATGGTATGTGTTTCATATGACTCTAACATGTCTTTTGTGTTTGTGTTTTTGTGTGTGTGTCACCAGCAAATGCGTCGTACAGGAAACAAAGATGAAAACAAGAGGATCCTGATGGACCTGGATGTGGTGCTGAAGAGTCACGACTGCCCTTACATCATCCAGTGCTACGGCGCCATAGTTACCAACGTGGGTGTCCCCGAAAAACATTACTGCGTTCTTAACAACAAAATTATAGTCGTTGTTGACAGTTGTAATCCACAGATTAATTGAACACCACAACAACCCAAACAAACTGCAGCTTCAGCTTTATTTTTATATTTGCACCCAGTGTGACTTCTTTTACACTCATATTTCGGTTACCTTGCGGTACTTTCTGCAATGAACTGGTAAAAGATGTATGTGTGTGTTTGTATACGTGTACAGACGGATGTATTCATTGCCATGGAGCTGATGGGAACGTGTGCTGAGAAGCTGAAGAAGAGAATCCAAGGCCCCATCCCAGAGCGAATCCTAGGAAAGATGACAGTGGCAGTAAGTGGAAGAAACACACATATATGGGAAAGTCTAATACCGCTCACATGATTGTTTTGTTCTTATTGTCGTACTTTGCGTGTTTCTACTAAAGATAGTGAAGGCGTTACTGTACCTGAAAGAGAAACACGGTGTCATCCACCGGGACGTCAAACCCTCCAACATCCTCCTGGACGCTAAAGGTCAGATCAAACTGTGTGACTTTGGCATCAGCGGACGCCTCGTCGACTCCAAGGCAAAGACCCGCAGCGCCGGCTGCGCTGCCTACATGGCGGTGAGTGAAAACACACACACACACACACACTATACACGTACAAGTAGCTCACACACAAAGTTATCACAACCTGTCCGTCATGCATATTTGTCTTTGAAGCCTTACAAATATGTATTTATATCAAACAATCCAAGAGATAAATGGATACAAACAGATGCTATTATAAATTCCATTTTACACGATACACACACTGATTTCCTAAACAGAGTGTTGCATGTTTTTGTATCCTTGCAGCCTGAGAGAATAGACCCTCCAGATCCCACCAAACCTGACTATGATATCCGAGCAGACGTGTGGAGCCTCGGCATCTCTCTGGTAAGACTGCTGTTATTTTATTACCATATAAAACCTCTTTCACTTGTTCTCAAAGTGGGTTCTGATCAAGGATGCCACAAGAATTGTCCATTTTCTTTGTTGTGCCTTTAAAAAAAAAAAAAAAAAAAAAACTAAGCAGATTTTACATTAACATTTTCAAATGTGTAAAAATGGAAGAAATCTGCAACAAACATCAAACTTTTCGCAACAAAATGTCATAATGACAAGGTGCCATGGTTTAAGAAACTTTGACAACTAGTTGTTTTAGTAGTATCAGTTGGATATTTACAGTATGAGATACAGGAGGAATAGCGGAACATTTGGTGTATGATATAGTCTTAAACTCGTGGGCTTAAACACAGTGAAAACAGGCTCTGATCTACTGAACTTAATGGCAACTCTAAAGAAACTACTTGTGTTAGTTCAGTGTTTCCCCTACCATTGCCTTGGAGGAGTGCCCCCCCCCCCCCCCCCCCCAAAAGCAGTCAACCTAGAGGAAACACTGTAGTTAAAAGTAAATGGTGTTTTTACTAACAAGTCAAGCATTTGTTGTTGATGATAGTGGATGTTAATGGCGCCTTGTGTCCTCTAGGTGGAGCTGGCCACAGGACAGTTTCCCTACAAGAACTGCAAGACAGACTTTGAGGTTCTGACCAAAGTGCTGCAGGAAGATCCTCCTCTGCTGCCTCTCAGCATGGGCTTCTCCCTCGACTTCCAGTCCTTCGTCAAAGACTGGTGAGCAGTACTCAAATACTGTTTATACTTACAAAGTCCAAAAGTCATAGTTAAAAAACCTTACTATAAATGTATCTTTTAAAATTCACTTATTGCAGCCTCACTTCATGTTTGTGTCTTTCCACAGCCTCACAAAGGATCACAGAAAAAGGCCAAAATACCACCAGCTGCTGGTAAGTCACTAGTCTTAATGAGTTGTAAGAAATTCTATTTGTTTAACCAAAATTATCAAATTTTCAAGTGTAACTAAACTCTCCCTCTCTCTGTACTTTTTTGTCTCTTTCCCTCATCCAGGAGCATAGTTTCATCCGGCGTTACGAGGTGCTGGAGGTGGACGTGGCCGGTTGGTTCCAGACAGTGATGGATCGCACCGAGTCGCCTCGCAGCAGCCAGTGTTACAGCCATCAGCACCAGCTCCACTCGCTCTTCAGTAGGTAGCCTAGCCTAGCTTAGCCCAGCCCGGCGTTAGCTTAGCCCTACGCTAGTCTAGCCTAGCTTTAGCTTCGCCAAGCCCAGACTTAGTCTGCCCTAGTCTAGCCCAGCGTTAGCAGCTAAGCCTAGCCTTAGACCCAGCCCGCCTGGCCATCTGTCCACCGAAGAACCTGAAGAGTCCTCAGAGGAGGGCGAGACGGAAACTCGATGGATGGACAGATGGATGATTGTCGGAGAGATGGACTGATGGATGGATGGATGGATGATACAGGTGGTTCTGTTTATCAGTGTGTTAAATCTGGACAGGCAGACATGGGAAGGAGGGAACAGATAAAAAGGTGCACACTGTAGTTAGCTTCATTACGTCTCGTCTATCACATCTATCACATCACGTCACATCACAGTGTGTATAACAGCCACACACACACCTACATACAAACTGTGTGAGTGTGTGTGTGTGTGTCTTGAATGTGTTTCTACATTTCCTCCACTTTTCATTAGTCATTTACCTACATGTCTGTCTCCAGCATTGATCCAAGCCGTTGGATTAGTCAACAGAGTAGTCACTACACACTGGAACAAAGCATCTGCTACATTAGCAAACATGAATCTCTTTTGTACATAAACATTATGGACGACGCAACAATTTCCGGTGCAATTATGATTCTTCAGGTGTTTCTACTATCACACATTCTCAGGCTGTGTGTCTGTCTGTGTCTGTCTGTCTGTGTGTGTGTGTTTGAGAGAGAGAGAGAGAGAGAGAGAGTATTTCCGTGTGTATGGATACATATCAAGACACAGTCACTGGTTGTTTTTAAAAGTGAAATTATATTTCCTAGTCATTTATTCACCTTCACACTACAGCTCTAACACACAGACTATTATGAATTTATCTGTTGGCCTGTGCTTCATTTCTAACATGTAAGGATAGTAATTCTCATTAACATTTAATGACATATTTTTAGAATACCCATCGTTTTATTTAGCAGCTGCGTAATTGGAAAAAACACAATGAAAAAGAATTACAAAAAAAATTAGCATTGCATTCTAGCTTTCTAGAGAAGTGGTCATTTATGGATTTGTTTTTTTTTTTTTTATTCAGAAAGAATTTGCTGAACTAAAAGAGCGTTATAAGAGATGGAAGTATACTGAGAAGAGAAAAGACTAATTAGAAAGTAGAAGAAGAGGGGTTGTACGTTTCTATGACCATTTGAAAGACTGAATAACTGTTACTAGTGTGAGAAACGAGAGAAATGCTGGAGGTGAAAATGGGAGCAGAGTGCTTTTTCATTCAGAAGGCAAAAATAGAAGCTTATCTTGTACAAAGAATATAAATGGGGTAGATCTTATTACCTGTGGAGCATTTCTTTACTTCACTCTCCGTTTGTCTACCTCTCCCTCTTTGTCCACCTCTCCGTCTGCCTCTGCTGTTTAGTGTGACGTAGAGCTCCACAGTGTTACCAGACCAAAGGCTGCATGTAGGTTGTTGTTGTTGTTGTTGTTTTTGGAGGCCGAGAGACTCAGACCTGCTCCTGGAAAATGTCGGACATTAAGGGGTCACACAGTCTTGATAAAGCAGGCTGTGATGTTTTTAGAACGTAGAGCAGGGGTCTCACACTACCAGCCTGCGGGCCACAAAGCCGCCCACATGTTTACAGGGGTTAAAGTTCTCAGGCACCCTGCCTGATTTTAGGCATAGAGCAGTTTTAAATTCATATAATACTTAATTCAAAACATTGTACACAACTTTTTTTCTCACTTTTAGGACTATTTTAAAGTGATTTTTTTTCCAGTGGCGCAACTAACAGTTTTAATGTTTTTATTATTGATTAATCTCTTACATAATAATTGAATCATTCAGTCTATTACATTTCAGATGATAGTAAAAAATGTAAAGTTTCAAGAGTCCAAAGATTAGGGTCATAATTTGTTCTCTTTTTTTGGACAAAACTTATCGTTTCAAAGGAAAGCAGCAAATCTTCACATTTGAAACAATGAAACTGGTGAATTTTTGCTTGAAAAATGATTTAGAAAGATTAATTGATTATTTAAAATTGTTTCAGATTAATTTTCTGTAGATTGACTAATGGATTAATCAGGTAATTGTACCTACCATCAGTGTGCAGATGTAGAGTAGCCCATCTGACACCAAACTGTCTCTTTTTCGAAACCCAACAGAAAGGTGCACAATTCCTTATTTATTTTTGCAGAGTTTAATGTGATTGTCTCATCTATGAGACGAGAAGCTGCTGTTCTCCAGGAATAAAACAGCATTACTCTACTAAACATGTTAAACCTACTGTATTGTTTAAAACAGTTTTTTTTTTTTTATGCGGTCCCACCAGGAGAAAACAACGTGGCCAGTGGCCCCCAGGTAGTTGGACTTTGAGACCTTTGAGAAATTGTGTGTCAGGCTCGATAAACCAAGCACACCTGAACTGGTCAGGGTGTTTGAAACTGTTATGCGTAGATGTACTTTAATGAGCGCAGGGCAGTCACAGCCAAAGCCTGCTAGATGTGCAGACTCAAACCTCCCCCTCTCCCCGTCACGCACCGAACCAAATCACTGCTAGACACAGAGAACTGAGGAGTGGCAGCAATAGAGAGAGGAAACCGTTAAGTGTCTGAGAGTGAGAGAGAGAGAGAGAGAGAGAAAGGATCCAGGAATGTTGTCAAGATGGCAGAAAGAATGAGTGGAAATAAAACAACAGGAAAAAGAGAGGATGGGACAGCGTGAGGTAAGAAAGAAACGAGTGTTAAGAAAGTGAGATGGGAAGTTAAAAGAAAAGTCAGATGATTGGTGCAGATGACAGGAAGTAAAAGTGGAGAGCAGAAAACATCAGCTCTGAGGCTAGCTAGTTATTGTAAAAAGCTTTCATGGTGTTACACCAACCTACCAATTATGATTTTAGTGAGTGAGTTAGCATGTCGTGTTTATGATGTTTACTGTTCTGTTCAAACTGTTATTTATTTACATTGCTACTGCTGCTACTTTTTTTTTTTTTTATTGCTTTAGACGCTGCTGTCACTTCTTTTCCCCAAAGGACAAATACTTTATTCTTTTTCTTTTAAGCCAAATAAGTGAAATAATGCAATGTCTACACGTGTTACCAAATACAGAAGAGCAAGTCTGAAGAGGGCGAAAGCAAGTGAGCGATGGCAGGATGGATTAGAGGAGAAAGTGCAGGGAGGTCGGCTTCACAAAAAGTACTAACTCACACAAACTACACACAGCTCACCTCAAATGTAGCTCTGTGTAAAGGGAGCAGTTAATCATTTATATCCCATCGTCACACTACAAATGTACAGTGTAGATATGATTAGGGCGGGATGTCTGTCTGTCCAGATGCTTTTTGTCACTTCCATCCTTTCCTCTGTCCATCCATCCCTCCATCTGTCCACAGGTCGCCTGCAAGCTTGACAACCTTGACAGTTCACACCAAAGGTGTCCACAACTCGACAAAATACGAAAGAGCATTGTTGTTATTGTTATGACTATTGTTATTGACATTATAATTGATTACTCTCAGCTACGATATGTATGAAATCTCTTTTTATAGCTAGTGGGAGAAGGCGTAGGGGCGGCGCTGTAGTGCAGCAGTGCCTGTGTGTGTGTGTGTGTGTGTGTGTGTGTGTGTGTGTGTGTGTGTCATATACTGTACAGAGGGAGACTGGTGCACTAACACACGACAAGGGCCGACCAATAAAACCAGCTGGCTCGTCCTTCTACTCAGTGAATCAACCTCAACAAAGCGGCCTGTATCAGGAAGCAAGTTCAACTTAGTCTGGCTCTCTTTAGGCTTCACTGAGCCACTGAACCAATCACACAAAGCTGATTATAAACTAGCTCAGTTAACTCTGAGTTAACTGATCCACCTATGAGGGTCTAAAATCATCAAACCCTTGAGCAGAGTCCTTAATATGACATAAGATGAAATGGTGACACCCACAGGGTAATTGGGTTATTGCAGCAGCAAAAAGTGATACTGAGCAAGGTGAAATACAATATCATCACAGTACTAGAATAGAATAAGTAAGGCTAAGGTTAAAAATAAATGTGGAAATTATAAATTTCAGTCACAAGAGATTGTAAAAGGAACAGTAAAAAATTATCCTCTGAATCATCCTCTGAAGCTATTTAATCAAACTTTGGAAAGCACCTAAACTCCTTGTGACGTGTAAACTGAACTTAATTTGTAAAAACGCTGTAATGCCCCATTAAATACTGTTGGCATGTTCAGCATGTTCATCAGATATAGTGATGGATTTAGAGTGTAAAAGCTGCCTGCCAAATACAGGGGGGGTCTCTAATTGACAGCTAGGACCCCCTGGAACACTCGAAATGAAATTTTAGGGGCGTCTCAAAAATGTGCCCAAATATTTTCTATTTATCTAAAGAGTCTGGTTAATTATCTCTGATATAACTATCATGGAAGTCAAAGTATTTCTGCTGACATATTAAGAATGTCGCCCTGTTTCCCTTTATTGTTATTTAATTGTAAACTGTACTAATGTCCATGTCGGAAAACTTTTCTGGTTGACGACTCCATTTTTCCAGTGATCTGATTGGTCAGTTGGCAGGTTTTGATCGGACTGTCTGGAGTGCAGCACAGGTTACCATGGTGATCTACCGCGGTTGAATATGAGACATCTTTTTGATGCTAGAAAACCTGAGTGAAGCCAAAAAAAAGAGAGCCGGATAATCCACTAGCGTCTCTTGGTGATACAGGCCTGTGAGCAGATGTGGTGGCGAGCTGGCACATCGCCGTTAGCTTGGCCTTTGTCAGGTTTTAATCTGGAGTCCGGGGTCTGACCTGGAGCTGATTCAAAGCCACGGTTTACCTTCAACAGTGAGCAGGGACGACATTAGCAAAAAAAAAAAAATCCCTCCGCTGTTGGTTGTCCTGCTCTTGTAAACTCTCCAAATAACAGGATTCAGGGTCAAGACAGATGCGTGTGTATATATACACACCTGAATCTGGTGCTTAGCAACCATCAGCTGTACTAAACTTCCAGCGCAGCGTACTCATTGGTGCAGTTTAAAAACAAAAAAAAACGTGACTCTAGGAGACGACGCAACCCACTGTCATTGCAATGTTCACTGTTCGCGTCTCCAAACACAAAACCAGACCCAGTCTCCCGCTGTCGAGGTTCTCCGTTGTTAAGCTGTATTTTACAAACACACGCACGCACTCGCTCAACCGTGCTGTCTGTGTGCGTTTCCATCCAAACACCTGATTGGGTGACGGTGCCGCGCTGCACCTCTGTGAAGCCAGATCAGGCCAGGTGTGCATCTGCTCAGAACGACTGTCAGTGTGTGCCAGGAAGCAAAACACCACTCATGTACACACACCAACACCAAATGTATAAAGTTATCCCATCCTACACGGCGATGCTGGCTACTGCCAATAGTGGCTTTATGTGTATATTAGCTTGCCAGGTGCGAGGCCAGCGCTGTATTAAAAACAGTAAAGCTAGCTCTTAGCGCGTACCTGCGCTGTGCCTTGGCACCGAGAGGGGTGAGCGTGCGTGTGTGTGCGCGCGTGTGTGTGTGTCGTAACCCCATCTGTAAGTAAACCAAATATCATTTTCACTATGCAGTCATTCAAACCATGTCGGCTTGCTTCAACGAGGGGAAAAAAAAGCCTCCTGTACATACACAGATTTACAGATAAACTGGAGCGACAGTGTGAGATGTTTTTCTTTTCGAGTCCCCCTCCCCCTCCCCAGTGTGATTAACATCACCGCCTTCAGCTAGTTCACAGAGAAAACAGAGAGCAACAGATATGTTTTGAATGAGCTGACAAATATTTAAGGATTGTATTGGGGTCGGGGAGGGACGGGGGTTAGACTGGGGTTTGTAGTTTTGGGGGGAGGTACAGATCAATGCTGTAAAGTATATCAATTGCATGTTATTGTCACCGCTGTAACTGCCATTGTTTTTGTTTTTTGTTTTTCTTCCAAGACAACAGTTGTTTGGGGCGGGGATGCACAAAACTTTATCCTTATTTATGATTTTTACACATATAGTCTGTATTTTTTGTTTTTGCGAAAATGTTGAATTGTTGTGTACGTAGGAAAAGACACACTTTTGCTTTTTTTTTTTTTTTTTTTGTTGCTTTTTTTAATGTTCTCCATCAATTTTGCAATATACTTTTTCACTTCGGACCCGTCACTAGTCGTCGAAGAGGAGGAGGAGCTGTATCTTTATTAGCAGACAGTGTTTGTTAGAAAAATGTCCCGTTTCCCCTCACGTGCCGTGTGTCTTTCTTTTCAGTTAGCTGTGTGGATGCGTGTGTGTACGTGCGCGTGTGTGTGAGATGTTTATTCGTCTACCAAAAGTCTTTATTGATGGTGATTATTATTATTATTAGCTTTTATTTTTGTCCATTGTTTTGTTTTTTATTATTATGCTTACTATGATTACTGTTTTTATTATTATTATTTTTGTTGTTATTGTTATTATTATTATTCAGGGCAAAGATGACACCAAATTGAACAAAGAAATAAGAAGACAGTGCTGAGAGCTGGACAGTGTTGTCCTTTTCTCAAAAGGTTTCTTTCACTGGCGAGGTGGAGCGGTTGTTTTTCTCACGCTGTAGTGTCTGTCCACCTTATGTAAACCGCCACATAAAGATAACCTCTGAGCTGAAAGTCTAATAGTATTTTATTATTATTATTATATATTTTCCTTTGATCAGATATCATGATCGATTTATTACTTGTTACCCCAGTTTGGGTCATAAATTGTGTGCTGTTATTTTATTATTTTCCCCCCTCTCATCCCTGCCCACTGCTTTTGGATTTTATTTTTTATTCTATTTTATTTTATGATTATTATTATTATTTTTTTATTCTTTCTGGTTTGTTTGATGCTGTAGTAGCGAGCTGATTGGTCAAATACCAGAGCTTTTTTTTTTTTTTTTTTTTTTTTTTTTTTTTTTCTAATGCTGAGACTGTCATGACTGATGTTGCACTTGTGATGGGTTTTATTTAGTTTTTTGTTTTGTGTTTCAGACTGGGATTGTTGTGCGGAGAGGAGAATACTGGGTGTGAAAATGTGCAAACATTTTTATTTTTTTTTTTTCTTTATTTTCTTAAAGTCACAGCAGTTATTTTATCAATCATAGATCTGTGACACAGAGCAAGAAAATGATTCAACAGTGTATTTTTTTCACTGATATTTATTTATTGGTTATGTTTGTGTTTTTGGTTTGTTGTTTATGTTTATTTGCTTTTTTGTGGAGGGCAAACAGGACTCAAGGTAGAGGAGTAGTCAAACATTTGGCATTTTACCATTAAATATTGTATTCAGCCATCACACTAACGTACCGTCTGTAAAGTGACAGATTAACAGTACAGCACAGTAAAGTGCGCTGTCTGACATCCATTCTTTTGTTTACTGTTTACCCTCTCAGAAGGCCCCAACAAACAAACTGCTCACGGTTTCGAGCTGAGTATCCACAGCATGGTGTATTTGAACTCTAGTGCTTTGCTAAGAATCACAGTTAAAGCTTGTATTGTTTGAAACTTGGATGGTTTTTAAATCAGTAAATACTGAATGCCAGCTACAAAGCAGACTAGATTATTTTTTTGTTTTTTTGCGTTTTAGGTATTTGAGCTGATGATAACTACTTTGTAAGTGTGTCCTGTTAGCGAGGTGGGACACGCCTGCTTTGAAATATCATCGAAGTTTGTTCTCAGTCTAGATCGCATGACTTTGCTAGTTTGCAGGGTGGGGGGAGGGTTGACTTCAGCTGCAGTTCAAAGTCTTCTTGTATGTACGTCACCATGGATATATTGTCTTGACAGTTGTATCAACCGACACAGCTTTACTGCCTGGTTCTTTTATTTTTTGTTGTTTCTGTTTTGTTTTTGGCTGTATTTTATTTCCCTCCCCCCACCCCCACCCCCGAGTCTCATTTCAAACAGAATAAATGCCATTATATTGTGAATACCTCAGGATTTTTTTGGAGAAAAAAAAAGAATAAAACACTTAAAAATCAAATAAATAAATAAAAACTCATAAAAAGTTGACGTGTCACAGAGCCTTTTTTTTTTCTTCATTTTCCAGCAGAGGTGTTTCATAAAGTTTCATATGGTGTAAAGCCTGAACAAAGTAAACCTTGATTTAACTCCATGTAGAAAAAGTCAACTAGCAGTTTATGTGATCAGACTAAAGCAAGTCTGATCGTTCATTACGATCAAACACACCAGAGAACTGTGATGTTTATGACCACAGTGTAGCATGATTTAAATATATAATATGGAGAGTGAACTATGAAAGCAAAAACCAACAAAACCACAGTTATAAACAAAGCAAAAGTGACTTTTGTTAGCATGTTGCCCAGCAGAGAGCTCAGACTGACACAGATGGACTCATTGAACTCTTTTGTTAGTTCAGCATATGAATAAAGTTTTTATTATAGTGTCAATTATGCAACTATGCACTGCCAGCATGGGCTTACAACAAGACACCACAAATTCATATAAGTCAAACAATGCTACAAAAAAAAGTCCCAAAATTGTCTTAATCAAACCTTCAGACCTTCATGACAAAATTCACAAATCAATGACCAAAACATTTTCTATTCTGGAAAACTTTAACACATCAAAACAACCGTTCCAGTGTTTGATTATCTTTACACCAGAATATTTTAGGGTTTTGTACATATTTGATGAAAAAAAAAAATGACACCCCTAAATCATAATAGTTTGTACAATACAAAAACAGACTCAAATCACACAGCTCAGACAATCTGTTATCCTCCTGGATATTTCTAAGAAGGAACAATACAAGTTCTCAGCTGTGTAACTAAAGATCTTTGACATATGTGACATATGATTCAGGGTCAAACAAAAACTGAAGCTTAGCGTATAGATGTAGTCGTGTAAGATGCAACATGACACTAAACAACTTTGATTTATCAAATATGGCTCCAGCCAGGTGATTTATCAGTTTCTCATCAGTTGAACCCCTTCAGATTGTCTTTCTGTCCTGGTTGTATTTTAAATATTTGGATTTCTGGGTCTCTTTTTTTAAAGACCAACAAGCCAAAGTTGTGTATTAGCCTTATTTAAATTGCAACAAACTGTCCACAGTCCAAACTTACGCACTTTCATTTTGACTGAACACAGGTTGGTTCTTCCCCTGCCTGACTGTTATTTCCGAGAAACCATGTGCTGCATTTCAGCCTGATCTCTGTTTTGATTGGCTGTGCTGCGACAATTATTCACTATATAAGTAGACGAGGAGTCTGATACATCACCATCGCTTCTAGAAGAGCAACAGAGAACAAAAACCAAACATGGCTCAAGGTAAGTACACTTTTTTTGTTGAAAATGTTTGTCCACCACGGCGCTGAAGTTAGTTTCTGATTCACGGCTTCTTATCGGAATTTTTCAGTCCACCTTAAAAGTGGCGAAACGCCTGTATGATGTCATTTTCGAGCTAATCCATGAGCTGAAAAACTAACAAATAGGGGGAGATGAAATGAGAATGAACCATAGAATGAAATGTTCTTATTTACAATCCTAGATTTTGATTTCTCTAGTTAATTATGTAAAGAGTTCTCCCTGGAAAGCAGTATGTATTTTACATGAAGTTTAAATGAATAAAAACTCTAATTTCCTCTGCAGAGGCTGCAGATGATCTTCCTTACATAGAGAAATACAAAGGCAAGATTATCGGGGCTGCTAACAAATACAGCGTGCAGCCTTCTATCGTGGCTGGCATCATCTCCAGAGAGACCCGCGGAGGCAGAGGGGCAGGTTTCGTTAATGGCTGGGGAGACAACGGGAACGCCTTCGGGTTAATGCAGGTCTGTGTTCCACACACAAGTCTCTGTCCAACACACTCTCTGCATCCTCCTCCCTGATAGTAATGTCTTTTATTTTAATGCGTCATAGATTGACAAGCGCTGGCACACACCTCGGGGTGCGTGGGACAGCCAGGAACATCTCGAGCAAGGAACTGAGATTCTAGTAGGCTGCTACTCAGATGTCGAGAGAAGTTTTTCTCATTGGAGCAGGGACCAGAAGATGAGAGGTACAGATCATCCATCTGAAGAGTTGTCTGTGTGTCTTTAGTGGTAAAAATGTACAACATCAAAACATATAGAAAGTTTTTACAACGTTTCAAAATGAGAACTGAATTTTTGACAAATAAATATGCAAAGCAATTACTTTTGAAGTCCTGAAACAACAAATCCACCGGTATTATTTAATTGAATAAATTAAATCCACTGTTTGTAGAATGATTGTATGATTATAGCATTATTGTAATTATTTAGACCGGACACTTTTTTGTTTGTGAAAATAAATAAATGAATGAGACAATCCTGGTAGGAGATGATGCATTATACTATGTGTTGCCTTCAGCTTTTTTCAGTTCTCCCATTAGGGGCGCCAAAGTCAGAAATGTTAAAATTCTTCCTATAAGTGGCATTAAAAGGGACCATATCATGCAGATTTGGATGTCTATATTTTTAATCTGGGGCTCTACTGGAATATCTATGCATGGTTTACAGTAAAAAAAAAAATCTTATTGATCTATATTGGCCCTTTATGCAGCCCCTCAGTTCAGCCTCTGTCTGAAACTGAGCCTACTCTGTTCTGATTGGTTAGCTCCTGAAAGCTGCGCGGCTGACCTCCAGCCACTCAGGAGGCTACGTCAACAAACCATGAAACAAACTATAGTGGTTGGATTTCACTTCTTTTTCTCTTTGTTTGATTCGACAATCTGACATCAGCTCGTCAGCGAGGTAGAAAAAAACGTTGCAAACGAAGCATTCAAAGCAGGCAGAAGCCCTGACTTTTGACTTGCAGGGAGCATTTATACACATGTTCATCTCAAGTTTAGGAACTCTGACGATGTTTAACAGCAAAATCACAATATAAAATCACAAAGCATGATACAGGTCCTTTAAAGTCAGAATGTGTTGAACAGATGTCAAAGGTGAATGTCAATTATCAATCCCTGCTGAATAACACAAACCTCCCTGAAATAATACAGAAAATTGATAAAATAATCTCACCTCACCGCATTTTTCTGCACCCTTCAAATTCTTTTTTTCCTGCTTTAGGAGCGCTGGCTGCCTACAACATGGGAATGGAAAGAATGGACCCCAGGAACGTGGACGCTCACACTACTGGAAGGAACTATTCCAGTGATGTCCTTGCCAGGGCCCAGTACTATGAGAGGCATGGGTTTTAACTCTGAGAGCTCCTCCATTTCTCAGTTAAAGTTAAATTTAAACAGCAAATAGCATCAACATGAAGTAGAATTAGACAAAACTTACTTTTCAAAGTTTTTATTTTTTAAAGGAGCTGGTGTGCTCATCAGTGAAATCAAGCTAATCAATTCTCAGCATGATTACAATCTGACTGATTGATATCTGTGTCATTGTATGTCCTTCATAATTTTATAAATGGAATTTTCTTAAAGTGGACAAATGCATTTCTGCAGCAGAGTAACTACAGTGTTTGATGCGGCGACTGTCATTTGCAGCGTGTATCAGTGCATCAATAAATCAATCAGTCCAGTAAACATAATCCTGAATGATGTCTTTTCACTAAATGACAAGTGGATACATTTACAGACATGTACACACACAACATCCTCTAGCATCACTGTGAGCAGGTGTAAGAGTCCCTGCATACTGCTCTTGTTATACCTGTGCCGCAGGTGAGCCGTAAGAACATACAGTAAAGTCCTGACCAAAACACTTTTAATCCTTAGTACTGGTCAAACTCCAAAAACACTGGATCCTACAATTCCCATAATGCAGTGAGATAGTGTCTTTCATTAGACCCTCCCTGCCTCCTGAATGCCCTTTAAGGCGCCTCACCTTCAGTTTGTGATGCAGAGTTTCTGTTAAAATTTTTCAGCTCAGGCTGAGATAACCCAGATGACGGCTGGTTTGAGTGTAAATAAACTAAAATTTTGCTGTGATTTAGTTGCAATAAACGGATCAAAAGGATGCCGAAATAACTACATCATGATGTCAATTTGTAAAAAGCCTGAATTCATCCTTTGTCAGGTCTGTCTGAAAGATGACAAGCAACAAATACAACCTAAATACAACAAAGACAGATTAACAGCTCAAGTGAAATTAAATTGATGACGTGTCATCTTACTCCATAAACAAGCTGTTGTTAACTTGACGTGCAGCACGGCAGCAGTAGGAAAGACAGAGCTTCTGATGATGATGGTTGTTAGATAACGGAGAAATTAAAACAGTCCTGCTGTCTCTGTGCTGACTGCTGCTTAAAGTAAGTCAACATTTTACTGTAAACCGCTTGTAACTCCAGGAGATTACCCAACATCCAAGTATTTCCTTTCTCCTGTTTTTTACTTTCTCCTGTCCAAAGCCCAAATAGATGAACTTCCTTTTATTTTATCAAATGCCTGAACAAGGGTGGGGTTCTTTCCCTGCTGAACTGTTATTTCCGAGAAACCATGTGATGCATTTCAGCCAACCTCTTGTTTGATTGGCTGTGCTGCAGACAATGGAGATAAGTGTTCACTGTATACGTAGATAAGGAGTCTGATCCGTCACTTCTAGAAGAGCAACAGAGGACCAACATGGGGTCGACAGTAAGTACACTTTTGTTTTGTGAAAATGTCTCTTTGTCCACCACAATAAAGTGTGTGTGGCTGCATGATGATATTTGTGGAGGAAGTACTCAGATCCTTAAGGAAAAGTACCTGTACAACAATATCCAAGATGCTAAAAAGTAAAGGGTTAGTAAAGAAAAAAGTAGAAAAACATTACCAGCAAGATGTACTTAAAGTACACTTATTCTGCAGAAAAATGCCCCGTTTGATATATTATCATATATGACATTATTAAATTGTTAATACTGATGTTTTTGGTGTGTAAGCATCATTTTACAGTTGTAGCTGGGCGAGGTGGAGCTAGTTTTAACTATTTTATACACACTTAGTACAGTGGTTCCCAACCCAGGGGTCGGGGTCCCTCCAAAGGGTCATTGAGGAGTCGTTAGATGATAATGCTATTGCTCTGGTAAATTCAGAGAGGAAAAGGTCATCAAAATACTTTTACATGAATTTCTTACATTTTGCATTTGAACTATTCTGACTTGTATACGTTTTGTTTTGTGTATTCTATGTTTGGTGCAGGCGTCACAGCCTTCTGATCCAGAGTCTTCTGATACATACTATCCCTATGGAGACATTCGTCAGGTTGACACAACTGGTGCATCAGACATTACAGCACGTGCTGATGGAAAAAGCTCCAGAGGTAAATGACACCAAACACCGCCCTGATGATGATCAATGGTGGGATATTTTTGATTGTAAATGTGGACACCTCCTGTAAAATCTTGAATGTTTCACCAGAAACTCCAGGATTATTAGTGACAGGGTTAATATCTTCGAGCAGGTCTTCTGGAAGAGGTCGTCATAGACTAAAAAATATGGACGTAGCCACCGTGACGTCACTCGTTGGTTTCTCAAGAGCTGTTTTGAAGCTCAAAGTGGGCGGCTCCGGCCGTCGCCATCTTGGCAGTGCCTGACTCCGCCTAACTCCCGGCTAATCCAAAATGGGCAAAGAGGTGGAGCTGAGGCGGACCAAATCAGGCCTGGTTGCTGAAACAAGCCACCTCGCAGCCAGCGACCTGTTACTCAAAGCAACCCCGTCCTTAATTATGCATAACTTTATGGCTTAATAAAATTTAAACGGGTCAGTTATGAAAAACTTCACCCCCCATACATGAAAGGGGAAATTGGCTATAGAGACCAAAACTGTTTTTTGTACCAGGCTGTAAACATGTTTATTTCTGATGTAAAGTTGGGTATTTTAACATGGGGGTCTGTGGGGATTGACTTGCTTTTGGAACCAGCCTCAAGTGGCCGTTCGAGGAACTGCAGTTTTTGGCACTTCTGCATTGGCTTCATTTTTCAGCGGTTGCTGCTTGGGTTAACTGGGTAAATTAAAGAAAATGTATTTGAAATGAGACACTTTCTGATACTGAATAATGTGGCACAGCCATGAACATTTTACATGATGAAGTTTAAATAAATAAAAACTTGAATTTCCTCAGGAAAGTCTGCATCCCATGAGATGGCTGCAGATGATCTTCCTTACATAGAGAAATACAAAGGCAAGATTATCGGGGCTGCTAACAAATACGGCGTGCAGCCTTCTATCGTGGCTGCCATCATCTCCAGAGAGACCCGCGGAGGCAGAGGGGAAGGTTTCGTTAATGGCTGTGGAGACAACGGGAACGCCTTCGGACTAATGCAGGTCTGTGTTCCACACACAAGTCTCTGTCCAACACACTCTCTGCATCCACCTCCCTGATAGTAATGTCTTTTATTTTTATGCGTCATAGATTGACAAGAACTGGCACACACCTGTGGGTGCGTGGAACAGCCAGGAACATCTCGAGCAAGGAACTGAGATTCTAGTAGGCTGCTACTCAGATGTCAAGAAAAGATTTCCTCATTGGACAAAGAACCAGACTCTGAAAGGTACAGATCATCCATCTGAAGAGTTGCCTACCAGCCTCTGTCTGAAACAGGCCGTTTTAGTTCCTGTCTCTTTAATGAGCCCCTCCCAATAAGCCTACTCTGTTCTGATTGGTTAGCTCCTGAAAGCTGTATCGCGGCCAACCTCCAGCCACTCAGGAGGCTACATCAACGTCAAACCATGAAACAAACTATAGTGGTTGGATTTCACTTCTTTTTCTTGTTTTTTGAGTCAACGATCTGACATCAGCTCGTCAGCGAGGTAGAAAAAAAGGAAGTAAACGAAGCATTTAAAGCAGGCAGAAGCCCTGACTTTTGACTTGCAGGGAGCATTTATACACATGTTCATCCCAAGTTTTGGAACTCTGACGATGTTTAACATAGATATCCGACATCATAACAGTATATAAATAACAGTCACAAAGCGTGATACAGGCCCTTTAAAGTCAGAATGTGTTTGGAACAGATGTCAACTGTGAAAAATGTGAATGTCAGTTATCAATCAATGCTTGCTTAAGAACGCAAACCTCCTTGAAATAATAAAACAAATTGACAAAATAATCTCACCTCACTGCATTTTTCTGCACCCTTCAACTTCTTTTCTTCCTGCTTTAGGAGCGCTGGCTGCCTACAACAAGGGGACAGAAAGAATGGACAACGACTACAAGAACGTGGACGCTCACACTACCGGGAAGGACTATTCCAATGACGTCACTGCCAGGGCCCAGTACTATGAGAGGCATGGGTTTTAACTCTGAGAGCTCCTCCATTTCTCAGTTAAAGTTAAATTTAAACAGCAAATAGCATCAACATGAAGTAGAATTAGACAAAACTTACTTTTCAAAGTTTTTATTTTTTAAAGTAGCTGGTGCGCTCATCAGTGAAATCAAGCTAATCAATTCTCAGCATGATTACAATCTGACTGATTGATATCTGTGTCATTGTATGTCCTTCATAATTTTATAAATGGAATTTTCTTAAAGTGGACAAATGCATTTCTGCAGCAGAGTAACTACAGTGTTTGATGTGGCGACTGTCATTTGCAGCGTGTATCAGTGCATCAATAAATCAATCAGTCCAGTAAACATAATCCTGAATGATGTCTTTTCACTAAATGACAAGTGGATACATTTACACACATGTACACACACAACATCCTCTAGCATCACTGTGAGCAGGTGTAAGAGTCCCTGCATACTGCTCTTGTTATACCTGTGCCGCAGGTGAGCCGTAAGAACATACAGTAAAGTCCTGACCAAAACACTTTTAATCCTTAGTACTGGTCAAACTCCAAAAACACTGGATCCTACAATTCCCATAATGCAGTGAGATAGTGTCTTTCATTAGACCCTCCCTGCCTCCTGAATGCCCTTTAAGGCGCCTCACCTTCAGTTTGTGATGCAGAGTTTCTGTTAAATATCTTCAGCTCAGGCTGAGATAACCCAGATGACGGCTGGTTTGAGTGTAAATAAACTAAAATTTTGCTGTGATTTAGTTGCAATAAACGGATCAAAAGGATGCCGAAATAACTACATCATGATGTCAATTTGTAAAAAGCCTGAATTCATCCTTTGTCAGGTCTGTCTGAAAGATGACAAGCAACAAATACAACCTAAATACAACAGAGACAGATTAACAGCTCAAGTGAAATTTAATTGATGACGTGTCATCTTACTCCATAAACAAGCTGTTGTTAACTTGACGTGCAGCACGGCAGCAGTAGGAAAGACAGAGCTTCTGATGGTGATGGTTGTTAGATAACGGAGAAATTAAAACAGTCCTGCTGTCTCTGTGCTGACTGCTGCTTAAAGTAAGTCAACATTTTACTGTAAACCGCTTGTAACTCCAGGAGATTACCCAACATCCAAGTATTTCCTTTCTCCTGTTTTTTACTTTCACTTTCTCCTGTTTTTTACTTTCACTTTCTCCTGTTTTTTACTTTCACTTTCTCCTGTTTTTTACTTTCACTTTCTCCTGTTTTTTACTTTCTCCTGTCCAAAGCCCAAATAGATTAACTTCCTTTTATTTTATCAAATGCCTGAACAAGGGTGGGGTTTATTCCCTGCTGAACTGTTATTTCCGAGAAAACGTGATGCATTTTAGCCCACCTCTTGTTTGATTGGCTGTGCTGCAGGCAATGGAGATAAGTGTTCACTGTATAAGTAGATAAGGAGTCTGATCCGTCACTTCTAGAAGAGCAACAGAGGACCAACATGGGGTTGACAGTAAGTACACTTTTGTTTTGTGAAAATGTCTCTTTGTCCACCACAATAAAGTGTGTGTGGCTGCATGATGATATTTGTGGAGGAAGTACTCAGATCCTTAAGGAAAAGTACCTGTACAACAATATCCAAGATGCTAAAAAGTAAAGGGTTAGTAAAGAAAAAAGTAGAAAAACATTACCAGCAAGATGTACTTAAAGTACACTTATTCTGCAGAAAAATGCCCCGTTTGATATATTATCATATATGACATTATTAAATTGTTAATACTGATGTTTTTGGTGTGTAAGCATCATTTTACAGTTGTAGCTGGGCGAGGTGGAGCTAGTTTTAACTATTTTATACACACTTAGTACAGTGGTTCCCAACCCAGGGGTCGGGGTCCCTCCAAAGGGTCATTGAGGAGTCGTTAGATGATAATGCTATTGCTCTGGTAAATTCAGAGAGGAAAAGGTCATCAAAATACTTTTACATGAATTTCTTACATTTTGCATTTGAACTATTCTGACTTGTATACGTTTTGTTTTGTGTATTCTATGTTTGGTGCAGGCGTCACAGCCTTCTGATCCAGAGTCTTCTGATATATACTATCCCTATGGAGACATTCGTCAGGTTGACACAACTGGTGCATCAGACATTACAGCACGTGCTGATGGAAAAAGCTCCAGAGGTAAATGACACCAAACACCGCCCTGATGATGATCAATGGTGGGATATTTTTGATTGTAAACGTGGACACCTCCTGTAAAATCTTGAATGTTTCACCAGAAACTCCAGGATTATTAGTGACAGGGTTAATATCTTCGAGCAGGTCTTCTGGAAGAGGTCGTCATAGACTAAAAAATATGGACGTAGCCACCGTGACGTCACTCGTTGGTTTCTCAAGAGCTGTTTTGAAGCTCAAAGTGGGCGGCTCCGGCCGTCGCCATCTTGGCAGTGCCTGACTCCGCCTAACTCCCGGCTAATCCAAAATGGGCAAAGAGGTGGAGCTGAGGCGGACCAAATCAGGCCTGGTTGCTGAAACAAGCCACCTCACAGCCAGCGACCTGTTACTCAAAGCAACCCCGTCCTTAATTATGCATAACTTTATGGCTTAATAAAATTTAAACGGGTCAGTTATGAAAAACTTCACCCCCCATACATGAAAGGGGAAATTGGCTATAGAGACCAAAACTGTTTTTTGTACCAGGCTGTAAACATGTTTATTTCTGATGTAAAGTTGGGTATTTTAACATGGGGGTCTGTGGGGATTGACTTGCTTTTGGAACCAGCCTCAAGTGGCCGTTCGAGGAACCGCAGTTTTTGGCACTTCTGCATTGGCTTCATTTTTCAGCGGTTGCTGCTTGGGTTAACTGGGTAAATTAAAGAAAATGTATTTGAAATGAGACACTTTCTGATACTGAATAATGTGGCACAGCCATGAACATTTTACATGATGAAGTTTAAATAAATAAAAACTTGAATTTCCTCAGGAAATTCTGCATCCCATGAGATGGCTGCAGATGATCTTCCTTACATAGAGAAATACAAAGGCAAGATTATCGGGGCTGCTAACAAATACAGCGTGCAGCCTTCTATCGTGGCTGCTATCATCTCCAGAGAGACCCGCGGAGGCAGAGGGGCAGATCTTGATAATGGCTGGGGAGACAACGGGAACGCCTTCGGACTAATGCAGGTCTGTGTTCCACACACAAGTCTCTGTCCAATACACTCTCTGCATCCACCTCCCTGATAGTAATGTCTTTTATTTTTATGCGTCATAGATTGACAAGCGCTGGCACAAACCTCGGGGTAAGTGGGACAGCAAGAAACATCTCAAGCAAGGAACTGAGATTCTAGTAGGCTGCTACTCAGACGTCAAGAGAAAATTTCCTCATTGGACAAAGAACCAGACTCTGAAAGGTACAGATCATCCATCTGAAGAGTTGCCTACCAGCCTCTGTCTGAAACAGGCCGTTTTAGTTCCTGTCTCTTTAATGAGCCCCTCCCAATAAGCCTACTCTGTTCTGATTGGTTAGCTCCTGAAAGCTGTATCGCGGCCAACCTCCAGCCACTCAGGAGGCTACATCAACGTCAAACCATGAAACAAACTATAGTGGTTGGATTTCACTTCTTTTTCTTGTTTTTTGAGTCAACGATCTGACATCAGCTCGTCAGCGAGGTAGAAAAAAACGTTATAAACGAAGCATTCAAAGCAGGCAGAAGCCCTGACTTTTGACTTGCAGGGAGCATTTATACACATGTTCATCCCAAGTTTTGGAACTCTGACGATGTTTAACATAGATATCCGACATCATAACAGTATATAAATAACAGTCACAAAGCGTGATACAGGCCCTTTAAAGTCAGAATGTGTTTGGAACAGATGTCAACTGTGAAAAATGTGAATGTCAGTTATCAATCAATGCTTGCTTAAGAACGCAAACCTCCTTGAAATAATAAAACAAATTGACAAAATAATCTCACCTCACTGCATTTTTCTGCACCCTTCAACTTCTTTTCTTCCTGCTTTAGGAGCGCTGGCTGCCTACAACAAGGGGACAGAAAGAATGGACAACGACTACAAGAACGTTAACGCTCACACTACCGGGAAGGACTATTCCAATGACGTCACTGCCAGGGCCCAGTACTATGAGAGGCATGGGTTTTAACTCTGAGAGCTCCTCCATTTCTCAGTTAAAGTTAAATTTAAACAGCAAATAGCATCAACATGAAGTAGAATTAGACAAAACTTACTTTTCAAAGTTTTTATTTTTTAAAGGAGCTGGTGCGCTCATCAGTGAAATCAAGCTAATCAATTCTCAGCATGATTACAATCTGACTGATTGATATCTGTGTCATTGTATGTCCTTCATAATTTTATAAATGGAATTTTCTTAAAGTGGACAAATGCATTTCTGCAGCAGAGTAACTACAGTGTTTGATGTGGCGACTGTCATTTGCAGCGTGTATCAGTGCATCAATAAATCAATCAGTCCAGTAAACATAATCCTGAATGATGTCTTTTCACTAAATGACAAGTGGATACATTTACACACATGTACACACACAACATCCTCTAGCATCACTGTGAGCAGGTGTAAGAGTCCCTGCATACTGCTCTTGTTATACCTGTGCTGTAGGTGAGCCGTAAGAACATACAGTAAAGTCCTGACCAAAACACTTTTAATCCTTAGTACTGGTCAAACTCCAAAAACACTGGATCCTACAATTCCCATAATGCAGTGAGATAGTGTCTTTCATTAGACCCTCCCTGCCTCCTGAATGCCCTTTAAGGCGCCTCACCTTCAGTTTGTGATGCAGAGTTTCTGTTAAATATCTTCAGCTCAGGCTGAGATAACCCAGATGACGGCTGGTTTGAGTGTAAATAAACTAAAATTTTGCTGTGATTTAGTTGCAATAAACGGATCAAAAGGATGCCGAAATAACTACATCATGATGTCAATTTGTAAAAAGCCTGAATTCATCCTTTGTCAGGTCTGTCTGAAAGATGACAAGCAACAAATACAACCTAAATACAACAGAGACAGATTAACAGCTCAAGTGAAATTTAATTGATGACGTGTCATCTTACTCCATAAACAAGCTGTTGTTAACTTGACGTGCAGCACGGCAGCAGTAGGAAAGACAGAGCTTCTGATGATGATGGTTGTTAGATAACGGAGAAATTTAAACAGTCCTGCTGTCTCTGTGCTGACTGCTGCTTAAAGTAAGTCAACATTTTACTGTAAACCGCTTGTAACTCCAGGAGATTACCCAACATCCAAGTATTTCCTTTCTCCTGTTTTTTACTTTCACTTTCTCCTGTTTTTTACTTTCACTTTCTCCTGTTTTTTACTTTCACTTTCTCCTGTTTTTTACTTTCACTTTCTCCTGTTTTTTACTTTCTCCTGTCCAAAGCCCAAATAGATTAACTTCCTTTTATTTTATCAAATGCCTGAACAAGGGTGGGGTTTATTCCCTGCTGAACTGTTATTTCCGAGAAAACATGTGATGCATTTTAGCCCACCTCTTGTTTGATTGGCTGTGCTGCAGACAATGGAGATAAGTGTTCACTGTATAAGTAGATAAGGAGTCTGATCCGTCACTTCTAGAAGAGCAACAGAGGACCAACATGGGGTCGACAGTAAGTACACTTTTGTTTTGTGAAAATGTCTCTTTGTCCACCACAATAAAGTGTGTGTGGCTGCATGATGATATTTGTGGAGGAAGTACTCAGATCCTTAAGGAAAAGTACCTGTACAACAATATCCAAGATGCTAAAAAGTAAAGGGTTAGTAAAGAAAAAAGTAGAAAAACATTACCAGCAAGATGTACTTAAAGTACACTTATTCTGCAGAAAAATGCCCCGTTTGATATATTATCATATATGACATTATTAAATTGTTAATACTGATGTTTTTGGTGTGTAAACATCATTTTACAGTTGTAGCTGGGCGAGGTGGAGCTAGTTTTAACTATTTTATACACACTTAGTACAGTGGTTCCCAACCCAGGGGTCGGGGTCCCTCCAAAGGGTCATTGAGGAGTCGTTAGATGATAATGCTATTGCTCTGGTAAATTCAGAGAGGAAAAGGTCATCAAAATACTTTTACATGAATTTCTTACATTTTGCATTTGAACTATTCTGACTTGTATACGTTTTGTTTTGTGTATTCTATGTTTGGTGCAGGCGTCACAGCCTTCTGATCCAGAGTCTTCTGATATATACTATCCCTATGGAGACATTCGTCAGGTTGACACAACTGGTGCATCAGACATTACAGCACGTGCTGATGGAAAAAGCTCCAGAGGTAAATGACACCAAACACCGCCCTGATGATGATCAATGGTGGGATATTTTTGATTGTAAATGTGGACACCTCCTGTAAAATCTTGAATGTTTCACCAGAAACTCCAGGATTATTAGTGACAGGGTTAATATCTTCGAGCAGGTCTTCTGGAAGAGGTCGTCATAGACTAAAAAATATGGACGTAGCCACCGTGACGTCACTCGTTGGTTTCTCAAGAGCTGTTTTGAAGCTCAAAGTGGGCGGCTCCGGCCGTCGCCATCTTGGCAGTGCCTGACTCCGCCTAACTCCCGGCTAATCCAAAATGGGCAAAGAGGTGGAGCTGAGGCGGACCAAATCAGGCCTGGTTGCTGAAACAAGCCACCTCGCAGCCAGCGACCTGTTACTCAAAGCAACCCCGTCCTTAATTATGCATAACTTTATGGCTTAATAAAATTTAAACGGGTCAGTTATGAAAAACTTCACCCCCCATACATGAAAGGGGAAATTGGCTATAGAGACCAAAACTGTTTTTTGTACCAGGATGTAAACATGTTTATTTCTGATGTAAAGTTGGGTATTTTAACATGGGGGTCTGTGGGGATTGACTTGCTTTTGGAACCAGCCTCAAGTGGCCGTTCGAGGAACTGCAGTTTTTGGCACTTCTGCATTGGCTTCATTTTTCAGCGGTTGCTGCTTGGGTTAACTGGGTAAATTAAAGAAAATGTATTTGAAATGAGACACTTTCTGATACTGAATAATGTGGCACAGCCATGAACATTTTACATGATGAAGTTTAAATAAATAAAAACTTGAATTTCCTCAGGAAATTCTGCATCCCATGAGATGGCTGCAGATGATCTTCCTTACATAGAGAAATACAAAGGCAAGATTATCGGGGCTGCTAACAAATACAGCGTGCAGCCTTCTATCGTGGCTGCCATCATCTGGGTGGGGAGACAACGGGAACGCCTTCGGACTAATGCAGGTCTGTGTTCCACACACAAGTCTCTGTCCAACACACTCTCTGCATCCACCTCCCTGATAGTAATGTCTTTTATTTTTATGCGTCATAGATTGACAAGCGCTGGCACAAACCTCGGGGTGAGTGGGACAGCAAGAAACATCTCGAGCAAGGAACTGAGATTCTAGTAGGCTGCTACTCAGACGTCAAGAGAAAATTTCCTCATTGGACAAAGAACCAGACTCTGAAAGGTACAGATCATCCATCTGAAGAGTTGCCTACCAGCCTCTGTCTGAAACAGGCCGTTTTAGTTCCTGTCTCTTTAATGAGCCCCTCCCAATAAGCCTACTCTGTTCTGATTGGTTAGCTCCTGAAAGCTGTATCGCGGCCAACCTCCAGCCACTCAGGAGGCTACATCAACGTCAAACCATGAAACAAACTATAGTGGTTGGATTTCACTTCTTTTTCTTGTTTTTTGAGTCAACGATCTGACATCAGCTCGTCAGCGAGGTAGAAAAAAACGTTATAAACGAAGCATTCAAAGCAGGCAGAAGCCCTGACTTTTGACTTGCAGGGAGCATTTATACACATGTTCATCCCAAGTTTTGGAACTCTGACGATGTTTAACATAGATATCCGACATCATAACAGTATATAAATAACAGTCACAAAGCGTGATACAGGCCCTTTAAAGTCAGAATGTGTTTGGAACAGATGTCAACTGTGAAAAATGTGAATGTCAGTTATCAATCAATGCTTGCTTAAGAACGCAAACCTCCTTGAAATAATAAAACAAATTGACAAAATAATCTCACCTCACTGCATTTTTCTGCACCCTTCAACTTCTTTTCTTCCTGCTTTAGGAGCGCTGGCTGCCTACAACAAGGGGACAGAAAGAATGGACAACGACTACAAGAACGTGGACGCTCACACTACCGGGAAGGACTATTCCAATGACGTCACTGCCAGGGCCCAGTACTATGAGAGGCATGGGTTTTAACTCTGAGAGCTCCTCCATTTCTCAGTTAAAGTTAAATTTAAACAGCAAATAGCATCAACATGAAGTAGAATGAGACAAAACTTACTTTTCAAAGTTTGCATCTTTTAAAGGAGCTGGTGCGCTCATCAGTGAAATCAAGCTAATCAATTCTCAGCATGATTACAATCTGACTGATTGATATCTGTGTCATTGTATGTCCTTCATAATTTTATAAATGGAATTTTCTTAAAGTGGACAAATGCATTTCTGCAGCAGAGTAACTACAGTGTTTGATGCGGCGACTGTCATTTGCAGCGTGTATCAGTGCATCAATAAATCAATCAGTCCAGTAAAATAATCCTGAATGATGTCTTTTCACTAAATGACAAGTGGATACATTTACACACATGTACACACACAACATCCTCTAGCATCACTGTGAGCAGGTGTAAGAGTCCCTGCATACTGCTCTTGTTATACCTGTGCCGCAGGTGAGCCGTAAGAACATACAGTAAAGTCCTGACCAAAACACTTTTAATCCTTAGTACTGGTCAAACTCCAAAAACACTGGATCCTACAATTCCCATAATGCAGTGAGATAGTGTCTTTCATTAGACCCTCCCTGCCTCCTGAATGCCCTTTAAGGCGCCTCACCTTCAGTTTGTGATGCAGAGTTTCTGTTAAATATCTTCAGCTCAGGCTGAGATAACCCAGATGACGGCTGGTTTGAGTGTAAATAAACTAAAATTTTGCTGTGATTTAGTTGCAATAAACGGATCAAAAGGATGCCGAAATAACTACATCATGATGTCAATTTGTAAAAAGCCTGAATTCATCCTTTGTCAGGTCTGTCTGAAAGATGACAAGCAACAAATACAACCTAAATACAACAAAGACAGATTAACAGCTCAAGTGAAATTTAATTGATGACGTGTCATCTTACTCCATAAACAAGCTGTTGTTAACTTGACGTGCAGCACGGCAGCAGTAGGAAAGACAGAGCTTCTGATGGTGATGGTTGTTAGATAACGGAGAAATTTAAACAGTCCTGCTGTCTCTGTGCTGACTGCTGCTTAAAGTAAGTCAACATTTTACTGTAAACCGCTTGTAACTCCAGGAGATTACCCAACATCCAAGTATTTCCTTTCTCCTGTTTTTTACTTTCACTTTCTCCTGTTTTTTACTTTCACTTTCTCCTGTTTTTTACTTTCTCCTGTCCAAAGCCCAAATAGATGAACTTCCTTTTATTTTATCAAATGCCTGAACAAGGGTGGGGTTTATTCCCTGCTGAACTGTTATTTCCGAGAAACCATGTGATGCATTTCAGCCAACCTCTTGTTTGATTGGCTGTGCTGCAGACAATGGAGATAAGTGTTCACTGTATACGTAGATAAGGAGTCTGATCCGTCACTTCTAGAAGAGCAACAGAGGACCAACATGGGGTCGACAGTAAGTACACTTTTGTTTTGTGAAAATGTCTCTTTGTCCACCACAATAAAGTGTGTGTGGCTGCATGATGATATTTGTGGAGGAAGTACTCAGATCCTTAAGGAAAAGTACCTGTACAACAATATCCAAGATGCTAAAAAGTAAAGGGTTAGTAAAGAAAAAAGTAGAAAAACATTACCAGCAAGATGTACTTAAAGTACACTTATTCTGCAGAAATATTTGTTTGATATATTATCATATATGACATTATTAAATTGTTAATACTGATGTTTTTGGTGTGTAAGCATCATTTTACAGTTGTAGCTGGGCGAGGTGGAGCTAGTTTTAACTATTTTATACACACTTAGTACAGTGGTTCCCAACCCAGGGGTCGGGGTCCCTCCAAAGGGTCATTGAGGAGTCGTTAGATGATAATGCTATTGCTCTGGTAAATTCAGAGAGGAAAAGGTCATCAAAATACTTTTACATGAATTTCTTACATTTTGCATTTGAACTATTCTGACTTGTATACGTTTTGTTTTGTGTATTCTATGTTTGGTGCAGGCGTCACAGCCTTCTGATCCAGAGTCTTCTGATATATACTATCCCTATGGAGACATTCGTCAGGTTGACACAACTGGTGCATCAGACATTACAGCACGTGCTGATGGAAAAAGCTCCAGAGGTAAATGACACCAAACACCGCCCTGATGATGATCAATGGTGGGATATTTTTGATTGTAAACGTGGACACCTCCTGTAAAATCTTGAATGTTTCACCAGAAACTCCAGGATTATTAGTGACAGGGTTAATATCTTCGAGCAGGTCTTCTGGAAGAGGTCGTCATAGACTAAAAAATATGGACGTAGCCACCGTGACGTCACTCGTTGGTTTCTCAAGAGCTGTTTTGAAGCTCAAAGTGGGCGGCTCCGGCCGTCGCCATCTTGGCAGTGCCTGACTCCGCGTAACTCCCGGCTAATCCAAAATGGGCAAAGAGGTGGAGCTGAGGCGGACCAAATCAGGCCTGGTTGCTGAAACAAGCCACCTCGCAGCCAGCGACCTGTTACTCAAAGCAACCCCGTCCTTAATTATGCATAACTTTATGGCTTAATAAAATTTAAACGGGTCAGTTATGAAAAACTTCACCCCCCATACATGAAAGGGGAAATTGGCTATAGAGACCAAAACTGTTTTTTGTACCAGGCTGTAAACATGTTTATTTCTGATGTAAAGTTGGGTATTTTAACATGGGGGTCTGTGGGGATTGACTTGCTTTTGGAACCAGCCTCAAGTGGCCGTTCGAGGAACTGCAGTTTTTGGCACTTCTGCATTGGCTTCATTTTTCAGCGGTTGCTGCTTGGGTTAACTGGGTAAATTAAAGAAAATGTATTCGAAATGAGACACTTTCTGATACTGAATACTGTGGCACAGCCATGAACATTTTACATGATGAAGTTTAAATAAATAAAAACTTGAATTTCCTCAGGAAAGTCTGCATCCCATGAGATGGCTGCAGATGATCTTCCTTACATAGAGAAATACAAAGGCAAGATTATCGGGGCTGCTAACAAATACGGCGTGCAGCCTTCTATCGTGGCTGCCATCATCTCCAGAGAGACCCGCGGAGGCAGAGGGGAAGGTTTCGTTAATGGCTGTGGAGACAACGGGAACGCCTTCGGACTAATGCAGGTCTGTGTTCCACACACAAGTCTCTGTCCAACACACTCTCTGCATCCACCTCCCTGATAGTAATGTCTTTTATTTTTATGCGTCATAGATTGACAAGAACTGGCACACACCTGTGGGTGCGTGGAACAGCCAGGAACATCTCGAGCAAGGAACTGAGATTCTAGTAGGCTGCTACTCAGACGTCAAGAGAAAATTTCCTCATTGGACAAAGAACCAGACTCTGAAAGGTACAGATCATCCATCTGAAGAGTTGCCTACCAGCCTCTGTCTGAAACAGGCCGTTTTAGTTCCTGTCTCTTTAATGAGCCCCTCCCAATAAGCCTACTCTGTTCTGATTGGTTAGCTCCTGAAAGCTGTATCGCGGCCAACCTCCAGCCACTCAGGAGGCTACATCAACGTCAAACCATGAAACAAACTATAGTGGTTGGATTTCACTTCTTTTTCTTGTTTTTTGAGTCAACGATCTGACATCAGCTCGTCAGCGAGGTAGAAAAAAACGTTATAAACGAAGCATTCAAAGCAGGCAGAAGCCCTGACTTTTGACTTGCAGGGAGCATTTATACACATGTTCATCCCAAGTTTTGGAACTCTGACGATGTTTAACATAGATATCCGACATCATAACAGTATATAAATAACAGTCACAAAGCGTGATACAGGCCCTTTAAAGTCAGAATGTGTTTGGAACAGATGTCAACTGTGAAAAATGTGAATGTCAGTTATCAATCAATGCTTGCTTAAGAACGCAAACCTCCTTGAAATAATAAAACAAATTGACAAAATAATCTCACCTCACTGCATTTTTCTGCACCCTTCAACTTCTTTTCTTCCTGCTTTAGGAGCGCTGGCTGCCTACAACAAGGGGACAGAAAGAATGGACAACGACTACAAGAACGTGGACGCTCACACTACCGGGAAGGACTATTCCAATGACGTCACTGCCAGGGCCCAGTACTATGAGAGGCATGGGTTTTAACTCTGAGAGCTCCTCCATTTCTCAGTTAAAGTTAAATTTAAACAGCAAATAGCATCAACATGAAGTAGAAGTAGACAAAACTTACTTTTCAAAGTTTTTATTTTTTAAAGTAGCTGGTGCGCTCATCAGTGAAATCAAGCTAATCAATTCTCAGCATGATTACAATCTGACTGATTGATATCTGTGTCATTGTATGTCCTTCATAATTTTATAAATGGAATTTTCTTAAAGTGGACAAATGCATTTCTGCAGCAGAGTAACTACAGTGTTTGATGTGGCGACTGTCATTTGCAGCGTGTATCAGTGCATCAATAAATCAATCAGTCCAGTAAACATAATCCTGAATGATGTCTTTTCACTAAATGACAAGTGGATACATTTACACACATGTACACACACAACATCCTCTAGCATCACTGTGAGCAGGTGTAAGAGTCCCTGCATACTGCTCTTGTTATACCTGTGCCGCAGGTGAGCCGTAAGAACATACAGTAAAGTCCTGACCAAAACACTTTTAATCCTTAGTACTGGTCAAACTCCAAAAACACTGGATCCTACAATTCCCATAATGCAGTGAGATAGTGTCTTTCATTAGACCCTCCCTGCCTCCTGAATGCCCTTTAAGGCGCCTCACCTTCAGTTTGTGATGCAGAGTTTCTGTTAAATATCTTCAGCTCAGGCTGAGATAACCCAGATGACGGCTGGTTTGAGTGTAAATAAACTAAAATTTTGCTGTGATTTAGTTGCAATAAACGGATCAAAAGGATGCCGAAATAACTACATCATGATGTCAATTTGTAAAAAGCCTGAATTCATCCTTTGTCAGGTCTGTCTGAAAGATGACAAGCAACAAATACAACCTAAATACAACAGAGACAGATTAACAGCTCAAGTGAAATTAAATTGATGACGTGTCATCTTACTCCATAAACAAGCTTTTGTTAACTTGACGTGCAGCACGGCAGCAGTAGGAAAGACAGAGCTTCTGATGATGATGGTTGTTAGATAACGGAGAAATTTAAACAGTCCTGCTGTCTCTGTGCTGACTGCTGCTTAAAGTAAGTCAACATTTTACTGTAAACCGCTTGTAACTCCAGGAGATTACCCAACATCCAAGTATTTCCTTTCTCCTGTTTTTTACTTTCACTTTCTCCTGTTTTTTACTTTCACTTTCTCCTGTTTTTTACTTTCACTTTCTCCTGTTTTTTACTTTCTCCTGTCCAAAGCCCAAATAGATTAACTTCCTTTTATTTTATCAAATGCCTGAACAAGGGTGGGGTTTATTCCCTGCTGAACTGTTATTTCCGAGAAAACATGTGATGCATTTTAGCCCACCTCTTGTTTGATTGGCTGTGCTGCAGGCAATGGAGATAAGTGTTCACTGTATACGTAGATAAGGAGTCTGATCCGTCACTTCTAGAAGAGCAACAGAGGACCAACATGGGGTCGACAGTAAGTACACTTTTGTTTTGTGAAAATGTCTCTTTGTCCACCACAATAAAGTGTGTGTGGCTGCATGATGATATTTGTGGAGGAAGTACTCAGATCCTTAAGGAAAAGTACCTGTACAACAATATCCAAGATGCTAAAAAGTAAAGGGTTAGTAAAGAAAAAAGTAGAAAAACATTACCAGCAAGATGTACTTAAAGTACACTTATTCTGCAGAAAAATGCCCCGTTTGATATATTATCATATATGACATTATTAAATTGTTAATACTGATGTTTTTGGTGTGTAAGCATCATTTTACAGTTGTAGCTGGGCGAGGTGGAGCTAGTTTTAACTATTTTATACACACTTAGTACAGTGGTTCCCAACCCAGGGGTCGGGGTCCCTCCAAAGGGTCATTGAGGAGTCGTTAGATGATAATGCTATTGCTCTGGTAAATTCAGAGAGGAAAAGGTCATCAAAATACTTTTACATGAATTTCTTACATTTTGCATTTGAACTATTCTGACTTGTATACGTTTTGTTTTGTGTATTCTATGTTTGGTGCAGGCGTCACAGCCTTCTGATCCAGAGTCTTCTGATATATACTATCCCTATGGAGACATTCGTCAGGTTGACACAACTGGTGCATCAGACATTACAGCACGTGCTGATGGAAAAAGCTCCAGAGGTAAATGACACCAAACACCGCCCTGATGATGATCAATGGTGGGATATTTTTGATTGTAAACGTGGACACCTCCTGTAAAATCTTGAATGTTTCACCAGAAACTCCAGGATTATTAGTGACAGGGTTAATATCTTCGAGCAGGTCTTCTGGAAGAGGTCGTCATAGACTAAAAAATATGGACGTAGCCACCGTGACGTCACTCGTTGGTTTCTCAAGAGCTGTTTTGAAGCTCAAAGTGGGCGGCTCCGGCCGTCGCCATCTTGGCAGTGCCTGACTCCGCCTAACTCCCGGCTAATCCAAAATGGGCAAAGAGGTGGAGCTGAGGCGGACCAAATCAGGCCTGGTTGCTGAAACAAGCCACCTCGCAGCCAGCGACCTGTTACTCAAAGCAACCCCGTCCTTAATTATGCATAACTTTATGGCTTAATAAAATTTAAACGGGTCAGTTATGAAAAACTTCACCCCCCATACATGAAAGGGGAAATTGGCTATAGAGACCAAAACTGTTTTTTGTACCAGGCTGTAAACATGTTTATTTCTGATGTAAAGTTGGGTATTTTAACATGGGGGTCTGTGGGGATTGACTTGCTTTTGGAACCAGCCTCAAGTGGCCGTTCGAGGAACTGCAGTTTTTGGCACTTCTGCATTGGCTTCATTTTTCAGCGGTTGCTGCTTGGGTTAACTGGGTAAATTAAAGAAAATGTATTTGAAATGAGACACTTTCTGATACTGAATACTGTGGCACAGCCATGAACATTTTACATGATGAAGTTTAAATAAATAAAAACTTGAATTTCCTCAGGAAATTCTGCATCCCATGAGATGGCTGCAGATGATCTTCCTTACATAGAGAAATACAAAGGCAAGATTATCGGGGCTGCTAACAAATACAGCGTGCAGCCTTCTATCGTGGCTGCCATCATCTCCAGAGAGACCCGCGGAGGCAGAGGGGCAGGTCTTGATAATGGCTGGGGAGACAATGGGAACGCCTTCGGACTAATGCAGGTCTGTGTTCCACACACAAGTCTCTGTCCAATACACTCTCTGCATCCACCTCCCTGATAGTAATGTCTTTTATTTTAATGCGTCATAGATTGACAAGCGCTGGCACAAACCTCGGGGTAAGTGGGACAGCAAGAAACATCTCAAGCAAGGAACTGAGATTCTAGTAGGCTGCTACTCAGACGTCAAGAGAAAATTTCCTCATTGGACAAAGAACCAGACTCTGAAAGGTACAGATCATCCATCTGAAGAGTTGCCTACCAGCCTCTGTCTGAAACAGGCCGTTTTAGTTCCTGTCTCTTTAATGAGCCCCTCCCAATAAGCCTACTCTGTTCTGATTGGTTAGCTCCTGAAAGCTGTATCGCGGCCAACCTCCAGCCACTCAGGAGGCTACATCAACGTCAAACCATGAAACAAACTATAGTGGTTGGATTTCACTTCTTTTTCTTGTTTTTTGAGTCAACGATCTGACATCAGCTCGTCAGCGAGGTAGAAAAAAACGTTATAAACGAAGCATTCAAAGCAGGCAGAAGCCCTGACTTTTGACTTGCAGGGAGCATTTATACACATGTTCATCTCAAGTTTTGGAACTCTGATGATGTTTAACATATATATCCGACATCATAACAGTATATAAATAACAGTCACAAAGCGTGATACAGGCCCTTTAAAGTCAGAATGTGTTTGGAACAGATGTCAACTGTGAAAAATGTGAATGTCAGTTATCAATCAATGCTTGCTTAAGAACGCAAACCTCCTTGAAATAATAAAACAAATTGACAAAATAATCTCACCTCACTGCATTTTTCTGCACCCTTCAACTTCTTTTCTTCCTGCTTTAGGAGCGCTGGCTGCCTACAACAAGGGGACAGAAAGAATGGACAACGACTACAAGAACGTGGACGCTCACACTACCTGGAAGGACTATTCCAATGACGTCACTGCCAGGGCCCAGTACTATGAGAGGCATGGGTTTTAACTCTGAGAGCTCCTCCATTTCTCAGTTAAAGTTAAATTTAAACAGCAAATAGCATCAACATGAAGTAGAATTAGACAAAACTTACTTTTCAAAGTTTTTATTTTTTAAAGTAGCTGGTGCGCTCATCAGTGAAATCAAGCTAATCAATTCTCAGCATGATTACAATCTGACTGATTGATATCTGTGTCATTGTATGTCCTTCATAATTTTATAAATGGAATTTTCTTAAAGTGGACAAATGCATTTCTGCAGCAGAGTAACTACAGTGTTTGATGTGGCGACTGTCATTTGCAGCGTGTATCAGTCCATCAATAAATCAATCAGTCCAGTAAACATAATCCTGAATGATGTCTTTTCACTAAATGACAAGTGGATACATTTACACACATGTACACACACAACATCCTCTAGCATCACTGTGAGCAGGTGTAAGAGTCCCTGCATACTGCTCTTGTTATACCTGTGCTGTAGGTGAGCCGTAAGAACATACAGTAAAGTCCTGACCAAAACACTTTTAATCCTTAGTACTGGTCAAACTCCAAAAACACTGGATCCTACAATTCCCATAATGCAGTGAGATAGTGTCTTTCATTAGACCCTCCCTGCCTCCTGAATGCCCTTTAAGGCGCCTCACCTTCAGTTTGTGATGCAGAGTTTCTGTTAAATATCTTCAGCTCAGGCTGAGATAACCCAGATGACGGCTGGTTTGAGTGTAAATAAACTAAAATTTTGCTGTGATTTAGTTGCAATAAACGGATCAAAAGGATGCCGAAATAACTACATCATGATGTCAATTTGTAAAAAGCCTGAATTCATCCTTTGTCAGGTCTGTCTGAAAGATGACAAGCAACAAATACAACCTAAATACAACAGAGACAGATTAACAGCTCAAGTGAAATTTAATTGATGACGTGTCATCTTACTCCATAAACAAGCTGTTGTTAACTTGACGTGCAGCACGGCAGCAGTAGGAAAGACAGAGCTTCTGATGGTGATGGTTGTTAGATAACGGAGAAATTAAAACAGTCCTGCTGTCTCTGTGCTGACTGCTGCTTAAAGTAAGTCAACATTTTACTGTAAACCGCTTGTAACTCCAGGAGATTACCCAACATCCAAGTATTTCCTTTCTCCTGTTTTTTACTTTCACTTTCTCCTGTTTTTTACTTTCACTTTCTCCTGTTTTTTACTTTCACTTTCTCCTGTTTTTTACTTTCTCCTGTCCAAAGCCCAAATAGATTAACTTCCTTTTATTTTATCAAATGCCTGAACAAGGGTGGGGTTTATTCCCTGCTGAACTGTTATTTCCGAGAAAACATGTGATGCATTTTAGCCCACCTCTTGTTTGATTGGCTGTGCTGCAGACAATGGAGATAAGTGTTCACTGTATAAGTAGATAAGGAGTCTGATCCGTCACTTCTAGAAGAGCAACAGAGGACCAACATGGGGTCGACAGTAAGTACACTTTTGTTTTGTGAAAATGTCTCTTTGTCCACCACAATAAAGTGTGTGTGGCTGCATGATGATATTTGTGGAGGAAGTACTCAGATCCTTAAGGAAAAGTACCTGTACAACAATATCCAAGATGCTAAAAAGTAAAGGGTTAGTAAAGAAAAAAGTAGAAAAACATTACCAGCAAGATGTACTTAAAGTACACTTATTCTGCAGAAAAATGCCCCGTTTGATATATTATCATATATGACATTATTAAATTGTTAATACTGATGTTTTTGGTGTGTAAGCATCATTTTACAGTTGTAGCTGGGCGAGGTGGAGCTAGTTTTAACTATTTTATACACACTTAGTACAGTGGTTCCCAACCCAGGGGTCGGGGTCCCTCCAAAGGGTCATTGAGGAGTCGTTAGATGATAATGCTATTGCTCTGGTAAATTCAGAGAGGAAAAGGTCATCAAAATACTTTTACATGAATTTCTTACATTTTGCATTTGAACTATTCTGACTTGTATACGTTTTGTTTTGTGTATTCTATGTTTGGTGCAGGCGTCACAGCCTTCTGATCCAGAGTCTTCTGATATATACTATCCCTATGGAGACATTCGTCAGGTTGACACAACTGGTGCATCAGACATTACAGCACGTGTTGATGGAAAAAGCTCCAGAGGTAAATGACACCAAACACCGCCCTGATGATGATCAATGGTGGGATATTTTTGATTGTAAATGTGGACACCTCCTGTAAAATCTTGAATGTTTCACCAGAAACTCCAGGATTATTAGTGACAGGGTTAATATCTTCGAGCAGGTCTTCTGGAAGAGGTCGTCATAGACTAAAAAATATGGACGTAGCCACCGTGACGTCACTCGTTGGTTTCTCAAGAGCTGTTTTGAAGCTCAAAGTGGGCGGCTCCGGCCGTCGCCATCTTGGCAGTGCCTGACTCCGCCTAACTCCCGGCTAATCCAAAATGGGCAAAGAGGTGGAGCTGAGGCGGACCAAATCAGGCCTGGTTGCTGAAACAAGCCACCTCACAGCCAGCGACCTGTTACTCAAAGCAACCCCGTCCTTAATTATGCATAACTTTATGGCTTAATAAAATTTAAACGGGTCAGTTATGAAAAACTTCACTCCCCATACATGAAAGGGGAAATTGGCTATAGAGACCAAAACTGTTTTTTGTACCAGGCTGTAAACATGTTTATTTCTGATGTAAAGTTGGGTATTTTAACATGGGGGTCTGTGGGGATTGACTTGCTTTTGGAACCAGCCTCAAGTGGCCGTTCGAGGAACTGCAGTTTTTGGCACTTCTGCATTGGCTTCATTTTTCAGCGGTTGCTGCTTGGGTTAACTGGGTAAATTAAAGAAAATGTATTTGAAATGAGACACTTTCTGATACTGAATAATGTGGCACAGCCATGAACATTTTACATGATGAAGTTTAAATGAATAAAAACTTGAATTTCCTCAGGAAAGTCTGCATCCCATGAGATGGCTGCAGATGATCTTCCTTACATAGAGAAATACAAAGGCAAGATTATCGGGGCTGCTAACAAATACAGCGTGCAGCCTTCTATCGTGGCTGCCATCATCTGGGTGGGGAGACAACGGGAACGCCTTCGGACTAATGCAGGTCTGTGTTCCACACACAAGTCTCTGTCCAACACACTCTCTGCATCCACCTCCCTGATAGTAATGTCTTTTATTTTAATGCGTCATAGATTGACAAGCGCTGGCACAAACCTCGGGGTAAGTGGGACAGCCAGGAACATCTCAAGCAAGGAACTGAGATTCTAGTAGGCTGCTACTCAGACGTCAAGAGAAAATTTCCTCATTGGACAAAGAACCAGACTCTGAAAGGTACAGATCATCCATCTGAAGAGTTGCCTACCAGCCTCTGTCTGAAACAGGCCGTTTTAGTTCCTGTCTCTTTAATGAGCCCCTCCCAATAAGCCTACTCTGTTCTGATTGGTTAGCTCCTGAAAGCTGTATCGCGGCCAACCTCCAGCCACTCAGGAGGCTACATCAACGTCAAACCATGAAACAAACTATAGTGGTTGGATTTCACTTCTTTTTCTTGTTTTTTGAGTCAACGATCTGACATCAGCTCGTCAGCGAGGTAGAAAAAAAGCAAGTAAACGAAGCATTTAAAGCAGGCAGAAACCCTGACTTTTGACTTGCAGGGAGCATTTATACACATGTTCATCCCAAGTTTTGGAACTCTGACGATGTTTAACATAGATATCCGACATCATAACAGTATATAAATAACAGTCACAAAGCGTGATACAGGCCCTTTAAAGTCAGAATGTGTTTGGAACAGATGTCAACTGTGAAAAATGTGAATGTCAGTTATCAATCAATGCTTGCTTAAGAACGCAAACCTCCTTGAAATAATAAAACAAATTGACAAAATAATCTCACCTCACTGCATTTTTCTGCACCCTTCAACTTCTTTTCTTCCTGCTTTAGGAGCGCTGGCTGCCTACAACAAGGGGACAGAAAGAATGGACAACGACTACAAGAACGTGGACGCTCACACTACCGGGAAGGACTATTCCAATGACGTCACTGCCAGGGCCCAGTACTATGAGAGGCATGGGTTTTAACTCTGAGAGCTCCTCCATTTCTCAGTTAAAGTTAAATTTAAACAGCAAATAGCATCAACATGAAGTAGAATTAGACAAAACTTACTTTTCAAAGTTTTTATTTTTTAAAGGAGCTGGTGCGCTCATCAGTGAAATCAAGCTAATCAATTCTCAGCATGATTACAATCTGACTGATTGATATCTGTGTCATTGTATGTCCTTCATAATTTTATAAATGGAATTTTCTTAAAGTGGACAAATGCATTTCTGCAGCAGAGTAACTACAGTGTTTGATGTGGCGACTGTCATTTGCAGCGTGTATCAGTGCATCAATAAATCAATCAGTTCAGTAAACATAATCCTGAATGATGTCTTTTCACTAAATGACAAGTGGATACATTTACAGACATGTACACACACAACATCCTCTAGCATCACTGTGAGCAGGTGTAAGAGTCCCTGCATACTGACTTCCAGTATTCTTAAGTTTCATTCCTTATTTTAGTTTTCTACTCGCATATTCTGTATATATACAATAAATATACATGATCGATTGATATTTATTGTCTCATGCATTTACACAGCCCAGCCTGCATGAGCTTACAAGACACCATTAAACAACAAAGACCAGATCCTGTATCCCATATGATTTACAAATCCACTATTAAATAAACAAACCATCCTGTCTTTTTTCAGGATTTAGAAACAAAATTTGCCAACTTAAAGACACTAAAATTAAACAGCCATTCCATCTTTTCTTCATCAGGGCTCCAAAATATTGAATTTTGATCATACATTTCACGTTATATTGGTTTTCTTAAATTCTCAAAACAGGGACAGTACAAAAGGAAATGTGATTCATTCTCATATATATAAACAGTCATCTCTGGTGTCATTGTATTGTTTTCATATTTTTTTAATCTATGAACTCACCTATCATCAAAATATGCTTTACAAAGTTCTTTATCACTGAATTTTTCCTGGGACTGACACGCCTCTTATTCTTAGGAGTTTCTCCTAACTCGGCCAGTCAGGAGAAACATTTAGCCGTAGGATGTTTTGTGAATACGGCCCCAGATTTGTGAGTAAGAATTTGGTTCACACCTCAGCTTGTAATTTCCAGTTTTGTCCACAACAGGGTGCACTATTCATTCAATGTTAGCTTTTAACCTGAGACAGATGACTTCAGGTCGTACCACACAAAGGGGAAAAGTTTGCAAGGGAAAATGACGACTCCCTCCAAAACAACCAGTTTCAGATCTGACTTTTCAAACTTCAGTCACTACGTTTTAAATAATTCTTGTATAACCTTGAAAGAATCTAGTGGGGCAGCAGACGTGATCAATGGAGTAGATTTGAACAAGCAATCATTTTGGACACAGATGATGTGTTTTTGTGTATCTCAGTCGTCTAAAATAACTCTGAGGCTTCTAACAACAACACTGGAGGTAAAATCTGTTCAACACAGCGTGGCTGATGTGCTCAAACACGTCAGGATAAACCTTCATGCAGACCTCGTACAACAGTCCTATCCCTCTCTTTCTGCTACGGCCTCTGCACTTTCCCCCCTCAGTGAAATTTGCCGCAATTAGTTGCATGACATGACTTAACATGACTGCTCTGTTTTTGCTCGTAGTTGGGAACTTACACAACAGCACATCATGCAGTTTTTGACTGTGTCAAGTTACTTCAGACCCTTTTTTTCTGGTGTAGGGGGTATAATAGTATCTACACTGTTGGTGTGTGTGTGTGTGCAATGCTGAAATAATAGACTATGATCATCTTACATTAAGGCCATTATGAGGTGTGTGGGACTGTTTCCCAGACCTGAAGCGAGCTGCAGGAAGCTGCGTTATAGTATGTGAAGTGGTGCAACAACTGACTGTGCCCTGTGGCTGCAAAAATGAACCAACAGGATGACGAGTGAGTAAAAAAACACCGACAGCTGTGGAGAGATACTTTACTACCTGCCAAGGTGAAATTAGTTTTCACTGTATGCACATGGAAACACTGTAAAACAACACAATAACAGCAGACAGATATACGAATTTGCAAAATAAAAAGACATTTTTCTTTTCAGGTAACAGCCATTAACCCTTACATGATTTATATTCTTAAATATGGACTGATCGCAAATAAGGGAAGTGGGGCAGCTTGGAGGTGGATTTGTAAGTTTCAAGTTTATTGTAATGTGTGTTTCAGGAAGATATGCCTGTAATATTTTATACATTCAGTGTACAGTGTTGTTAGTACTCACACAAGACACAAGAGAGACAGTTGGACCAGAAGTGGTTGAAGATGTTATTGAGGCAGTTTGTTGAGGGCAATGATGGCTGCAGCTGAATTCAGGTTACCAGGTTTTTGTATCCGCAGCAGGATGGATGAAGGGTGAAAAGTGGATATGATCAAGTTTTTTATCCCAATCAACACGTCTGCTATTCTGTTAACTCTCTGAAACAGGCAACTGTACCACAAGCACCAATCTAAAGTTTATATCATATCATATATCGTCATATATGGTAGTATTCACAAATCGAATAATACCAACAGTGTGTGTGTGTGTGTGTGTGTGTGTGTGTGTGTGTGTGTGTCCTTGCTGTATTTCATTCATGCTGCGACATGCTGCACCTACATCTCTATCAACTCATCTTTGATGTGTGACAGACTTGAAACAACAGCAGGACCGGGGCTCGGGGTAATGACAGGGTTTGAAAAGAAACTTTACACCGTAGCAAAAACACAACAATAGACCCCGCCTCCGTCCACCTCCTCCCTCTGCTCTCTTTCTGGCAATCTTTTCCTCTTTCTCCTTCTTTCTCTGACCATATATGGTAGGAAATTAAACGAAAAGCTCATTGGTGGATGGGAGACAAAGTGCAGGTAGATGTTTCCCCTTGTTTAGGATATGTTGTGGTCATGTCTTTTTTTCTTCTTCATTTATATTTTGCTATCAAGCAAATATAATTAAGTCTTGTTTTTAAAGAGATACAGTAGTACAATACTAGAGAACATACTATTACGACACTGTGAGAGGCTGTACAACACTGTGTTTTATATGCTTGACCTGACACTGAACCTACTGACCCATCTATAAAACCATTTAAAACAAAACTTAATAAATATGTTAACATACTCTGTGTATCAGTCTCAGGTGTTGGTTTATCCTCCTTACATTTGTTTCCTCTTTCTACAGCCAGTTGTGTTTTTAGTCATATTTCCACCTGGGACACATCAGCAGTGCCACACCCCTGCTCCTGTTGCAGGTACAGACAAGGCTCTGCATTCCTGCACATACACACACACACACACACACACACACATACACACACACTTATATCTTGTATGTAAATCTTATAATAAGGTAGAGTGGCTTATGTGTCCATACTGTACACTTCCAACTAGGTTTCCACATATACCCCCCAAAAAAATATGAAAATAAGAAATATTTGTAAATTATGTGCAGATATTTGTTCAGAATAGTGCTGAAACCCTTGAATATTTTCATCACACATTGATTTGCCTAATTGTTTAGTCTATAAAATGTGAGAAAATACTGAAAAATACCCCCATTTCATTCTCAGAGTCCAAGGTTACATCTTCATAATGCTTGTTCTGTCTAATCAAAACACCAAAACAACAAAATATTTTATTTAAGGTGATATAAAACAGAGAAAAGCACTAAATTCTCACATTTAATAGGCTGGGAACAAAGAATGTCACATTCGTTTCATAAATAACTCAAACAATTCATTGATTATATTGATTATATTATATTGTATATACACTTACAGTCATACACACACAATATTACACCTATTTAATGTAGTTAATGCCTAGTTAATGTATACACAGTCATATACAATACATGTATATACACATGTACACAGTCTGTTTTAGCTGTTTCTATCCTGATTCTGATTCTATTATGGATTAATTTGTTTGATTGTTTTAAAAGCCTGACCAGGAAGGGGAGCTGCAAATTAGCTTCAGCTGGACGCCCTGTATACATGACATCTGTTGCATTGCTTATCTGTGTGTAACAATGTTTATCTGTATGGTCCCTGTTAAATAAACACTTTTTTTTTAAATGTTGCAAATTAATTTTCTGTTAATTGACTAATTGATGCGTTTAGCTCTAATTCTGAAAACATTTCAAACACAGGAATTAGATTTTCTTCTCGTGTTATTATTGACAGTAAATCTGACCAATAAAGTCAGCTTTCACTGCCTAAACACCCTCAGTGTACACGCCCACTGTTACCCCTGATTGACTCCTTATATGCTGCCTTCACATGCAGCATCTAACAAAGATGTAAGACATTTTTCTGGTTGATATCTATTTTCCACTTTAAAGAGAAAGTCTCTGACCCTGGAGAAAGTGTCAGAGACACTTTCTCCAGGGTTTTACGTGGAGGACTTGAACGCAGCACGCGGAGGGGCGGGGCTCTAACTTACCTGCAAAAAATAAAACTGGGCGGATCGGCGGCGCAGACCGTGCATCCTCGCCGAGCCACGCCTGAGCAGCTGGACCGCATGACAGAGCAGAGACAGAGCAGAGACAGAGAAGAGACAGAGAAGAGGCTTTTTCCTGAGCAGCTTCTTGTTTTGTGAAGAAGCAGGAGGACTGCGCTGCTGCAAACACGGACACAACAAGACGAACCGAGCTCACCTACAGTGCCTGCAGCTGAAAACCAGGTGTGTGTGTGTGTGTGCTGTTTATTTTCTGCAGGTGGAGACAGCAGGGGCGGTGTTCTCCTGGTTGATGACAAAGTTTAGAGCTTAGTGAAGAAAGAAGAACTCTGTTTTCGTTGAGGGAAGATAAGCAGGAATACATTTGTTTTTGCTCAAGGTGGATAATGTGGCGCATCTAGCCAGGTGTGCTCTTCCAGCGACACAGAGGAGCCCTTTAAACCTGCGCATGCTCAGTTATCACCATATTGTCTGTGAACATACAGAAAGTTAAGCTGATTTAAAACACTCAATAGGACTTATGCTGACAGTTGTGATACTAACTCACAGCTAATGCTACACTCTTCCTTATGAAGCTCACAAGACAAACAACCACCAGTAAAACTTAATACTTTAAGAGGTGACATGGCCTGTAAAGAAGACAGACTCTGTCCTGTAATTTAAAATGTAAAGTGAGGTTTATTGTATGAGTGCAACTTATTTACTACAACTGATCTTATATATTTATATTATATTTAAATAATAATATGCAGAGTGACACTAACAGTGTAACAGGACAGGACAAACAGCCCGGCCTGCGGGATGAAAATTCATGTTTTCATCTCAGGTATTTACTGTTTAGACTTTAGCTCATGTCTGTTATAATTACTTAGTTTGGGTCCTGCAGAGCAATGTGTGTTTTTTTTTTTTTTTTTTTTCCTTTTAATAAAACGAACTGCACACGCCCTGCTGCTGTGCATCTACCCTCAGGATACAAAACTGACATGCAGTGCACAAAAGAGGATTTGGCTCAGGTCATGATGAGTCATTAATGTTTAACATGATCTGTTAAAGACTGTTTCAGCTGGTGCATATTGCTGGTCATGACTTGCAAAAATAGGTTTTTTTTTCTGATCTTCCTCTTTTGGGTTCAGCCCCGGAAATTTAACACCACACCGGAGTGCTGCAAGAATGCCTTCTCAGCCTTCCTAATTCTGCTCCCGTCATCTTTTTATACTTAAAGTAAAATGCATCCTATTATAACTGAAATCATGACTTGCACCAACATGGTCCTTCTCTTATCAGTCCCTCCCTCACCCCACCAGCCTCATATCAGCAGCCAGGCTGCAGATGGCAGGGCTCATCGCTGCAGGGACATGTGCTCCCCTAGTTAGGTAAGAGCCATGGAAGCCTGGATAAAGCGGGGATTGACTGGCAGCCAAGAACAGGAGAGCGCAGGAGACTGGAGATGCTGTCGAAAACATGCATGATAAGAGCAAAGAGCACAAGAGACGTAGATTAAACAGGTTGTCAGTGCAGACAATAGGAAGTGATAACTCATTTCAAAAGCTGTGAGGTTATCAAGGTGGGTGAGTGCAGGCACGGTTCAACTAGTCTTTACACGTTTGTTAAAATCCTTGTCAGACGCTCAGACTTTATTCTTCATCCAGGCCTCGGCAGCGGTGTGGCAGGATGTGATTTTGAACAGGTATGTGTTGGATGTTCTGCTGCCCACACCATTTAATTACTGGATTAAAGTGATTTGAATTGAATCGATAATGAATGGTGGATGTGCAGGTTGAACTAGTTCAGTTTGTCATTTTGAACCACAAAGTGTCCAAATGTGCATAGGCAGAGTTTGTGCAACTTCCTGAGGAAGTTAGCCCATGCATAGCTTAGACAGTGAAGCCACATGCGTGTGAATGTCACAAGTTTTCTGTGTAGGTCCCATGTTTTAAATGTGGTTTTTAGCCTGATGACACAGACACTACTATACTCACTGATGCTCTCAGTCTTCTCTGACTGCTGGTAATGCTGCAGTTTCACACACTTTGCAGGAGTTTTGCGTTTAGTGCTTGATGATGAACCAGAAGAGCTGTCACCCTGTGCGCCCCCCCCCCCGCTCCTAACCCCCCCCCACAGATCTTCAAGAGTCTGAGCACATAATGGACTTAAGAGAGACGCAGATGACACCTTGTGCACTGATCCCCTTATCCCTCACTCTATAAACACACACACACTCCTCTTTATCTCTCTCTCCAGACACACATGCTCTGCTGTTTTTTTCATCATCCATCCTACACCTGAGAGGAGGCAGCTGCCCTAAACTTCTACTCTACACATGTTCATATAAATATCTCCTTTTATTGAGAGGAGAAACTCTCCTCTGTCAGTTTGTGAATATTATGTCTTCTCTTAGTTGTCTATGAATCCATAAAAGCTGAAAATAGATGATATTCCTGTCTAAAAAAGTAAACCAAAAGTCAGGGCAGATTCAAATATTTTATCCTTAATGTCTGAGGAAAAAACATCCAACCAATTTCTTATGTTTTGATATAATTTTCAACTTTGTTTAAAAAAAGTCAATTTCATACTTAATACTTTTATGTATGAGGCGTATAATTGTCTTTAAATGCAAGAAAGTGTTATTGATTCAAACTCATTTGAAATACATCCATTTTAAACATACAGTTAATTGGAGCAGTTTTTATAGCCATATACTTCAGTGTATCTACTAACACACTCTGATCATCTTTACCTCTCTGTTCACTTTAGTTTAGTGGTCTTTATCTGACAAATCTGAGCGGTCATGAGACAATTAATAAGATAAGAAAGAAGACAAAAACATATTTCTGCTACACAACCCACAACTTTTCTCTAATCTTGGTTTATTTATTGTGAAGTAGTTTTACCTTTTCAGGACTCAGATTTTAGTTTGGTCATTATTTTATTAGTTTATTCAGCCAGCTCGCAACCTGTGGAACGTCAAAAGCCAAAAATGTTGGGAACCGCTGCCTTGGCCTCACCAGAAATCAGTTTCTGTTTAAAGGCTGTCTTGTATTAGATCCATTTATTGTCACACATTAAATCTGTAACTTATCTTGGGTTAAGTTGCTCTTACTTCTGAAGTTTACTTTCATATTCATGAATACATTTCATGATAATGACTTATTGTATCTTTCTGTATGTATTGTTTTTATATGTGACCTAATAGTTGGTGAAGCGTAGCTTGTCAGGACCCTTGTCAGGAAATTATGCAGCTCATGGGGCTTCTCCTGTAAACACTGAGTTAGTCCAAACTCTGTATCTGCAGATGCTTTTGGTGAAAGCAGACTTGAGGGGATGGATGCAGGGTGTGGTTGGGGAATAATGACATTTCTCTCATTGCCCAGACTTGTTCCTGACATTCCTTCCTGCCTCTCTGACTACAAAGCATCCCTCCTCCGACCTCTATCAGTACTTTACATAATGCGCAACTGCAGGCAGTACACAGAGCCTACAGCACAATGATATGTAATAGCTGCACATTTATTACCGCTGGCGGAAGTTGAGAATCTGGTTGGGGATAATGAGCAGTGAAGAGGACCAGGAGAAGGAGTTGGGAATTTGTGGAATTCTGTGTAATGAGCTGGTGAGAAAGGAATTTAGTCCAGACAGGGAATAAAAGATGGACAGGTAGAAGAAATGTGACGCAGAGACGCAGCTGCACTATAGAGCTGAGGTCAGAAGTGACTAATTGTTTTGTCTGACTGCAGTGTGCCTCAGGCCATAAATACTGAAAACTGGCAAGGATTGAAATTAAATTGTAAAAAAAATTGATGTATTTGGGATTTTTTTTAAAAACACTCAACAGACTTTCTCTATAATTGTTTTGAAGAGCTTTAGCAGATCACAGGTCACAGGTTATAGGTTGCATGCTCATAATAATACAGTGAAACTGAATGAAAATGACAGCTGTTGTGGAGGTTATGAGCCCAAACCTGTGCTGTACCTCCTGTTACCTTTTGAGCCTTTTTTTTGTCGCCGTGTGTGTGTGTGTGTGTGTGTGTGTGTGTGTGCTCATGTGAGCGCACACATCCGTGTTTTTGTCACGTTGAACTGAAAGTCATTATGCAAACTCAACACAAAGACCTATCATCACGCGTGATCAGTGACAGTTTAGGTTGCATGTCAAGTAGTAACACCAAAAGTTGTTATAGTCAAGTCTCAAGAGACACACAAAGGACACTCTACTGTTAATATTGTATAATATTGAAAGGTAATTTTCTGACCCGCTTGTGTACGTGAATGAAATTAAATATTCTCAATATAATGCAGACACAGTCCTCTGAAGTATTAGTGAGCAGAATTATTTTAGTTGCAGACATTATTCAAATTGTTTTTTAATATTTGGGGTGTTTTTGTGTTTATATGATTACCACAGAGTAGAGATGACAGTAGATAAGGGGAGCGAAAAGAGGTTTGACTACAACAGAGTTCCCCTTGCCGGACTCGGATTACATTGTCAGCATCTTAAACCTCAAGGCCACAGTGACTTCCTATTTTTAGAACGTTTTAATCCGAGTTGCACATAGCAATAGACAGTAGTTATGATTGGCTGATGGTGGCCTTGATTTTAAATATTTCTTTTACCATTTATTTATTTATTTATTTATTTATTTATAACCTGAATCATGATGCCTTTCCAATAATAAAACTGCTTTGTGCAAGGGTGAAATGTGCAAAACCAGAACTCATGATTGACTGAGTTTTGGACATTTAAGTCTCAAGTGTTATTTTCTCGGTGTTTGGAAAACTCCCTGCAGAGCCACAGAAACCAAGAAACCTGTTTATCTGGCTGAGTAGTACTTCATATGACGACCAAGCTTATCTTTATGTGTAAAATTGGTGGACTTCCCCCTTCTTTTTTTTTTTTTTCTTTTTTTTTTAAGGTAGTTTATGTCAAGACTCGTAGGCCACACTGACAATTTGGTAGCCAGAATAATATAGAATATCATAAATACATGTGAAGGAAGATTGTACAAACAGCCCAATATTTTTCTGTGTATAACTTCAGGTCTGAAGTAAAATGCCAGTTTTATATTTTTTATTGCCTTTACAAACCATGTCGACTCTCTGAAAGTTCAGCCTAGTCAGAATGTTTTTAAAAAAAAATTTTTAATAGCTGATTAGTTTAAAATGTCCATTTGCTCTGTCTTTAAGCTACCATGACGGACGCAGACAAGTTCCTGTATGGGGACCGCAGCGGGGCGAACAACCCCCTGGCGCAGGCCGACTGGGCCACCAAGAAGCTGGTGTGGGTCCCCTCTGAGAAGATGGGCTTCGAGTCCGGCTCCATCAAGGAGGAGCAGGGAGAGGAGTGTTTGGTGGAGCTGACGGACTCGGGCAAGAAGGTGAAACTGAAGAATTTCTCTTTTGAGCTTCTTTTGGTTATATCAGTACGATGAATTGAAATTAACATCAACCGTGTGGCGGTAAGTTTATAAACACCATCCTGAACAGGTAATCTGACAGCTTTTTGGTCTCTGAACTTCAGGTGAAGGTAAACAAGGATGATATCCAGAAGATGAATCCACCAAAGTTCAATAAGGTGGAGGACATGGCGGAGCTCACCTGCCTGAATGAGGCCTCTGTGCTGCACAACCTCAAGGAGAGATACTACTCTGGACTCATCTATGTGAGTTTGGGTGGATACATGTGTTTGTGTAGCGGATTTATTTTATTCTGTGTATTAAACCTCGTTGTAATTGCTCCTCTCTGACAGTAACGGTCTTCTATCTTACCCCAGACGTACTCCGGTCTCTTCTGTGTGGTGGTCAACCCGTACAAGTACCTGCCCATCTACACTGAGGACATAGTGAACATGTACAAGGGCAAGAAGAGGCACGAGATGCCCCCTCACATCTACGCCATCACAGACACGGCGTACAGGAGCATGATGCAGGGTACTATAATTGTATTTTTATGCAGACAATCAAAACTGTGTATTTGGTAAAGAACGTATGCAGTACATAGACCAGTGTGCACACAGTTTTAGGGCTGCAACTAGTGATTATTTGCACCATCTATCAATCAGTTAATCATTTAGATTACATCATACCTAAAATAGTGACTAATGCATCTTCAAAGTGCTTTTTTTGTCAGATCCACAGTTCAAATACCAAAGATATTCAAATAACAATCATTTTAAGCAAAGAAAAATAGCTGAATCCTGAAAACATTTTTCTGTTTTTGCTTGATAACTAAACTAATTATTGATTATCAGAATACTAATTTTCTGTCATTCAACTATTGTATAATTTTACAGTGAAAGGATGGAATTACAAATGTGAGTCTCAAAATTGTTAGCAACTCAAAAGCTACAAATATGTGAAATTAGAAGTTTATAAGTGTAAATGTTTTGTAATTAACTGTTTGTTTCCACCCTACGTGGTTTAAACGCAACTCCTGAGATAAACAATCACACACCATATAAGTCTCACTTCAACCGCTTGTGTTTTTCTGTTTTGTCAACTGTTTCCTGATCGGGATTTTTCTTCTTTCTCATCCTCCAGATCGTGAGGACCAGTCCATCCTTTGCACGTAGGTTGCTCTTTTCTGTCAGTACCTTCCCTGTAATCTGGTTTAGGTTTTTCTTTGGTGATCAGTCACTTTTTCTCCCAGATTTAGACAGTGTTTTCATAATAATTTTTCCTGCAAAACAGAGGTCACACTTGAGTTGTATTTATCAGAAACTTTGTATTTATTGTTGTGTAAAGTCTTGACAGTTTTTCTGATTGATGCATAATAAGTCTAAATTTTCTATATATATATATATATATATATATATATATATATATTTTTTTTTTTTATTGTCTTTTACAGTGGGGAGTCAGGAGCAGGGAAAACAGAAAATACAAAGAAAGTCATTCAGTATCTTGCTCATGTTGCCTCATCTTTCAAGTCCAAGAAAGATCAGGTCAGTACTCATCTGTCTTTTTCAGTCTCCTCTTCCTTTCTGATTGGCTCCTCACAGTTGTCCAGACCACGATGGACACCTCCCCCAACCCCTCCTTTGTATCTTTCCTCTCTTTTGATGTTCCTTGCTCTTTCCTGCCTCCCCGTTCTTTCCCTTTTTGTAGATTTCCATGTGAGTACATCTCTATAAGGCAGTCTATTTGAACGAGCCGTGTGGCGACTACTGCACATTCCTCTTTCAGGCCTTGACGTGCCTGCCTCACCCCTCTGCTGTGACTCAAAGTGAAGCAGAACGTGGATATGTGTGTGTGTGTGTGTGTGTGTGTGTGTACACTTGTACTGTTATTCTTAAATGTAGGTTATTTCACAATGTCCAATGTCGAAAGGTCTAAATTTCTTCATCATCCATCAGGTTACACCAGGTTTCCTCTGAATTACATAATTTACATGCTGAAGTTTCATCAAATGTGTTGAACTCTCTCTTTTTTCACCCCCTCTCTAGGGCAGCGCAGTTTTGTCACATGTGAGTTCATCGCTTTGACTCCATAAACATGTCTGACTGTTTATGCACATGAGCTACTCTACTAACAGGAAATGTGTTATTGTCTTTGTCTGGGTTTAGAAGGAAATGCATTAAAGTACTTGAATTTAGCCTGTGCCCTTACAGGAATAGTTTTACATTTTGGGAAATACGCTTATTTGCTTTCTTGCTGAGCGTTAGATAAGATCGATGCCACTCTCATGTCTTTGTTTAAATATGAAGCTACGCCGGTTAGCTTAACTTAGCATAAAGACTGAAAATATGGGGAAACGGCTCTACCAGCACCTCCAGCACCTCCAGCACCTCTAAAGCTCACTAAGTAACACACTATATATATATATATATATATATATATATATATATATATATATATATATATTTTTTTTTTTTTTTTTTTTTTTTTTTTAATCCATACAGAAAACCAAAGTGTATGAAATAATCCGACACATGACCCTGCTTGAAACTTAAACCTTTTACACAAGAGTGTTATCTATCTTCTCATTTAATTGCAAGAAAGTGGATACACGTACTTACCAAAATGTCAAACTGTTCCTCTTAAAACCAAGAAAAATGTTAAAATTTCCAAGCAAAAAATATACACCAGTAAAAAGGTTTACCCTCATACGCTTTTAGATATGAGCCAAATACTTTCTTTAAAAATCCAAAAACAAGTTGTCCCTGCCCAGCGGAGCAGTTAAGCTGAACTACATCTTACTGTTTGTGCCTATTTTAAAGCTTTATTAGTTAAAGGTACTGTATCCCACTCCACCCAGCAGCTTTTTTTTTTCTTCAATCTGGTCAGTCTGGATTTTGTCATTGTTACGTAGACATTTGTAGCCTGTTTTGGGGTGTTACAGTACACTCCTGCATTTCCTTTGGGGGATCTTGGCTAACCTGTGTGCTGCTTGTGTTCTCTTGTTTGTGCCTGCATGGACAGGGTTTTTACAGGGTTTTTGTGCTTGAGTGGGCTTGCTGCGCTGCGGGAATGTGTGTTGGAATGTGCAGGACTGTATTTGCGTGTGTGTGTGTGTGTGTGGTTGATTGGGCATTTGGGCAACGATAACATCCCCTGAGGTAATTCTTTTGAATACGCAGCCTGAGTTGTCTTTAATAAGCCGAATGAGTCATTGCACAGATCATGTTTGTGTTTGTGAATGAAAGGTCTGCAGCACTTCAAGAAAATGCATGATTTCAAGTTGTGCTTGTTTGACAAATGTCCAGCTCAGAGTCATGATAAATTATTCTTGGAGTCTACAGTTTGCTCTGATACTGTCTCCTCTCTGTCAGGGGGAACTGGAGAAACAGCTCCTACAAGCGAACCCCATCCTTGAAGCCTTTGGCAACGCTAAGACTGTCAAGAACGACAACTCCTCAAGATTCGTAAGAATGACTTGTATTAAACTAAACCTTAAAACATAAATTAAGTTTTGGTGCCGTATATCAAAAATTATTTGTTTTTGTTTTTTTTTTTTCTCCTGTAGGGAAAATTTATCAGGATCAACTTTGACGTCAATGGATACATCGTTGGAGCCAACATTGAAACTTGCATCCTTTTTAAAAACACGCTGCTTACTTTCTCCGTTTTTTTTTTTTTTTTTCATTTCAGTTTTTAATTGTGGTGCATATTGCCAAACAAATTAGAAATTTATCACATTACCACAAAGACAACCTGGGGTCCTGGGGCAGTTGCCCACTTTTCCCGGTTGTTAATCCAGCCTTCCCTCTGTACTACACGTTAAAGATGCTGCTGTTGCATTTGTCTGTCCTTGACTGAAATGTTGCCAGATCTGCTGGAGAAGTCTCGGGCCATCAGACAAGCTAAAGAGGAGAGGAGCTTCCATGTCTTCTACTACATGCTGACAGGAGCAGGGGACAAGCTGCGTTGTGAGCACAAAACCTTTTTTTTATTACAGAAAGTTGCAAAATAAATGTTTTTATTAATACCCGAATGGGACTTGCAGTTCAAGAGCCAAGACATTTCTTAAAGGGGACATATCGTGCACATTTCCAAGTCTATATTTATATTTTGGGGTTCTACTAGAATATCTTTGCATGATTTACAGTCCAAAGGCTCCTTATTTAACTCATACTGACCTTTTATGCAACCCCTCAGTAAAACAGGACATTTTAGCTCCTGTCTCTTTAAGGCCCTCCTCCCGATGAACCCACTCTATTCTGATTGGTTAGCACAGAGAAGCTGAGTCTCCGTGAACAAACATTAGTAGTAGGATTTCTTGTTGTTTACTCGAAATGGCAACTTCTCAAATACATCCTACATCCTTTAGAGTGGACAATGTGAACAACACATGGAAAAACCCTTAGCAACAACCTTAGCGACAAAGGCTAGTGAATGGATGGATGTTTGTGGGCATGCGTGACGATCTGACATCAGCTTGTCGAGGTAGAAAAAAACCCATCGCAAACGAAGCGTTCAGGGCAGGTTGAAGCCTGATTTTTGACTTTCAGGGAGCATTTCTACATTTGTTAACCTCAAGTTTTGGGACCTTGACCATGTTTAACATAGATATCTGACATGGTAACAGTATATAAATAACAGAAAACATAATATGTCCCCCTTTAAGAAACTTATATAGATACTGTACGTGGGAAGTAGCTGATCAGGCCACCATGATTAAAAACCAAGCTTCCCTTTTCTCTGTTCAGTTACTAGTGCTGAAGTAGAAGCATTCAAGCCGTGTAGAGTTGAGCAGTCCCGCCTCTCTACTTCACAGAAATGCTGTTTATAAATATCAGTTCTCAATTAATTATACCTTCCTTTTTTCCTCCTCACTACCCAGCCGAGTTGTGTCTGGAGGATTACAGCAAGTACCGCTTCCTGTCCAATGGAAACGTCACGATTCCTGGCCAGCAGGACAAGGATTTGTTCACTGAGACTATGGACGCCTTTCAGATCATGAGCATCCCAGAAGAGGAGACAGTTGGTAACTTTTTTTGTTTTTATTTAAATAAATTTGGTACAATATTATATTCTCATTACAGTATTTTCAACAACTCTGGTGATATTTCTGAATGTAAAACAATGATTTTTGCTTGATGCAGGTTATTTTTTAAGAAGTTACAGTAAATATCTTCTACATAATGAGTTTTCTGGGGCAGTTTTTTAAAAAAGGGGTATGGTGGCACATAACTCATCATGTGAGATTCGTCCTCAGCAGCAAACAGTGAGATCTTCTGTCTGTTGGTCAGGTCTGTTGAAGGTGGTGTCGGCCGTGCTGCAGTTGGGAAACATGACCTTCAAGAAGGAGCGTCACTCTGACCAGGCCTCCATGCCTGATGACACTGGTACACACATTTACACAGCAACACTATCATCATCATCATCATCATCATCCTTTCCTCTGTGTAGGCTGTCTCACTCCGTTTGCTTAAACCCTCCCAATTTATCCATCACCTACCTTTTACATCCTCCACGTTTCACCTCCAGCTGCCCAGAAAGTGTGTCATCTGCTGGGCATCAACGTCACCGACTTCACACGAGCCATCCTGTCTCCCAGAATCAAGGTCTGCATCGCAATCATTGTGACAATTTTTGCCACTTTTGTTTGAACCTGGTGTTTGGTTTCTGTTTCTTGATCGAAAAATTAATCGACAAGATTTAACAAGACACGTCACGATATTTTTAGTATCACAGTATGACATGGGAGATTTTTTTTTTTTTTTTTCCAGGTTGGCAGGGACTATGTCCAGAAAGCCCAGACCCAGGAGCAGGCTGAGTTTGCTGTCGAGGCTCTGGCCAAAGCTTCTTATGAGAGGATGTTCCGCTGGCTGGTCCTGAGAATCAATAAAGCCCTGGACAAGACCAAGAGACAGGGAGCCTCCTTCATCGGTATCCTAGACATCGCTGGATTTGAGATATTTGAGGTAAAGTGTTTAGGGCCTGACAGACTCAGTTATGTATCGAAAGTTTTGGTCATCATTCTGACTGCAAATAGGCTCCCCTATCTACACACACTGCTAAACAAACCCACTGAGATGGCAAAGACATGGCTGGTTTTAACGGTGTCTCTGCGCTGTAAAGACCCCGTTTAAACATTGCCACCTCATGCGTGTTGGGCAGGTCAGATAGCAATCGGATGTCTTGTGTAATTGCATCCGAGATTGATTTCCCAACTCGGGAGATGGTTTGAGATGCATTCAAGATGTTGAAAAGGTGCAAATGCGTTGTCTCTACAAGACGCATACTTAATCTTTATTCCTCCCAAGTAAGTGCTAAATGGGCTGCACTTATATAGCACCTTTCTACCTTAACTGACAAAACGCTTTACAATTTTTGCCTCCCATTCATTCACATGCAAGGCGCTGGCCTGACCATTGGGAGCAACTTGGGGTTCAGTGTCTTGCTCAAGGACACATGGACAGGAAGAGCCAGGGATCAAACCGCCAACCCTGCAGTCAGTGGAAAACCCGCTCTACCTCCTGAGCCACAACCGCCCCGTAGTCTAACTAATTCACTAAGCACTCTGTGGAAATAACCTATAAATACATGGTCTGTACCTGTGATAATGGCGGCTAATGTTACACTGAAATTAGCAGTCATTCTCCCTGTCTCATTAAAGTGATAGGAAAAAAACAAGGCTCCAGCGATTTCAACACATACAATCACACAATGAGCTGCTGTAGCATTATCTGATCCCTGATCAGTTCAGTCACAGATTAATCTGTATGGGTGAGGGAGCGGCGTGAGTAAGAACCTGTAAAGAAAATAACTTTTGTCTCACTCATAGTCCAAACAAGTGATTAATTCATGTTTGTTAGTTTATAGATAGTTGTTAGCTTGATAAACTGTTATTGTTGTAACAAAAAATTATCTTCTTCTGGGGTTTTTGGCGAAAACAGAGACAGTGTAGTGTTAACAAAAAAAAGTGTTCTAAATTGCATCTGGATTTTATTCAGATAAGAGACACTTGAATTAACAAATGGTGCCGAAGTATCAGTCCTGAAGGGACAGCAGGAGAAACTGTGAGAAATGCAGGTATTACTTAATGGACAGGCAAGGTGTTGATCAGTTCACCTCCGCTGTCTGCAGCTCCATGAATGGACGGGAGTTTCAAAAAGACTTGCTATCCATCTTCCTCTTATTAGAGATGTACAGTAGGTGGGGGCAGAAGTATAGCACTAGAAATATGCTCATCTGAAGCAGGTGAACAGTTTTTACAACTGAACTACAGGAAGGGTATAGTTGAAAGTACAGATATGTCCATGATGATGTGATGCCAGAGGAAGATTTGAGCTGCTCTGCCTCCAAAAGTCTCTGGGATCACTTTGACAATAAGGGAGGTGTGGCCCTGAAAATATCTGGAAACAGTGGAGCACACAGATCTTTAGCCAAGAAATCTCAGACACCAACAGTGGTTAGAGCCAAGACATGCTCACTGCTGGGCAAAGTGCATCTGTCCAGCTCTGTTGGAAACCAGATCCAGCTCTTGCTTGCCATTGGCTGCAACAGGGACATTCTCAATGGTTTTGTTTATTTGATATTGTGAGAAGGAGGACATTCAATCACACACAAAAATGTAAAGGATGACCCAATTAAGTCCAAGACTTATTTCTTGATGTAAAACTAGCAAAAATACAGGTGACCAGGTGACGTCATGCTGCCAACAAAACAGCACAATAAATAACTACTGTATATCATCAGCAGTAAAATAACTCAAAGACAAAAGAATAACCGCCAGTGTTTGTATATTCTGTTGTCTTTTATTTGGACTCCAGGCTGAATATCAAATCACCGTCTTCATCTGGGAATCAAGTCTGCTGCTGACACACTTCACTGTCATCATACAGTAGTTTTCTCTCACTTGCGTAGTAATTCCATCACTGTCACCACACTCTAGCTGCCCATCCCTGTGGCAGCGTGCTCAAAGCCAAGACTGAACAAGCATAACTGTGGATTAATGGCAAATGTCGAAACCAGAGCAGAACGGGTTGTATGTAATCAGCGACTCATTAGTCGAAATAATCTTTGTCCACTGTGTGTCATCACAGATTTAAAAGTGGGCGAGGAGCCTCTACAGGGTTTATGAGATCTCATTCTGATTGGCTGAGCACATAACATGAATATCGGTGCATAAGAGACACAGAGAAAGGTTGACAAGCCAAAATAACTGTGTGAAATAGAAACTGCAATTCCTTCTTTACCAATCTGTCAATCACGATATACTGTGTCTGCATGCTGCGTTGCGATAAATTGCGGTTAGATTTAATATTGTATACATTGTTGGGATTCTTTGTTTTTTGTTTTTTTTTTGTGGCTAAGCATATTTCCAATTATGGAGTATAGTTTAAGCATCATTTTAAATACTATATACTGATTACCTCACTCTCATTCTCTCCTATAGCTGAACTCGTTTGAGCAGATGTGTATCAACTACACCAATGAGAAGCTGCAGCAGCTCTTCAACCACACCATGTTCATCCTGGAGCAGGAGGAGTACCAGAGGGAGGGCATCGAGTGGAGCTTCATCGACTTCGGCCTCGACCTGCAGCCCTGCATCGACCTCATTGAAAAACATGTATGATGTCACCCGGTTACTATTCCTCCTCATTAACACTGACTGTATCTGTCTTAACCTGGAGTGACACTTATGAATGAAGCGTCAGTTACAAGCCTTCAGCAGAAGTTACTGCCTGTTTTTTTTTTTTTTTTTTTTTTTCCTGCTGAAAACTGTTTGGTAGTACAAGCTGCAGCATGTAACTGCACATTGATTGATTATTAAATTAGTCAGGATTCCTGTGAACTGCAAACTGACGCGTGCTGTTTGTTTTTTTGTTTTTTTTCCCCCACCATTCATCACAGGCTGGTCCTCCAGGCATCCTCTCACTGCTGGACGAAGAGTGCTGGTTCCCCAAAGCCACAGACAAGACCTTTGTGGAGAAGGTGGTCCAGGAGCAGGGAACAAACCCCAAGTTCCAGAAACCAAAGAAACTGAAGGACGATGCTGATTTCTGCATCATACATTATGCTGGAAAGGTCATTGACAAAAACTTTGTTTGTGTTGTTGAATCTGTAACTTTTAAAGTTATATTTTATTTGAATTTAAACTTATAGAACAAAGAAAAAACTTCTATATGAGGGCTCTATAACCTCCGTTTGACTATATAAGTCAGTCTCTTCTAGGCCTTTGTCCATATTTTATCCTCTTGGCCTGCAGAAGTCCAAAGTCAATGAGGGATGATTGAATGGGAAGAAATACTCAGATCCTTTACTTAGTACTTAGTTGCAAAGTAACAACATGGTTTTCTGGCTAAAGCTTTTCTCAAAGAAGAACTTCTTTACATGGTTTATACAATAAATTTGTAACTTATTTTCATAAATACTTGTACTTTGTTTCAGAGTACTATGAGATGGGGCCTTAAGGCATAAGTTGAAAGATTGCAGTTCTTCATGATGAATGTATTAAATAAACCCTCTCACTCTGGTGCAGGTGGACTACAAAGCAGATGAATGGCTGATGAAAAACATGGATCCTCTGAATGAGTGTGTGGCCACTTTGCTCAACCAGTCTACAGACAAATTTACTGCCGACCTGTGGAGAGACAGTAAGTGGTGAATTTATCCAAAATCTCATTCTGCTTACTGCTGCAAGAATTATAAAAATGTCACGTTGCAAAAGAAAAGAAAAATTTGAATTTATCACCTTTTAAAATAATCTTACATTTATTGCTGGTAAAATGTCATCACTAAAATAACCCAGTGGTAGAAGAATCACACCATGGAGCATACGGTTTAATTTCTGTAAGCACAAGGCCATCTGGTGTTTGGTCAAAAGAGCTGCAGTCAGAGTTATGATCTAAAAGATGTGATACAAAACATGTTTTCATCATGAGAAACTAAGATAGATTTTGTAATAAAACACACTGACCAAATCTTTTTCCACCTCCTCCGTGTCCTCACAGTGGACCGTATTGTCGGCCTGGATAAGGTGGCAGGAATGTCGGACTCTATGCACGGTGCATTCAAAACCCGTAAAGGCATGTTCCGCACTGTGGGCCAACTGTACAAGGAGCAGCTGGGAAACCTCATGGCCACACTCAGAAATACCAACCCTAACTTTGTCCGCTGCATCATCCCCAACCACGAGAAGAAGGTACAGAACAAAGGACTCATTCACCTCATTTAGCAGCACTGCAGCTGTTGCAGAAACGGATATATGATGAAACTATTAATGTGTATTAAGAAGAGAAGAATGAGAGATTTGAGCTTTGATGCTGGGCGTCTTGGCCCTTACAGACATGGAAACAAAATGTTCTGCTTCACTTATTATTAGTTTTATCCATCACAATCACAAATTTTTGGACTATGCATAATGATCAAAAAGAAACAGAGCACATGAATAAATCTTTAATTGTTGTCTGTGTGTTTGTTTCTTCCTTCAGGCTGGTAAACTGGAGTCTCACCTGGTTCTGGACCAGCTGAGGTGTAACGGAGTCCTTGAGGGGATTCGTATCTGCAGACAGGGCTTCCCCAACCGCATCGTCTTCCAGGAGTTCAGACAGAGGTGACAAACCACACCAGCTGTTTTTATTTGCAATATGTTTTTTTTTTTTTTTTTTTGAAAGAGACTTAAATACATAAAGAGCAATTCCTCAAAATGTGTTCCTTTTCTCTCTCATTCTATCCCCCTCTGATACATATTTATGTCTTACCGACCCTATAAACATACCCGTCCTAGTCTAAACATCAAATCAGAAGTAGGTCAAACATGAAATAAGGAAAAAGAAAAATGTTAGAGCCCAAAAAGAGAGATCATTCACCAAAAGACTGTAGACATTAGACTTAAAAGCACAGCACCGAATATGTGATGTAATTTAATTCTGCTTGTCTCTCAGGTATGAAATCCTCACTCCAAATTCAATTCCAAAGGGCTTTATGGATGGCAAGCAAGCCTGCGTCCTCATGGTGAGAACAATAAATAAATCAGTTTTAGAAGAGGAAGAAATGGCTCCTCTCCACCTTACTTTATCTAACTCTCTTCTCTCAGATCAAAGCTCTGGAGTTGGACTCTAACCTGTACCGCATCGGTCAAAGTAAAGTGTTCTTCAGAGCCGGAGTCCTGGCCCACCTGGAGGAGGAGAGAGACATGAAGATCACTGATGTGATCATCAGCTTCCAGGCCTGGTGCAGAGGATATGTGGCCCGCAAGTATGAAGGATTAAGCCACTCGATCCATAACACTGAAAATATTTTTATCAACATCTGTACATATTGGAAACAGCTTTACAGACTGCAGCTCTTAATCTGATGATGAGAGAAGATTCTTGTTGACAAAATATGTTTTTTTTTTTTTTACTGTAGAGCCTTTACCAAGAGACAGCAGCAGCTGACGGCCATGAAAGTTATCCAGAGGAACTGTGCAGCTTATCTCAAACTCAGGAACTGGCAGTGGTGGAGGCTTTTCACCAAGGTAAGAGATTAGCAACCCAACAAACATGACAGCAGTAGTTTTAACATGCTAGTGTCATGGTTACAATTATAACAATCAAAATGTAATATAAGAGTAGCAAGATTAAGAAGTGGTACCCTGTTTTTACTTGTCATTATACTTTATACTAATTATTTTGTAATGTTGTGAATCAGGGACAAACCTGAGCAGTGATTTCTGTGTTGCCAATAATGAAACCCTAAATTAATTAGGTGGCTGCTGTAGAAAAAAAAAATCTGATTTTAGTTTGCAGCCTTTCTCATGAGAGTGCCATTTCATCCACCCCACATCTGTTTTAATTAACTATGGGTGGATTTTTTTTTTTTTCTAGGTGAAGCCTCTGCTGCAGGTGACTCGACAGGAGGAAGAGATGGTGGCAAAAGAAGAGGAGCTGATCAAGGTGAAGGAAAGACAGCTGCAGACTGAGGCGCAGCTCAAAGAATATGAGGCCAAGCAGGAACAGGTAGGAGTCTGAAAAATTACGCAATAAGCTTAATCCGTGTTTAGTTTTATTTTAAATCTTGTGTGATTGTGATTATAATTAATTAATAAAAACATGACTCATTATGACAAGTCTTCTTACTTCTGAGATGTAATTATCCCGTCTCACTTTGACTTTGACCTCCCCTCTGCTAGCTGAATGCGGAGAAGCTGGCTCTTCAAGAGCAGCTCCAGGCAGAGACGGAGCTGTGTGCCGAGGCGGAGGAGATGAGAGCCCGTCTGGCCACCAGGAAGCAGGAGCTGGAGGAGATCCTCCACGACCTGGAGTCTCGCCTGGAGGAGGAGGAGGAGCGGGTCACCCAGATGCATACCGAGAGAAAAAAGATGCAGCAGAACATCACGGTCAGTAAAGTCCTGCGGGATACAGATTGTTAGATGTCATGAAGAAACGTCTTCAGATATCAAAGGCAGTGTGTAAAGAAGGCATTAACGCTGCAAATTGTTTGTTGTTCATGTAGGATCTGGAGCAGCAGCTTGATGAGGAGGAAGCAGCCAGACAGAAGCTTCAGATGGAGAAGGTCACCATGGACGCCAAGCTGAAGAAGATTGAGGAGGACGTCATGGTGCTGGACGACCAGAACAGCAAGCTCAACAAGGTCTTATACAGTGCTCCAGCACTTATCAGTACACAGTCCAACCAATATTATGTATTGAAGCTGTGTGAAAGAAGAGAGCAGAGTAAATAAAACGATTGCACCTGTTTTTGAACTTTAGGAGAAGAAACTGCTGGAGGAGAGGATCTCAGAGTTCACCACCAACTTGGCTGAAGAGGAAGAGAAGTCCAAAAGCTTGCAGAAACTCAAGAATAAACATGAAGCCATGATCACAGACTTGGAGGGCAAGTGTCTATTTATTACATTATTGTTGTTTATTTCAGGTTTTTGACCCACTAAGAAATCTGCTAGTGTGTTTCATAATTATTTTGTAGTGTTTTTCTTCATTGATTAAAATCTAATATTAGTTGTTTTTGTGTTTCTTTTTAGGTGAGATGTCTTTTATGTATCTGTATTACCAGCACAATCATTTTATAGTCCTTTTTAATGTATTATGTTTTGGTGTTTTATTACCTTTGCAAATAATTACAAATTTTCTATCTTCTAACACTCAGATCGTCTAAGAAAGGAGGAGAAACTGCGTCAGGAGTTGGAGAAGAACCGTCGTAAACTTGAGGGAGACTCAACTGAGCTCCATGACCAGATTGCAGACCTGCAGGCCCAGATCGCTGAACTTCGAGCTCAGCTGGCCAAGAAGGAGGAGGAACTCCTCGCTGCACTGGCCAGGTCAGAGCCGTTTTCAGAGATTTAGTTTCACTTTCCCATTTTAGTGGAAAAATCACAATTCTTCAATTGCAGTTTGTTTTAAAAGCAACAAAAAGGATTGTAAGGATTTTCCCCAGCCGTTTTTCTCACTTCCAAGATATACATGTAACTGTGTATCAATCTCATCCCTCCTCTTTGCCTCCCAGGATAGAGCAAGAGGCTGCAGCCAAGAACCTGGCCCAGAAGAAGATCAGGGAGCTTGAGGCCCAGATCTCCGAGCTGCAGGAGGATCTGGAGCTGGAGAGGCAGGCTCGCACCAAGGCTGAGAAACAACGCAGGGACCTGGGAGAGGAGCTGGAGGCCCTCAAGACCGAGCTAGAGGACACTTTGGACTCCACTGCAGCACAGCAAGAGCTGAGGTAACAGTCAAGCTCATGTGGTCTTACTGCTAGAGGTGTGGATCTCAACAACTTTTGGAAAAATATTAAAGTAGTTCTAAATCTCAAAGTTTATGTTTTTACTTCTGGACATACTGTATAAGTGTGTAGAAATAATAAATTATAGCCACATTAGCAGCCCTGCTGAGCTTTAATGCTCATGTAAACAATTGTTGGATAGACGACAACTTCACGTTAACATTTAGAGGTATTCTGATAAGTTGTATCTAAAGTTAAGTTGTTGGACATGCGTTAAGTTTGACCTGCTGGAGGCTTTTGGAAAAAAGTCAATAAGATTCATCCTCCAGGGACCAAAAATGTCTGCAACAAATTTAATTACAGTCCACCCAATATTTGAGATACTCTTACACAAAGTGTTAGGACAGACTGACCCGTATGGCAATCACAATTTGTTCTTTCTTAATTCACTTTCTTGGTCCGTCTCTCCAGGACCAAGCGTGAGACAGAGGTCACCCAGCTTAAGAAGACACTGGAGGAAGAGGCCAAGATCCACGAGCAGCAGATGGCCGACATGAGACAAAAACACAATCAGGCATTTGAAGAGCTCAATGAACAGCTGGAGCAGGCCAAAAGGGTAATGAATGAGGTGGTCAGACGAGATGCCAATGCTTAACAAACATCTGAAGAGCACCAGTAACGTGTCTCATGTGTGTCACTCCTGCAGAACAAAGTGTCAGTGGAGAAAGCCAAGCAGGCCCTGGAGAGCGAGTGGAACGAGCTGCAGATCGAGCTGAAGACTCTGACACAAGGCAAGACAGATTCTGAGCACCGCCGGAAGAAGGCCGAAGCCCAAGTCCAAGAGCTACAGGTCAAACATGCAGAAAGTGAACGACAGAGGCAGGAACTGGCCGACAAGATGACCAAGATGCAGGTACGGACGGAGTGGTTTCTGGAGGGTTGAGTGAACGCTTAGAGGGAAGTAAGGGAAGAGTAGGTGGTTGAAAGAAGGAAAGTTTTTGATATCTCTGAGGATGGAGTGACTGATTTTTAAATTGTGTTTGTGATTCACCGTTTTTTTTTTTTCTGGTGTCTAGACGGAACTCGAAAATGTAAACGGCCTCCTGAGTGAAGCAGAGGGCAAGAACATCAAATCCAGCAAAGACCTTTCTTCAACTGAGTCTCAGCTGCAGGATGCACAGGTACAAACACAGATGCAAGCATTTTAATTACTTCTATTACTACTTGTTCTGTTTGATGTCTAACACACTCTTGTCTATCTTATAACCTCAAAAAGAGATGAAACAATAAACAACAGTAAACTAATGAACAATGATTTTGATAATCGATTAATCGTTAGTCATTTTTGCTAAAAGTGCTCTGCTTCCAGCTTCTTCGATGAGAGAATTTTTCTCTACTTTATAACTTGTAAATTGAATATCTGGATTGTGGACTGTTGGTCAAACAAAATTTAAACATGTTTTGAACGTGTCAGCTTTTACTATAGAAAATTGTGAGGGTCATTTTATTAATATTTTCTGACATTTTATTGATAAAATAACCAGAAGATGTATGATGTAAGATCTATTCTTTTTTTTTTTTTAAACTGATGAAGGGCCTATAAAGGCACAAACAACACAGCCTCTGTCACACATTGTCTTGTTTAATGTGTATGTGACAAATAAAACTTACCTTACAGCCTGGCAACATGATAAATGTCCATAAATCAGCTTAAAAACCATACAGAAAAGACCTGATCTTGCCTGATGTTCATCACATTCTGTAGTATTAAAAGTAATTTGGCGATGGTTTCTGTACATGGTAACACTGCAAAGAGGAATGCAGCATGATTTTTTTTCAAGGTGCAAATTTACCAAAATGTAAACGGATATATGCTAAAAAATAACTATAAATGGAGTGAAAACTGAGCAAAAAAGGCTTAAAAGAATATATATTTTTCTCACATTGTTTTTATTCCTTCTCTTAACTCCAGGAGTTGCTCCAAGAAGAGACTCGTCAGAAGCTCTCCCTCTCCACTCGCCTGAGGCAGCTGGAGGACGAGCAGCACAACCTGCGGGAGATGCTGGAGGAAGAAGAAGAGAGCAAGAAGAATGTGGAGAAGCAGGTCACGACTCTGCAGGCCCAGGTCGGTCCACAGTGTCACACTCTCTCTGTGCACTTCAACAAAGTTTTTTTTTTTTTTTTTTTTTTTTAAATCTTTAATCATCCATCTTTTTTAATCTTTGTTTTACAACAACAGTTATTGAAGTTGTACTATAATCGCATCTCTCACCTCATTCCATCTGTCATCCAGTCTTCCTCAGCCAATAAAGAACTTCCTCCCTACTATAGCCTTGATTAATTTATTAGGATTCAACAAAGCCACCCAACTTGCACAGATTTCAATCCCGTCCTTCTAATTCCTCCACTCATGTCTTTAGCTGGCAGAGATGAAGAAGAAGCTGGAACAGGAGGCCTCAACCCTGGAGGGGGCGGAGGAGGGCCGCAAGCGAATCCAGCGGGAGTTAGACAGCATACAGCAGCAGCTGGAGGAGAAGACCTCAGCCTACGACAAACTGGACAAGACCAAAACCCGTTTACAGCAGGAGCTGGATGACCTCTTGGTGGACCAGGACCACCTGAGGCAGATCGTCTCCAACCTGGAGAAGAAGCAGAAGAAGTTTGACCAGGTATCACGAAGTGTTGTGCTCCCAGAGCAAAGATGCACTAAAAGGCCACTTACTTTTATGAGATTATAGATGTGATTAGACTCTTAACTGCCCTTTTTGATCTCTCCTCTCCTTTCGTAGATGCTGGCTGAGGAGAAAACTATTTCCACCAAGTACGCTGAGGAGCGCGACAAGGCCGAGGCTGACGCCAGGGAGAAGGAAACGCGAGCATTGACACTGGCCCGTGAGTTGGAGACCATGACAGGCCTGAAGGACGAGTTGGATCGGGCCAATAAGATGCTCAAAGCCGAAATGGAAGACTTGGTCTCCTCCAAGGATGATGTCGGCAAGAGTGTAAGTGAAAACACTGGCATGTTTTGGTGCACGGAGATCTGCAAAGAGAGAAATTGCTTTTGCTAAATATTTCAACCCGGAACTATTACAATACAATAAAAGATGGCAACATTGGTCTTAGCAAAGGTTTAAAAAAGTAGTTCATAGATATTGCCAAAATGGCTCCAAAATTCTGCATGTACAACAATGCAACCTCCTCCTGCACAGGTTCATGAGCTGGAGAGGTCAAAGCGTGCCATGGAGCAGCAGCTGGAGGAGATGAGAGTTCAGCTGGAGGAGCTGGAGGATGAGCTGCAGGCCACCGAGGACGCCAAACTGCGTCTGGAGGTCAACATGCAGGCCATGAAGGCCCAGTTTGACCGAGACCTGCAGGCTAGAGACGAGCAGGGAGAGGAGAGGAGGAAACAGTTGGTCAAACAGGTAAGCGAGAAAGATCCTTAAACATACAACAGAAAGATTTATTACAAGGCATCTTCTGTGTGTGGTTTTGCATTTTCATGTGTGACTGCTTGCAAAATGTTTGATTACAGTGTGACTGACCAAATCACCCACACTCTTTTGCTCTCCTTCAGGTGCGTGAGATGGAGGTCGAGCTGGAAGATGAACGCAGGCAGCGCAGTCAGGCCCTCTCATCCAAGAAGAAACTGGAGATGGACCTGGGAGAGCTTGAACTCCAGATCGATGCTGCCAACAAGGGCCGTGATGAGGCCCTCAAACAGCTGAAAAAACTGCAGGTAACATATGTACACACACGTGTGTGTGCACACACACCCTGGAGCCAAAGCTGGGTGATCCATAAACTATTTATTATTCGTTGTTTTCATACATGTTTGATCAAAAATCAATGCAAAGGATTGGAGCCTTCGATCAATCACAATTAAATGAATACATCTTAAAATACAGCGAGTCTGTACATAGTCCTGTTTACTACATTTTGTACATTGACAAACATGGTCATTGATATTGATTAGAAATCCCCTCAGAATGATGGGTGTCTTAACTTAAGCACTGCTGTCTGGATGTTCACTTAGGCCCTTATGAAAGAGCAAATGAGGGAGCTGGAAGAGCTGCGTCTGTCCAGAGACGAAGCTGTCAACGGGGCCAAGGAGACTGAGAAGAAGCTCAAGACCATGGAGGCAGACGCACTGCACTTCCAGGAGGTATGAAAGTACCTTTGGGTAACTTGGCTCATATTGCCACAGTGTTTGCAGGTAACTATCCCAGCAGTCTCCACAGTATTAGGCTTTGAAGTCTTAATATACTTGTGTCTTCTGCCTCCTCCAGGATCTGGCCAGCGCAGAGAGACTCAAGAGACAGGTCCAGACCGAGAGAGATGAGCTCCAGGATGAGATTAACAGCAGCAACTCTAAGAAGTCTGAACCAAACTATAACTGCTACTTTTCAGCCAGTATTTTAGTAAATTAACTGAAGATGCACCCAAATGTAACATGTAGACAATAGGGTATAGAGAATGCACTTGTTTAAAAATGCATGGTGGAAATCTACGTTTGCACATTAACCGTCACTTCTCCTCTTCCTCACTTGCTGCCCAGTTCTCTGCTGGCCGATGAGAAGAGGAGGCTGGAGGCCCGCATCACCCAGCTGGAGGAGGAGCTGGAGGAAGAGCAGCTCAACACCGAGATGGTCAACGACCGCCTGAAGAGAACCACACTGCAGGTAAGAATGCACAGCTATGTTGATCATGCAGCTCAGGAGAAAGCAGCAGAAAGGAAGAGATGTGTTTACATTTCTGCATCAGTAATAACACTTAATTTGGAATAAAGAGAAGAACACTGTAGTTAGTGGGAGTAGTACTGGCCACCATGAATAAACGGATAAAGAAAAGACTTATAACAACCTAATTTTATTAGGACAAAAAAACCTTTCAGTTACTGTCAGGTGAACTCTGTGTTGCAGTGGAGAAACACCTCAGCGAGTTCCAAAGATGAAGATAATAAGAAAAAAGAAACACTCAGGGTGACTGAGATCAATACTTGAGGATTTGCTTTTCATTAATGCCTCTCTACTGTGTGTGTTTGTGACGTTAGTCTGAGCAGGTGACCGCAGAGCTGGCTGCGGAGCGCAGCAACTCCCAGCGGCTGGAGGGGACTCGTTCCCAGCTGGATCGCCAGAACAAGGAGCTGAAGCTGAAGCTGCAGGAGCTTGAGGGAACCATCAAGTCCAAGTATAAATCCTCCATCACCACCCTGGAGGCCAAGATAGCTCAGCTGGAAGAGCAGCTCGACATAGAGTCAAAGTGAGTGACACATTAATCAGTATTGTGGTCAGTCGGTTAAAAAAACGCATTTGGAAGGTGGTCCTTTTTTTTTCTGTGTGACATGACCATTCAATTTTTGGTTTGTAGCTGTAATTATTTGACAAGAGTTTTGCTTTTTTGACAAAACTCTAGATCCTAGACTTCTAGTAATTATATCTCTATATTCCAGTAAGGAAATATGGAGATGAGCTAACTTCATATCTTTTTAAAGAATCATACATTTTTTTCTTGCACTTGGTCAACTTTTTTTTGCACTATGTCAGTGGCTTAATACTGTGTACTGAATTTTCTCTCAGCAATTTGCCTTTTCTTCTTCTTTCAGGGAGCGTCAGCAGGCCTCCAGGCTGGCCAGGCGGACGGAGAAGAAGCTGAAAGAGGTGATGCTACAGGTTGATGATGAGAGGCGCAATACGGAGCAATATAAAGACCAGGTAAACCTCATCACTCACTCTCCTTTGACTTATTGGGTCTTATTATGTGATTTGGTCCTGACTTGAGTCCTTGTTGATTTGCTGTATGTTAGTTTTTGCACTTGTATTGATGCTCTTCACACTAAGTGAACTCTCTCTCTCTCTCTCTCTCTCTCTCTCTGCAGGCGGACAAGTTGAACAGCCGTATGCGTCAGCTGAAGCGTCAGCTAGAGGAATCCGAGGAAGAGCTGACACGAGCCAACGCCTACCGTAGGAAGCTGCAGAGGGACCTGGATGATGCCACTGAGTCAGCAGACGCTATGAACCGTGAAGTCAGCAGTCTGAAGAGCAAGATCAGGTAGGATCCGCTAACATTCATGTGTCCAAAAGGCCTTCATTTGAGTGCAGGATGGTTGAGAGTAAAGAGTTTAGAGATTAAGATTTTGGGCTGTGATTATATTTATTTATTCAATTATATGTCTTAACATATTCATTAATAATTACAGTTTTGCCTTTCAATGTACAGCACTTTTCAGCAGGAGGTGGAATAAGTTGATTGTGTTTAAACTGTTGTTTTTTTTTTTGTTTGTTTTTTTTAAAGACGTGGGGACTTGCCTTTCAATATGCGACGCATCACCAATCGCTCCACCCTGGACAGCGATGAAGATGTGGACGTGCAGACTGAGGTGTCTGAGCCTGCAGCCGAGTGAACGGACAAGAACCAAGAGGGAAATATTATATTGACCACAGTCAACATGCAAATATAGGAAAACATTAGCCATGCAAGCTATCAAATAAGACTTTTTCTGAAAGTATTTATCCTTGTATTCCCCTTGACAATCATCTTATAGCCTTATTGTTACTCTCCATGTAATGCATTTATATTTGGCCAAATAATTGTATTCATCTCAGTGAATAAGTGATATTTTTCTACAAAGGCTTTACAAATACTTTACTTGGTCTATTTTTCTACTTAATTGGTATATTATATCATGAAACATTGCTCCTATTACAAGCCAGTACAATTTAATTTGTGCTTGAGGTTTACGTGCTGTACTTTACTATTTTAGGGGAAAACACTGGTCTTTTTATGCTTGTTTTGCACACTCACATATGTTTTTGTTGTTGTTGTTTTTTTTTTTTTTCTGGGAGTTTTGATGCAGTTACATTTGCTAGTGTCAGCAAAAATCTGTATCTGTACTGTATGCTTTTCCTCTCACTGTGTTTATCCCCTCATGTTATTACCTCGACCGAAATTGCACAATGCCAACACAAACAAAGACACAAGATTGGAAATTGTTTGTTCTTCTGAGTTGTTGGTGAAAATTTGATTCAACTTTTGTACCATCATCAGTGACACTGTAGTTTGGTTGATGTATTGTTTCTCACTGGTTTTACACTTTATTGATGGTTGGTGGCGGGTCGTCCTGTAGTCGCTCTCACTGTACTATATTTGTGCTTTGCTTTGCACAGTAGAAGGGGTTTCTATCAGCACATTAGCCTCTAAATCTTGACTCTTGCATATTTTAGGTCAAATTTAATATCCTGTACTGTTGTATCATCAAACAAATGACATGTCATATTGATGCCAATATTTTAAGGCTATTCTATATTTTATCATTTGCCTTAATGCAATAAATTTACAAAATATAAAATGCATTTGATCTCCTAATCGCCTCTGTTTTACCAATAATGGATTGAAAAGATGTGATACAGTGATGTAGGTTACCTACAACAGTCTTCAAGTTCAGACAAGCTGTCCTCTTTTACGGACTACTGCAAATATTTCAAAGTAAACGAGTTTCATAACTTAATAAACTGATTATGCTGCCAGAGGGACAGCTCAACCCAAGTCTCTGCAAGCCTCCCATTAACTATTAATGTCTTTGTACTGTAAAACAAATTAACCTTACAGGCTTTCTGAGGTTGCACATTCAGCTGCAGTGAATCACTTCTTGAGCCAAATGCATTAATTTCTTAAGGAAACCTACACTTCACTTGTGTTAAACTAAACATTGCCTCTTCTTTGCTAAATGTTTGTATCAGTAACTGTTGTATAGGGTGCTGTACAAGAGGTGACGTCACAGCAGCAGATGACTGATGCTCTTACAGATTACCCACTGATTGAGCGCTTTGAACACACTACATGTTTTTAAAAAAAAGACTTATCTAATTAAAAGACATGGTGGGATAAGATGCAAGGAGATCCACATATTTATGTTGTGCATTACAAAAACATCTTACAAGACTATGGAGACCCAAAGTGTTCTTTATTAACAGCCAGTCACATAACTTGATATATAACACTGTGACTCAGTGTTATTCTGAAATAAAACCATCATGGGGACGAATTGCATTGTGTCAAACACTTTGGAAAAAATAAAATTTTGTACAAACGCACAAGTTTATGTTAACGGTGCAACATATTATCTTGTGAGCACAAGATTTAAAAATATCTTCCAGGACTTTAGCGGCTCTGTAATTTTGAAACAAAACCTGTTGTAATGAAATAAAAATAACCTGCAATAAATGATATTGTGAAAAGAAGTTGGTTGAAATAATATTTCATAATAACGAGCTGATTTTTATTAAATGTATTGAATTATGTCGCAATTCCATTTTGTCTGTAATTGATTATTATGATTGATTTCATGATGTCTTATAGTATTCAGTTCATGTTTCTGGATTCAAATTCAAAGATGATAAATACAAGTTATTAAACTTTTAATTTTAAAAGTTCTTATCTAAGCAGTATAACTGATTAATATTACACTCAGCCAGCACTTTATTAGGAACAGCTCTGCCATAAATTCTACTTTTACAAAGATTATCCATTTCCAGTTTGTCAGAAAGCTGATAATTCTACTTTATATTTATTATTGAGGTCGTAGTGGGTGGTGGTCGTGGACTGGGGTGCATTATATTAAAAAGTGTCCCTAAATTGCCACCCTCATACAGTTGTATGCAAAAGTTTGGCCACCCCTTGACAAATTTTTAGTGATGTTTTAATTGAAAAGATGTAAACACAGCCTCTCTAGGATATGGAAAAAAACATTTTCTGCAAACATTAATGCATAATTGCTTTTTATGTCATAAACTGAAAAAAATAAAAATAAAAACATCAGTGTGGCATGTGCACAAATTTGGGCACCATATAAGTTCTGAAGACTCAGATTCTTTTTACAAGGTTTCAGATCTTAATCAGCTCGTTAGGCCTGAGGCATGCCAATAGTTGTCATTAGGAAATGTCAGCTGGTGCCAGTTTCAAAGCTTTACAAATACTCTGACTCTTCAAACCTTGTGTGAACAGCAACCATGGGTTCCTCTAAGCAGCTGTGTAAGACTGAAAATGAAAGTTATTGATGTCCACAATGCAGGGGAAGGCTACAGGAAGATAGAAAAGCGTTGTCAGCTTGTAGTTTCCACAGTGTGAAATGTATTTAAGAGATGGCAGTTTAGGGGAACTGTGGAGGTCAAGATGAGATCTGGAAGACCGAGAAAACTCTCAGAGAGAACTGCTCGTATGCTGGTCAGAAAAGCAAATCAAAACCCCCGTTTGACTGCAAAAAAACTGCAGGAAGATTCAGCAGACTCAGGAATGGTGGTGCAACATTCCACTGTGCAGCAATGCTCGTACAAACAAGACCTTCGTGGAAGAGTCAGTGGAAGAAAACCTTACCTGCGGCCTCATCATAAAATCTAACATCAGAAGTACGCAACCGAACATCTACAGAAGCCTGATGTGTTTTGGAAACAAGTGTTGTGGACTGATGAAGTTAAAATAGAACTTTGGCCACAATCAGCAAAGGTATGTTTGGAGAAAACAAGGAGCAGCATTTCATGAAAAGAACACCTTGCCAACTGTTAAACATTAAGCTTTGGGGTTGTGTTGCAGCCAGAGGCACAGGAAACATTGCACGGGTGGAGGGAAGAATGGATTCCACTAAATACCAGCAAATGGACACAAACATCACACTCTCATGGACTACCTCAAGAGACACAAGCTGAAGGTTTTGTCTGGCCCTCACAGTCCCCTGACTTAAACATAATTGAAAATCTGTGGGTAGATCTTAAAAGAGTTGTGCATGCAAGACGGCCCAAGAATACTGCAGAACTAGAAGCCTTTTTGCAAGGAGAAAATCCCAAATACAAGAATTGAAAGACTTTTAGCTGGCTACAAAAAGTGTTTGCAAGCTGTGATATCTGCCGGGGGTGATTAAAAAATCACCAAAATATGTTATTTGTCGAGGGGTGGCCAAACTTTTGCATGCAACTGTATATGTTAATGGGGTGGACAAAATATTAGGAACACTTTTCAATTGAATGCACTCCAGAGCTTCAAGAGATTCAAGAAGTTTTATTATTACATGCACAACAACACAGCAGACGGCAACATTGACGGCAGTGAAATTTGGCTTCTTCGAGCCCTATTTACAATTAGAGTATAAATAAAATGAGAGGAGAGGAAGGTAAGAGAGAGACAAATTAAAATATATACAAATATACATTATATTACACATTGGTGTGGTATTGCACATAAGTGATGGGTGATAAATACTTCAGATAAAAATATAAATATTGTCTAGTGGGGAAGAGAGTGTGTGGGCGTTTGGTGCGGGGTGAGCAAATGTGTAGGAGAGAGAGAGAGACAAAAAATCATGGCAACCAAGAGAAAACAGAATATGTGGTCACTGTTCGACAGGTGAGGTTGAGACAGAGATGCACGACCTCCTACAATGTAAAACATTCAATGAAATAAGGAACATTTACTTACTAATTTCAGATTTCAAAGAGCTTAATGACCTCTCAAAATTAAAAATACTCTTAGGAGAAGGAGACAGGGCATATCTTGCTGCCCAATATGTATCAATATGCCACAACCTGAGGGACAGTGAATGACCTAGACACACACACACACACACACACCATCATAGGATATACTGTAAATATATAATTACTATATATCAATCTTAATATAATTAATATATATGAATCTTAATGTTGTGCTAATGTTCATATTATTGTTATTTTGACACTTTGGTAACATTGTACTTGAAACTTTAATGCCAATAAAGCCCATTGAATTTAACTGAATTGACTGTGTGTGTGTGTGTGTCCGTCTCTGATGCTTCTATACAGCTTGCCTGATGGAAGCAGTGTAGAAGAGTCTGTAGCTGGGGTGGTTGGGGTCCTTGAGGATTTTTCCAGCTTTCCTCATGCTCCTCTGGATGTAGAAGTCCTGCAGTAGATGGCAGTTCAGACCTGGTGATGCGTTGAGCAGCTTTGATGACTCTCTGCAGGGCTTTGCAGTCCTGCTTGGAGCTGCTCCCAAACCAGGCTGTGATGCAGCCAGAGAGGACACTCCCAATGGTGCAGTACACCACTCAACAAGTTATGGCAGAGCTGTCGTATTGGATTGCATTAGATTGCACAAGTGTTCCTAATAAAGTGCTCGGTGAGTGTATAACTGTACACTCACCGAGCACTTTATTATTTAATAGCACACACATATACAAATATATTGAACTCACACAGAGTAGTTATCAGCTTATCTTTCAACCAGTCATACTATAACTGGTTAAAAGATTTTCATCTCGGGGCTGACCATAGACTGTATGTATATAATAATAATATAATATAATATAATGTATGTATGTGTGTGTATAGTCTATGGGGCTGACACGCGGGACAACAGTGACACCTTGAGGCCATTGTTATTATTACACATGCGTAGTTTGTTTTATAAGAAATTCTAACTAAAAACATCAGAATATCAACTCTATACTCTACATATATTAGTGCCTTTTAATGCAGATGTGGCACACTAACCCCAGTTTTCAAACTAACCAATGCAGCCTGTGAAATACTGTGAAATATTATGAAATACTGTATTTCTGCTGTGTGACGACGCTGCACTGGAGGTGAACTCTGCTAGCCAGATGCTAACAGCGCGCAGCAGCTCAGCAAGCAGCATTAAGCAGCCGCTCACTGCTGCTGTTTACGTTTTCTCACTGGAAAACGACTTTTCGGACTCGACCCACGCCCGGACATCAACTGCGTTAGCTAAGCTGCATGTTGTCGCAGGAGAGAGGCAGACTAAAGTTGAATAAGTTGCAGGAGTGAGGAGCTAACACGGACGTTAGCTAACGAGCCTTACCAGAAAGTTCTGTATTCACTCAGGACAGTTAAGTGTTTTACTATCGTTAGACTGTCAGGAAACTTGGGCAGTTTGGCGCGGTGGACATGTGGTTTCTGAGGCTGGCAGGGGTGACCATCACCTCCATCCGTCCTTAACGGACTTCAAAGTCAGGTAAAGAGGAGCTAACGCGCTAGGTTAGCTTGATAGCTAACTAGGAGTGTATCAGATTAACTGTTCAAAGGTTAGAGGATCTTTTATTAAAGCCGACATGTTCCGACGCCTGTATCCAAGGTAATATGGTTTGATTCAACCTCTGAGTTGACAGCATAGCTTTTCCTGAGAGGACACCACTTTCACTTTATCACACCGGTAGCTAGTTAACCTAGCTTGCTGCTACCGGCTTCTTAAGAGACTTTGCAAACGACCTTTTTGTTTTGAAATATGATTCATGGCTGCTGTATAATCTCCCTCCTTTTCTTTTAGTAACGTTGGCTGACATTAACCAGCTTCAAAAACGGCAGGGGAGAAGAGACTGGACTCATCCGGCTCAGCATCCACCTCGAGGATGGAGCTAGCAGCGGTGAGTCTGCTTGTCAAGCTCATCATGCAAACTGTGACCTGAATCTGTTCGTTAGAGGGTGACTTAGCACATATTTATCAGCATGTATTCTCACATACAAAATGAAACCAGCGTGTTGAAGGATAGGCTAAAAAAATGTTCAAGTCTGTCTTAAACAATAGTCAGGTACCTAAATGAACATTTTTCTTGCCATAATCATTCCTCCTGTTCGTACTGACCGTTAGAAGATCACCTTCATAGTGCACCTATAATGTGTGTGTGTGTGTGTGTGTGTGTGTGTGTGTGTGTGTGTGTGTGTGTGTGTGTGTGTGTGTGTGTGTGTGTGTGTGGTGTGACCGTACAATAGTTTTCTGCAGTTACACATTTTCAGCTTTAAATATTTCACTATAATCCAACTAAACTACCAGTCAGTGGTTGATAAATGATAGAAAAGAACACCAGGTCCAACTCAATGGAGCAGTAGTTCAAACATGAATGCAGCATAATTGTAATTTGGCCTCAAACATCAGGGACTGCTCTCTCTCGCTGCCCATGGTGACAAGAAAGCAAGAATGATGTTTTGAATTGCACAACACGACTGCTGCTGATTCTGTAGAAGTGTCTAAAACCACCTGATAAACAAAATTAAAATAAAGCTAAAGTTCCTCTGACAGAGTTTTTGTTTTGTTCATGATCGATCTTTATTTAAAGATGGCACAGAGCTGATCTTGATGGCATTATTGAAACATGGGATTGATTATTTAATATTGTCATCCATGTTGTGGAAATTGTGCTGTCTTGCCACCTCACCCCATGATACATGATTGTAAGCAGACATGTAGATGGCTACTTAAAGGTGCAGTGTGTAGAATTTAGTGGCATCTAGCAGAACGGACTAGAAATGGAAATATAATATTCATAAGAATGTTTTAATTAGTGTATAATCACCTGAAAATAAGAACTGTTGTGTTTTCGTTACCTTAGAATGAGCCCTTAATATCTACTTACGGAGCGGGTCCTGTTCCAAGGAGCCCGCCATGTTACACTGCTATGCTTCTACAGTAGCCCAGAATGGACAAACCAAACAGTGGCGAGTTTCACAGCCACCTTAGGTTCTCCTACATGGTGAGGGGAGGGGTATTCAATTGGTTGCAATCTGCAACCTCAGCGCTAGATGCCACTAAATCCTACACATTGGTCCTATAATAACTTGGGTGAATTGACTCCTACTTCATAGATTTTCTGTGACCCACATTTAAAGTCCCCCCACCACACACACACACACACAGAGCCACTTCATGACTCATGCCGTTTGACAAAGATGCAATTTAGCAGTGAGCTTTGGGGGGGGCGTAAATACAGATATGTGAGCGTGTCTCTGAAAGATAAAGATAGAAGCCCATAGAAAAACGTAGCCTGGATTAAGCTTCTGCTTTGGCTGCGAAACAGGGGGGAGGGAGGACAAAAAGCAGGAGAAAGCCATTGTGGTTTGGCGGGAGACGGAGAGAGAGAGAGGGAGAAGGAAGGAAGGTTTGTGAGAGAGATGGAGGTTTATTTCATAATATACTATTTGTAACAGCAGAGAGAGAGAGAGAGAGAGGGAGGTAAAAGAGGGCAAAATGCAGGAAAAACAGGATTCTTCAAGCCAAACCCCAGGCAGCCTGGGGAAGGTAGGAGTGTGTGCTTGTGTGTAATGTGTGCGTTTAAGTGGCACGTGTGTGTGTGTGCAGCAGCTACATGCAGTATGTATTGAATGTTTGTGTCGCTGACAGTTTATGCAGTGTGCAGAAATTTTATTCTGTGTTTGTTGTTGTCGTAATTGTGGTTATTGTTATTGCCTAATGAGTTGTGGCCCTACATGTTTTTTGTGTAACTGTTTACCTTCAAATGCAGCTAAATTTAGCATCTGTCTGTCTCTCTGTCAATGTCTGTGTCTTATGCCCTTTCTGCTTGTTTGTCTATGAGGCATGTAACCACAGATAATGTTGAGTCTCTTTTAATTCTACCCAACAGCCCGTGTGTGTGTGTGTGTGTGTGTGTGTGTGTGTGTGTGTGTGTGTGTGTGTGTGTGTGTGTGTGTGTGCGTGCGCTGTCTCTGCACATCTTCATCATCTCCACTGTGGGGGAACCTGGCCTCTGCTCTGTTTACAGCCTTGTTTTATTTGTTTGTGAAGGAAATGTCATAAGGTGGTGCTGCAACTAACCGGTATTGTCATCAATGATTAATCTGGCGATTATTTGCTTGATTAATTGCTGTCTATAAAATATCAGAAAATTATTTTTAAAAATTCTTGTCCAAGGCGATGTCTTCAAATGTCTTGTTTTGTCGGATCAGCAGTCCGAACATATCCAGTTTACTGTCATGTTTGACACAGAAAGCTTCAAGTCTTCACATTTGAGAGCCTGCAACCACTGAATATTTGGCATTTTTCCTTAAAAAATGACTAAAACAATTATTTGATTATCAAAATAGTTCCAGATTAATTTTCTGTTGATTGACAAATCGACTAATCATTGCAGTGCTACATACAAGCATGTTAAACTTGAAATTGAACCTCAGTTATGTCTTTGAGATAATGTTCATTATTTGCGGGCACATTTCTGTGATGTCAGGTTTGTCGTTTCCCTGCTCTTTTGAGAGGGTCTGTGGCGTTCAACAAGAAGTGACCAACCCTCTGAAAGATGTTGAACGGCGCATTTTCACATTACGCTTTTTACACTGTGACTAATCCTTTATATTTCTCTTTGCCTTATCCCCTTTCTCTGTCTGTCTCTCTGTCCATAATTCTGATTTCTCTCTGCCATTCCCCCATCCCCTCTCTGTGCTGTCTGTCCGCCATTTCTTTCTCCTGTCACTTCTCTCCTTTATGTCCTCTCTCCTCCATCACACCCCCCCCCCCCCCCCCCCCCCTCTCTCTCTCTGTCATCGTCCTCAGGCTCACCCAGCTCTCAAAGCCTTTATGTGTGGCTCTCTCAGCGGCACCTGCTCTACACTGCTCTTCCAGCCTTTGGATCTGGTCAAGACGCGGCTGCAGACCCTACAGAACAATGCCAAGCCGGGGTGTGTGTGCACGCATACACACAGACACGTGTGAAAATGGAAATACGCACACAACACATTACAACTACATGCCGTCAGACGCTCCTGGTGCTATCTAGCTTTCACTCTACCTTTTTTTTTTTTCTCTCTCTCTCTTACTTTTACTCACACACAACATGTTAAGCAACATGCTCTCCAGGCACGTGTGATAAAACGACAAGCATGAAACACAAAGCACAGCAGGACAGAATTTGCAGGCAGCCTGAATCTGCTGTTATGACCCATATAGGGTAATTGGTCACACCAGCACCTTGTAATCATACTGTCAGGCTGCTGGGTTGCAATTACGTCCACTGAGGACAGAAACAGGAAAAGTTAACGGCTAAAAGTGGATTTTTATTTTAAACATTCCACAGGTGCTCTGTCTTTTATTTACCTTTAACGGTTCGTCATTTGTCAAACACTTTTATACAAAGCGACTTACGTCCCACCACAGAAGAGGAGTCTGGATCGTGATTGGCAAACACATGTTATATGTATATTTTTACATGTTTGCATCTTCGAATGTGTCTGTAACCATTCTTACATTTCATCTTGCAGTTCGCCAAAGGTGGGGATGTTCAATGTTTTCATCAACGTTATTAGGACAGAGAATTTCTTCAGCCTGTGGAAGGGAGTTTCACCAGTGAGTAACTGACCACATTTTTCTATTTGCAGCATTTACAATAATTCCTGTAATTATATATCCTGTTGTTGCATATCTGTATGTTGGCAGTAGTAAGTGGACGCATTTGTTCTCCAGCACCAATGCACTGACACACTCTCAACCTACATTAGTATCACGGCTCTGTCTTACTCTAAGAACCAGGCAGACACTTGGCCAAATGAAGTCTGCTTTTCATTTTAAATGTCACATATTACAAAATATGACATTTATTTTTATATGAAATCTTTTTGTGAAGGCTGTAAAATGTTAAAAATGTTTTCAGATTATCACTATCAAAATCTATATTGCACCATTGGTTGGCATTTTTAAAACTAAAACCACCTTTAATGGCATCACATCAACAAAAAAGTAGAGTATGAGAAGTGTGTAACCCTTTTATTTCTCTGGCAGTCATTTGTGCGCTGCATCCCCGGGGTGGGCATCTACTTCAGCACCTTCTACTCCCTGAAGCAGCACTTCTTCCTCGACCGGGCACCCAACGCTGGCGAGGCTGTTCTGCTCGGAGCGGGTGCCAGAGCCGTGGCCGGCGTCTCCATGCTGCCATTCACTGTTATCAAGACACGCTTTGAGGTGAGTGACAGTTTGTTCAGAGCCCATCTGACCTGAGATGTGCTGTATAATTTGTGGCCTGTCATACTTTTCTGATCATCTGACTGTTGTTGTTAATTGCATTTAGTCAACTGTGAAGTTTTAGGCAATGATTAATTTGCCATTGTCATCACATATTCATTTTTGAATATGTTTCCAATGTTTTGGTATGAGCCACTTTGTCTGGGGAGATTTCATCCTGGAATAATGGGCCTTTTAGGAAATACATGTTTTAAATAGGTGACAATAAATCTATATGTACTGATCCAACAAATGCATTTAATGAACACTCACGTGGTAGTTTGGAAAGACAGTGATCACCTGCTTATATGGATCAATAAGCTTAGGACAGAATCATTCCTGTACAAATGCTGTTCAAACAATTTGCTTATAATAATCAAGTAGTCATCTTACTGTGTTCATTTTGGGTCTTTTCATGACAACATATGTAAAAAAAAAAAAATTCAACTGCAGTAATTCTATTTTTTTTTTTTTTTTTTTTACTTTACTCCAATGATACACGTATGATATGTACCTAGCAGCTGCGGCACCATTATCACCTCGCAGTAACCTGTTTGCTTCTGGCTGGTTACCTGAGGCTGGTGCTGCGTGCACGTTGAAATCATGATGGGAAAAACAAAGTCATTTTCTCTCAATGAAAAACGTCGTCTCCTCAAAGCTTATAACAAACTGCCAAAAACGAGCCAACAAGATGCAGCAGTGAAACTTGGTGTTCCTCAAGCTACCTTGTGTAGTCTACTCAAACAACAAGAAACAGTCATGGCTGCTAGTGATGGATGATTCGGTTATAATAATCATCCACTTATAGTGATCAGTTTGACCCGACAGATGTGATCACTATAAGTGGTTTCCACTGTATGCATGAATGTGCATCTTCGTCCACCTGCATAAGACAAAACGGGGACCCACTCATAGAAAAACTGCTCCTTAGCACTACTAGAAGTCAAAAACTTCACAGGGCTCCTTTAAATCTCTTATGAATCACCTGACACCTACATATTCAACAAAGAGTGAGAATGTCCTCTCATCACATGTCCACCTTCAGCTTATTCATTTATCAGGAGCTCTGCTTCTTAGTCATGGCACTCATTGACTGACATAATATTGCATGACTGAGGATAACAGAGACGGTGATCAATGAATGACTAACAGACATTGAACTCAATTAAAAACCGTTCCACCGGCCTCCATAAATGAATGGCCAGAATTTACTACCAGTTATCTATGGCAGCAGTCTGTAGCTCTGTAGATAAAACTGTAGATAAAACTGTATCCAGCTGGCTGTTTCCTGGTAATTAGGCAGTTACTCCGAGTGACATAAAAGCAAAGGTGTAAATTAACATGTTTCATATGAATTTAATATGTTTGTATGTCATTTCAGAGTGGCTATTACAACTACGTGAGTGTTGCCGGGGCTCTGAGGAGTGTGTATGAGACCGAGGGAATCAGGGCTCTGTTCTCAGGGCTGACTGCCACGCTGCTCCGAGACGCTCCGTTCTCCGGCATCTACGTCATGTTCTACAGCCAGACAAAGAAGGGTCTGCCTCAAGGTGAGAGCCGCGCTGGATCGGCAAATCAAAGTGGGAGATCAAATGAGCAGAACGCTGCAAAGAGGTCATCCTGCTTCCACGGAAAATCAACCAGATGTATTGTAAACAGTGTAGTGCTTTGGCCTCAAAATGGATATAAAAACATTAAATTTCATGTGCCCCTGTTCTGCAGGTGGTACAGGAACATGCAAAGCAAATAAAAAAAGCACCTTTCCTTTCCATGTTCAAAAAACCCAGATCTAACTCTTAGCTTTGCACTTCACTCTTCTGTTTCTGATACCTGGTTTATCTCCTGTCAGAGGTGACTTCATCGGTCTACGTCCCGCTGGTGAACTTCAGCTGTGGGGTGGTGGCAGGTGTTCTGGCGTCGCTGGTCACGCAGCCTGCAGACGTGGTGAAGACCCACATTCAAGTCAGCCCGTCCCACTGGAGCACAGCAGATGCCATTCGCTACATCTACGCGGTGTGTGCTCATTTAATCACAACAGGCCAACTGCATGTGTTGCTTGCATGTGCATGGGTTAGCCAGGTCTTTTTCAGTGCGAGGCACATTCTGGTTCATATAAAGGGTTGTTGTTACACCAGTAACATATCACACTGAGCTTTCATGCCCTTTCTCTCCCTCAGGAGCACGGCCTGCGCGGGTTTTTTCGCGGGGCTGTACCCAGGTCTCTTCGACGCACTCTGATGGCTGCTATGGCGTGGACTGTCTACGAACAGCTGATGGCTCGAATGGGCCTCAAATCCTGAAGAGCGACAGCGTCGAGCCACATTAAAGCAGAGGCAGGGTGAAATTTAAGGGGATAGTGAAATATTTTCTCAATGCAAGAAGAGAAGGGAGGAGTTTAATGAGACAAGATTTTGAACAGAGGAACCAGGTGGATAAATGTCTGAGAAAAGAGAGTAAGAATGCAGTGTGTGTGTGTGTGTGTGTGTGTGTTTTTGTTGTTGATACAGTATTTAAATGTTTGTGAAAATGTGCCTGTTTTGTATCTGTAGGTGCGTAAGTTCAAGATTGTGATGTAACACACCTGACACACTCTTAAGTCAATCTTGGACTGAAGTGACACTCCCCGCTGTGAAGTGAACTTGCTCCTCCTCTTACTTTTCGTGTTTGGACGCCCTGAGGTATGGCTACCTGACAGAGGGCTTGTAACTCTTCTTGGCAGCGTAGTTGCCTTTGAGATGTCGGCAGATGGGACACTCAGCGAGCTGCTGTACCGAAGACCTGCTGAGGTAACTGAAAACAAAGCACTGCAGAGAGAGCAGCTCCGGCTTCTGCCATATTTATGAAACGTGCATAAGATTGAGCAACGTTTCTTACTTGCCAACTGATGTTCATCATAAACAGACAGGAAATGTTATTTGTTTTAGGCTCAGACAATCACAAGTACTCACACAGATGCATTATGGGAATAAAATCTAGGATAACTTCAATTAATCACAATAAAGCCTTTGTTGCCATATTACTCAAAAACTATGCTATGCTTTAACCTTTATACACAATAGTGGTGCATTTTTGACTCCAGATGTGCTTTTTTTTAAAGAGATATAGATCATCTTATCTGGGCTACTAAATAAATAAATAATGTAGCCATAAGTTATTCAGACTTGTGATGGCATCTCAGTCAGATCAGGATTTTGTGAAGAGTTTTATAATTGAAATGCTTGATATTTTTAGGATTTGCTCAAAAACAGCAATGCAATTTGCATTGTTTCCTGAGTGTAAGGAAGCACTTTTATAATTTGACCTTTTTTTTGTAGACATTAAGTAAATATTTCCATGACGGTGAAATCTTTCAAATATTTCATATTTTGTTGACATCAAGTCACTTATCAGAGTTTAACAAGTAGCCTGTTGCAAGCATTAAGCTTGCAAGTCAAGCATTGTTTAATCATTGTGCTACCATAAAAGTTATACAGAATCCATATCAGTCTGGAGAGATATGGATCTTCTTCTTTCCTTATTCTCCAGCCTCTTTCAGGCTTTGTAAATATTTGACTAAATACAGACTCACTGGTTGTAACAAATGAAGACCATATTTTTATGTTGCTTGTACAGTGTGCCATTTTCCATAGATATAATTTATTATTGTTGATATAAAAGAGGTGATATATTGAAACGAGTGATAATATTTAAGTGTTTATAGAAAAGATGCCAAATGGAAGATCTCATTAGTGAAGGAGATTGATAGACTTGTCTTTATAACTAAAAGGAAAATACATCATTGTGTATCAGCAGTTTCAACATGCTGAATTATGGAAATATTGGTAACATGAGTCAGACAGTGTGATTTGTGATATAACAGGATGCTTCTATTATTACCTAACAGGTGGATATGTTGAAGCCTCCTTCACATTACAGATTTTCAGACAAAGGGAGAAATGAGGTAGTTAAGTTGAACTTGAGAAACGTGTTTTTAAAGGCGTTGTTTGAGGCAGGTGAAGTCATAAATGGAGTTGATTTCTAAATGCCTCAGTGTTTGCTGTGTAACACAAACTGTGCATCTTAACTGTGAACCTACATGTGCCGTAATTCACACATGGACGTCTTATGTAGCAGATTATCTTCATCATCACACCACTCCTGTCTTCTGTTGTGACTATATTGTATATGGTCATTGTTATTGTAGGTATTTGGTCTGTGCATGTGTTGGCTCAGACGCTGTGCCTGTCGGTTTTTAACGTCAATAAATTTTCCTTTTTTTAAAAAACGTAATTTTGACTTTTTGTTATTAGAAATTAGGAAGAATGTTGACTGATTTACTGTCAGTTAATAAATATCACATTCTATTATTAGATGGCAACTATTTTTATCAACTACAAGTATCTTGGAAATATAATCTCAGTCATTAATAAGAAACCACAGCATGTATGCTGCTAGTCAACATTATCAGACTGTTGCTCAGTCAAAACCAGTTTATTATAACCAAAATATACTAAATATAATATATGGAATTCTAATGAGATCATTATAAGCTTTCATTTACACAAATATCAAAATTTCAACAGTTATTGAGATCTAAAAAAGTTTTTTACACTGTAAAAAGTTTGTAATTAAAGTAATAGATTTCCGTCAAATACACATTTTTACAATTTTTCAACATTTGATAAAATATTGAAATACTATAATAAAATAAGGGTGGAGAATTATCCGATATTGGCATAGGTTTGTTGCACTCTACAAACGAATGACTTCTTATTTCTTAATTGATTTGAAAGATACATGAAAGACAAACAAGATAACTTGAAGCTAAAATCAAAACGCTAACGTGACCTTTTCATAATGGTGCAAATGTAAAAAAAATGGAAAATATTTTTACAAAACAACTTCTCCAAAAAAAAAAAAAAATCTAAAGCATCCTTTTAAAAGATGTAAATAACATTCGGGCTGAGCACTTTTAAACAAAATCTAACCTTTTCAGCAAGAGTGAAGTGTTGCAAATTGTTCATTTCATAGTAGACAAGTTAATGTCAGTAAAATAACAGGAATAAAACTCAGTTGTAAATGAAGTTGAGTCCCACTTCTCCCACACTCCCTCTGTGGTTAAAGCTCCACAGTGATTCTGTATTGGATGCTGGTGGTGTGTGCCAACAAACACCCGCAAATAAAGAATTTCCACCTGGTTGTGATGGAGCCCACAGTATATTTGTTGCATGGCCCCCTCCTGACCACTTCCAGTGTGTTTATATTTGTGTAGAGACCGATCCAGAACTCACAAATTACTTTCCCAATCGTTGCATTTTTCAAATTCACCTCATCCCACCACGTAGAGATGGGGGGGGGAAAGATCAGTGTAATGATCTCTGCAATGCTTTTTTAGTTGTGTTGCACATATACATGCTTTCCAAAGTGCGCTGACACACTCACAATAAAGAGCATTTTCAGGACCACCACCTCCACCTTATCTGTAGAGTTCACAGATAATTGTAAGGATGAGTCGTAGCCTAGTGGTTGAGATGTAGATTATGTGACTGCAATTATCCTTGGTTTAATTCCTCTCTGTTTCAGCTGTTATTGACTGGACTTTACGATCCTTGACAGTGGGTAGAATGTCAACAAACTGAGATGACAGAAAAATAATGATGGCAAAGCTACAGCACAGGCATAGACAGCCTGAAACTATAGTGAACTACATAGAAAGTGTAAAAAACACAAGGTTGTTGTAGCCTACAGGCATTTCCTTAGTTTATTCTTGTTTGATTAACATGTTCAAAGTCATTATTTGATCATTTAAATATTAACTCCCCCCTAACAAACTATTACTGAATGAATACTTGTGTGTGTGAGACATTGGCACCGTGCTCTGTGCTATATAAATGCAGTGCATCAGTGTTGTACTCTCTGTTCACACTTTCTGTTTCATTATCACAGCCCTGCTGATGAGGCTCAGTGCCAGAGACAAGGGGCATTTGTATCTATCAGGAAATCAAGACTCGAGAGAAATTTATTGTCAGTCCATCCATTTACAATAGGAATCAAAATGCCAACCCAAGAGATTTATGGTCAGATACACCAGTTTCATAGCAAATAACGTTGCTAATAACGATGGCAGGAGACAGCACAAGGTCGAGGGTATGACCCTTATTATGTGTAGAGCACGTGAAAGCTTAAAAGTACTAGGTTAAGAAATTCTATAACCAATGGATTTCCAGTGCAACAAATGTATGTTAAAATCCCCAACAGTCAGAATATTATCATACTTTGCCATGATGATGGAGAGTAATTCATAAAATTAACTTATAAAACCAGATGAGGGTGGTCTATATATTAAGACACAGTTAAAGTACAAATAGCCAGGAGGTGAAGTACTAAAATCATCATAATTAAAGTCTTATTTGGTCAAAATCTTATATTACGGAGGCTTAAATTGGCTAAATTGGGCCTGCAGTGAATATAAGTAAGATTTTGCAGATCTGCAGGAGAGATTGTTGTATAGTCTACTGCTTATAATTACTGGTATATACAGTATATATACAGTGGGGGTTAGTGACCAGGAGGAGAAGCTAGTCCGATGTCAGAGAGATTACGTAGATACTTGTCATGTTCTGGCAAGACAAGTAGCTTATGGAGGTTAATGTTGGCAAAGTTTATTGCTGTACGGTGGATATTACTTGATGACTTTTTTGTGCTCTTGTTTTAGCATTTACCATCATCTTGTAATTGTCACTCGCGGTAGCTGTTCAGCAAAAGTTACAGTCTTGCTTTTATTGCCTGTTCTGTATTAATATTAAATGAGCTTATGAAGTTTATTGGATTGTGCTAAGCAATCAGGAGATTATGTCAGCGTTGAGGTGTGTCAGAGTGACATGGGCAGGTTTTCGCTAATGCCATGAGGACTGTCTCGGGCGTGATAGTGACCTGAGCCGCACTTACACATTAAAAACTCCAAGTGGAACCCACAATGTGTTCACTCAGGTTACTTTAATCGTTGTATTGGCCTCCATGATTTAGCAGATTCTTTGGTGAAGGGATTAGACCCATGTGCAGGCACACTGGTAGGCCGTTTGCTGTGAGGCTTACTGCATTCGTTCATAGGAGAAAGGATGAGGGATGCAGGAATTAAAGCTAAAGATAATGTCATCTTTTGCCCCAGGGGCTGTTAATGAAATGTAGACCAGCTGATTAAAAGTGGCTGCCTGATAATGTGGAATAATTACCCAGCAGCTGTCTGTATTGTAGCTTCCAGATATCGCTCTCTTCAGTATGTAAATGCTGTGTGGATGATAAGCTCTGAGATGGCTGTAGTTAACAGGAAGCACCTGGTTGAATGTTGGGATTTTCTAGAACATTTAGCCTGAGTGTAACAGTTCTTGCACTTGCGCTATATGAACTGTGTTCACACATTTTTCAGTGAGCCATGTCCATCAAAAGACATGAGAAATGCACAGCACTATGAGCTGAGAAATAGACAAAATTGGCTGGTTATTTATTCATAAAACTTTGTCTTTTTGAATGTTGTTGTCTTCAGTAAATATGTACAAAAGTGTAGCACTGATAAAATATAAAGTATATTTAATGTTACCTAAAGTTTATTTTTAAAGTGATGAGTACAAGAGTACAGTCCAGCATGGACTAATACGCCACAGCACAGCAGTTTTCAAAGCCTGGTCCTAGATGAGCCTTTATGCAAATGCACTCAACCAACTAGTAAACACATACAAACAATACAATACAATAACAACAACAAAAATTAAATGATGGATCATTCATGTTGAGATTAAAATTCATTGGGAGTGGAAACAACTCTGACACACGAGCATTCGTCAGCGTGTCACATATTCAAGACACACATATTTGTTTCATTGCTAAGAAACAGACAATCACATTCAGAATTTAATTTGATTACATACAGGATGTTTGGGGAGAAGTAGCTACTTGATCATGGCATGGTCTTTACGTTCATTCTTGGGTTGAAAATGATCCACCCCAGATGGGACTCGAACCCACAATCCCTGGCTTAGGAGGCCAGTGCCTTATCCATTAGGCCACTGGGGCAATTCTGATACAAATATAGTAAATTATAGGATTTAAAACAACATATATACAACGAAGAACTGTGTATCTGTATAATAACGAATATACCTGCTGTACAAGTATATATTCACAGCTATTTCTTGTATAAGAAATATGTTTTGTCGTCACTTAAACGCCATCGAAACGCTACGCAACCGTTTAACTGTTCCGTTGCTAGGCAACAAAGAACAAATCTCTCTGAGACTTGAAACTTCACACGAGCTGTTTCCTGTTAAACTCTGTTTAACTACAAAATAAATGTCACTCGAGGGCACCGTTTTAAAACAGTTTCTATGTCTGAGCTTTTCCTTCGAGTGTTATCTCCAGCTTGGGTTTGCGCCCGCTCAGAGATTTTAACGGGAGGGCTTTGATGCGGATTATATCCACACTTAACTCTGAATAGTGTTTAACGGCGCCACTGCATTGACAGTCCTTTGCTCGTGCCCTTAGTTTGAAAATAAGAAAGCGGAAGAATGAATCTATGCTGGCGGTGAACTGTCTGCTAGCTACTAGCACTAAGCAAGGTCTTACATAGCAGACTTCCCTACGTGATAGTGAAAAAAAATTGTTATTTTTGTATTTTAACGCTGCCATGTTAGTCATAAAATGATGTAATTTCATCTGGTGGCGATATCTGGCTGATTTGAACGAAAGATGAAATTAAGTTGCTAAAACTTAACGCCAGGTAGCGAACGTAACCGCTAACAGTTTGTGTTTTCATAGACAGCAGCATCCAACGTTACCTAGGTTAGAGATAAACAAGCCAGCCACTCTTGGCTAGCTGTCTCCTCCTTTTAAGAAACATTTGTCGACATGGTGAGTTACCGTTAGCGTTTTTGTGAACTTCCATTTCATGCCGGGAGCATTGTAATGTCTCATACATGTCAGGAATGTTCGTGTTGGCCTCAAACTTCTGTCATAACTTGAGAAAATCAAATTGTGGTCTTGCAGATCCTCTCTCGCGTGAAGCCAGCCGTGGGAGGAGAGACACCAGTAAGCATTAGTGAGAAAAAGAAGAAAAACAAGACGAAGGTTCCCCGATTGGAGGAATACCTGCAACAGAGAGATTACCTTGGGGCCTTGACACTGTTAGAGGTACATTCACACTACTTTTAGAATGAAAACAGTAATCGAAATTCATCTAATTTCACATTATTGATTAATAAAGATAATACTTATGTGCTAAGGCTTTTTAGGTCATTAGAAGTAATGGGGTTCAAACCTCCATGTGGACATGCATTCAGGGAGCTCTTTATACACATTATAATCGGTTGTACTGGGATGAGAAGTTGTTCTGGTTAAATAAAGAAATATAAGAAGCCTAATAAAAAAAAAAGTCTAAGGAATTGGTTCAAGTCAAGTCAAATTTATTTATAGAGCACATTTAAAAACAACAGAAGCTGACCAAAGTGCTTTACAGAAAAAAATGTAAAATACAACAAAACTATATAAATAGATAAGTAAATTCTAATAGACAAAGTTAATAATTTTATCATCCTATAAAAAAATTAGTGGGACTCTATAAGGCAGGTCTTTAGCTGGGATTTAAAAGGAGTGATAGATGGGGAAGATGTGACAGTGAGGGGCAAACTGTTCCACAGTCTGGGAGCAGCAATGGAAAAAGCTCGGAGTCCTTAATATTGTTTGAAGTCTGAGGTGGTATGGTCAAGTAGGGATAGGGGAAGAGCTTTATTTATTTTAGGGCTGCAACTAACGATTATTTTCATTATCAATTAATCTGTTGATTGTTTTCTCAATTAATTCTCAAAGATATTCAGTTTACTATTATAGAAAACTAAAGAAACAAAAAAACAACTGAGAAACAGGAACAAGAGAATTTCATCATTTTTTATTTAAAAATGACTCAATATGATTAATCAATTAACAAAATAGTTCGCAATTAATTTCTGTCGATCTACTAATGGTTTACTAATTGACTAATTGCTGCAGCTCCAATCTATTTAATTACTTTTAGATATCAAATACATCTTTGTTGTATATCTACAGTTCTGTATTCTTAGTTTACTACAACACAGGGACAGTGATCAACACTGCTGAGTAAACCCTTGAGAGTTCTCCTCTAGGGCCAACATTGTAGGAGCTCTGTTACTTACCAAAACTGTATCAAAACTTTGTCTATTTGAATAAAAATTGTGGCTTTGGTGTAAGTGTGCTGGTGTTACTCTTTTCCTATTGGTGCTGTTTTTTTAATAACCTTGCACCTACATGATGTGCGTAAAATTGCACCCCTTCAATTGTGATTGAACAAACCACAGTTTTTCAAAACTCAGGAATGAAGAAGTAGTTTCCTTCATTAAAAGGTATCCAAATGTAATAGTTACCTTTTAGTAGGGATCCCTTGGTAGGCTGACATTAAACTGCAGGGCTGACTGGCTCCTGCGGATGAATAAATAACTTGCTGCACTTTCACAGAAGGGCAAACTATTTTTTCAACTGCAATGAAGATTATTCAGTGTCGTGCCCTAGAATTAAAGTCTCAGGAATAGTTTAACATACGTATTACTGAGGTGCTGCTGCTGATGTGTGCTGTTTCATCTCCAGTTTCAGAGAAGTATTGGAGAGAAAGAGGAACATGCAGACCTCTGGATTGGCTTCTGCGCCTTTCACTTGGGTGATTACAAGAGAGCCATGGAGGTATTGTTTGTTGAATGAGTGTGTGTAGCTGGGTACACAAAATTAGCCTACATGGAGGCAGGTATTCAAATTTTGAATACCTGTCTGACAAATGTATACAGATGTGACTGTCAGTTTTGTGTAATATTCTGAGTATAGTGTGAGTATCAACTAATCTTCCCACTCTTCCTGTTTTTTCATATGATTTTTCTGGGTCTGATATCATTTGTCATGTTCTGACAGGAGTACAAGTCTCTGACCATGAACCCTGAATGTCCTGCTGATGTGTGGGTCTATCTGGCCTGTGCCCTGTTTTTTCTGGGGCTCTATAAAGAAGCTGAGGAGGCTGCATCTAAAGGTAGGCATTCCAGCTGAGCACATCTGTAAATTCCTCCTTTGTATGCTAGCCACTTGACATTGATCTACATTTTGTACAGGTTTATTTGGGGGGAAAAAAACCTCCAGCTCACCAGTTTTGTGTGGCACTATTAAAATGATATACTGTATCACTTTTTCTTCCATTTTTATTGAAGAGAGTTTAATATAAACTAGCAATACCACAAAGAAAGATGTCTCACTTATTCTCTTTTCCCCCCTTTAAGGAAGCCCTGTTCTCACTCAAAATACTGTAACAAAACCTGGTACTGGTACACATTTATACATAACCCGCGTTGTAGTCTTCCCATTGTGATCTAAACATAAAGATCCCAAATATGAGTCAATGAAACAAAACACGAGGAGGGATCAATAACAAACAGAGCAGAAGTTAATAACATTAGTCCACTGACCACATAAGCAAAACATAAATAAATAAATGCTAAAAAAATGGATCTAGACATGGATCCCTTAATCTTTTTTTTTAAATAATTGTGACAAAGATTCATAAATGAGACATTCTACAGTTGAAATATCAACTTATCAGTGCTCTCTGGTGGACAAACTATGTAATGATAACAGAGGTGAGAAGCAGCTACAGAGGTCACTTCTTTCTAACTTTCCAACTGCCTTAAGTGACATCCCACTGAGGCAGTTTATCAGACTACATGCAGCTCCAAGCAGTTCAACAACTTTTCACATATGCAGTAGTACAAGACCTGCAAACAGACTTTGATGTGTAATATCAGTGGAGTTCCCTTTCAGTTGAACTAAATGGCCCAGCCCAAACCATGAAATACAGCCGAGTCCAAAAGCACATAAAAGTATGTGAGCAAGGTTCTCTACATACATTTGCATTTTTGGACTGTGAACAATTAATACAGTAATTGTGCTTATAGTTCTATTTAAGTGGTCTGATAATTATTCTTAGGCTTTTATGGTGAGTGAAGGAGCTTTTATGGTGATAATTTTTCTGGAACTAGAGGTACATAAATTATTTCCTCTCCAGATCAACGTACTGATTGCTGAGAGCAAGCTTATGATGTTAATGAATTGTGCCTCTTATTCTCGTTTGGCGTGCTGTCTAACTACATTTGGTGTCTCTTCTTCTCTGTAGCGCCAGTGTCCCCTCTCCAAAACCGGCTCCTCTTCCACTTGGCTCACAAGGTTGGAGAACTATTATAGTATAATAGTATTTTTACTATTACATGTTTCCTTTCTCTCTCTGCATCACTCAGTCACAATTATCTGCTGAGCAACCCTGCAGTAACGCTACAAGTTTGTGTTTATAAAATTCTTCTGAGCTCATTAATGAGGACATTTTAGTGGTATTTCCAGTGTTTATGTTTGCCTTCTCTTTACTGTGTCCATAACTGTGCCACCTTGTTTTTCATCTCAACACACACCTGATAAAATCTCCTTTCTCCTTTATCGTGTAGTATTCTTATGAAGTGTTTCCATTTTTCATGGCTTCTTTCTTTTTCCCTCTCTGTGTCATCTTGGTCACACCTCTGACTGATGTCTTCTTTTATTGTCTGTTGTTATCGTATCGTGCCTCAGTTCAACGATGAGAAGAGGCTGATGGGTTTCCATCAGAACCTGGAGGATGTGACAGAGGATCAGCTGAGCTTGGCATCCATCCACTACATGCGCTCGCACTACCAGGAGGCTATAGACATCTATAAACGCCTGCTACTGCAGAACAGGTTTGGTCTTTTGCTCTGCTAAATTAGTTTCACAGTCCTATAGCACTTTAGGACAATGTGTGCCAACCTAGCACCGCCATGACAGTTGTGAGTTGTTAATGGAGGAGCATTAAATTACATGCACTTCACGCCTTGTGAAACTATAAAGATAATTCAAAGGTCAGCGCAGCAGATCTGCTGAGCTAGCTTCCTGTAATGCTGATGTATCTGTAATAGCAAGGGTAAGAAAATGAAAGACTTTGATTTCACTAGATATCCCATACCACTTCTCTCGAGATCCATTTGACCTTGTGGCATCTGTGGACCAAAGTGCATCTGAGGTCTTCCCTACACATCCACAACCTAGGAGTCATTTTCAGCAGCCTCTCATTTGAACACCATGTCAACCAGAACTGCCTTTTCCACCTAAAAAACCTAAAAAAAAGCTTGTCTCCATCCATCACTCTCCTTCTCTGAAGTGACCTTGAGCTCTGCCCTAGACGGGATACAAACATCAACGCACTTGCGTACCATTTTAATGAATTGACAGTGAGTGTATAGAAAGGTCCAGACTGCTGCAGACTGCAATAAAATAAATTATCACATTTGTTTGCATGTAACTCCTTAAGTGTAACAAAAATACTCACTGATCCATTTTCTTGTCCCAATGCAGCATTTATCACTCCTTTCAAAGTATGCTCCTGGGGAAATAATAAGTGATCAGTAAACTTCATCAGCTCTGTGTCTATCCTCTTTATGGTGAAAGCAGAGGAAGAATATAAATACTTACAACAGATCATATTTGTAGTCCATGCCAACAACAACTTTCCCCAGGTGATTTTAAATTGGACTTAAGTCTTGATTGATTTGTCTGATCTAAGTAATAATTTAATGACATCTTTATACAAGCTACTATATAGAAAATAGTGACTGATTCAATTCATGGCATGTTTAACATTTGCAAAATACTTGTTCCAAGTGGCTATAAAACATAACAGGAAGTTATGCATTTGGGACAGAATTTAAATGCAAAAACAAATATCGCAAACACTGACAGCAATAATTTCTCTTTCATCTAAAGTGACATGAACAGAATCTAGTTAAATGTTCAAATATTTGTTGATTTTCTTTTAAAAATCTGAAATATCTTGTGTCACGTCAGTTTCACACCCTCATTACATCTCTTACGTCTTTCAGAGATTTCCTGGCTCTGAAAGTGTACGTGGCTCTGTGTTACTACAAGCTGGATTACTATGATGTGTCCCAGGAGGTGTTGGCCGTGTACCTGCAGAGCATCCCTGACTCCACTATTGCCCTCAACCTCAAGGCCTGCAACCACTTCAGGCTGTACAACGGCAAGGCAGCAGAGGTACACACACACACACACACACACACACACACACACACACACATTACTATGTTCCATGTCAAGTCTGTTGCAAAGATATCTGTGTAATAATTGGTTGCTCAAACTTCTAACTTTTTTCCTTATTTCCTTGCAATGAAATACTAAATCCCTATCCATGTTTGTGGCTATATCACCATACACCAACACATTAGCATTAAAATTCTAACAAAGAAATCCCAGATGTGTTGGAACAGAGAAATCGAATCAACAGTACTGTAACTGTTAGTGGGAAGGAACTAATATTTTAGTGGCTTCAGTCTGCAGTATTTGTGCTTTCACTGGAAATCTTTTTTTTAAATATTTTACTTATCCCCGCATGCACCATCACAGTTGAATCATTACCTGCTTGCCCTTAAATGGTGGTAAGTTTGACTTGTGTGTGCACTCGCTCCCTCTCAGGCGGAGTTGAAGAACCTAATCGACATCTCCTCCTGCTCCTTTGAGTTTGCTAAGGAGCTTATCCGACACAACCTGGTAAGCTCTTCACAAGCTCAAACTGTGAGTGTGTAGTTGTAGCCAGTGTGTGCAGACACTAGTGACTAACACGCTACTTTTGCACACTCTGAATCTCTCTCCCCTGTGTGCTGCAGGTGGTGTTTCGTGGTGGGGAGGGGGCTTTGCAGGTGCTGCCTCCTCTGATCGATGTGATTCCTGAGGCCAGACTCAACCTGGTCATCTACTATCTCAGACAGGGTGTGTAGCCATGGCAGTTATCTGAAAAACAAACAAACAAACAAACAAACAAACAAAAACGTTAACGATCCAGATCCTTAGACCTTTATTTATGAATCAACTATACTAGTAAGAGAAAAGCTGTGAATACAAGAACAAAATATTTCTCATAAATATGCTGTATAATTGGTTTAAAGTAAAGTAAACACGATACACGGCCACATTTATCATTTATCGTGCAACATTTAAAGTAAACGCTGCATCTGTGTTTTCATGGTGCAGTTAATGTGATGTATAATTGTTTAAAGCTACCCCAGTAATGGGATTCACATTCTCCATTTTATGCTTTCAGATGATGTCCAGGAAGCTTACAACCTCATACAAGATTTGGTGCCTACCACACCTCAGGTGATGATTTCTCAGTGACACTGAGTTCTAATGTGATGCTTCGCTTGTTCTTTCAAGGGTGATTTATCTATTTGGCTGCAATAAGAAACTCCAGATCTACCCTGTCTCAGTCTAATATAAATACTGATAGCTGTGACCAGGGTTAATATTGATAATAGTGTTTTCGCTTTAATGGTTTTTAGATTACATATTTGTATTTCTTCAGGCTTGGTGGACTTTTAACCATCATGCCATACTAAATCAAGGGTTTTAATGTGTTCTTGCTCTACTAATAATTCAGTTTTTTCTTCACTGTGACCACTTTTTTCAACTTCCAGAGCACCTTAATGTCCCCTGGATCTCAAAACGTGAAACTGATTAGTGCTTTTTTATGCCTCCGTGCCAGTGGCAGCTGAGGCGTTATGTTTTCAGGTCGTCCCATTCTCGTAAACGCGATATCTCAGGAACAGCTGGAGGGAATTTCATTACATCTGGCACAAATGTCCACTTGGACTCAAGGTTGAACTGATGAGAATTTGGTGGTCAAAGGTCACTGAGACCATTTTTGACTCATAACTCAAGAATTCATACGCTAATTATGACAAAGTTTCACACAAATGTCTAATAGGATAAACTGATAACGTGATGACATTTTATATCCAAAGGGTCAAAGGTCAAGCAATATTTTACTTGCTTAAGGTAAAAATATTTTCATGTGGTGTTATCTGCCTCCTATTTTCAAATTCTTTCACTGTAAAGAGATTACACACACACAGAGAGCTGATGACGTTTTCTGATCTTCTGTTATTTTCCCAGGAGTATATTTTGAAAGGAGTGGTAAATGCTGCATTGGGACAAGAAATTGGATCAGTGAGTGTTTCTGTTACACTTAAAGAGTTACACGCAAACAAATGTGATAATAGCGAGCGGGAGACAAATGTGTGTCACTGCGCTTTTCTCTTTCAGAGGGATCACTTGAAAATCGCTCAGCAGTTCTTTCAGCTGGTCGGAGGCTCAGCCAGTGAATGCGGTACACTGAATAGAAGTTGAATCAATTTGATGCTTTAAAAAAAAAAATTGTGCAAGCATGTGTGTGTGTGTGTATACAATTTTTTTTTCCTCTTTCAGACACTATTCCTGGCAGACAGTGCATGGCCTCCTGCTTTTTCCTCTTGAGACAGTTTGAAGATGTTCTCATATATCTCAACTCAGTCAAGGTTAGTGTTGCTCAGTACCAGGCTCACATTATACGGTTTGTTCGAGTGAAGAATTCCAGTTTTATTACTTTACTGTAGTATCAGTATGTAAGATGGAGTTGAAAAAAAGAGACTCCCACATGCTGGGTGAAAAGTGTCACTTCAAGTGGTGCTTTACAAATGCAGTACCTTTATGTGTGTTTGTGTGGGTTTTTTTTTCCTTCACTGTGATTCATACTACCAACAAAAAACTGATGCTTGTTCTTACACTTTTTTTTCTGAACATGCGGGCACTCAACCTTTTTGTGTGTTTTTGCATAATTGTACTTTTCTATTTGCAGGGTTACTTCTATAATGATGATACGTTCAACTTCAACTATGCTCAGGCTAAAGCGGCCCTTGGCAACTACAAAGAAGCAGAAGAGGTACCTTAACATCGACAGAGCTGCTTTTTATTCATTCTGACAGCTTATTGACTACTATTTTTGACCAATTTTAATTTTTCTTTCAGAATTTTCTGCTGATTCAAAGTGAAAAGATCAAGAATGACTATGTTTACCTCAGCTGGCTGGCACGCTGCTGTATGTATAGTCGTCATAGTGATGATGGTGCAGTATGGCTGATTACAAAAATCTTTCCACAAAGCAAATTCATTTATATAGCGTACATATTCACACACAAGGCAGTTTCACAGTGTTTTAAATACACTTAGAGTTTGAAAGGAATTGAAAACAAACTTTAAAAGAGTGCATAGAAGAAAATGTGAACAAATTCAGAGAGAATCCTGATATAAACATTAAAATGAAGGCAAAACAAAGTGAAGCATTAAACACAAGATTAGAAAGCAGAAAAAGTAAGAGTAGTTCACAATTATAAAATGATTAATAATGAAATCCAGTTAAACAAGAGATACAATTTCAATGTATCAATGAAATCATGGTTACATAGGAACAGTACAAATAGGATGCATTATGCAAAGTGCCGGTTTAAGATTAGAGAAATCAGTCCAGACACATTAACTGTTGATTTCTCCTTGAGAACAAATCTCAGGCGATGCTTTGGCACAGAGGGATTAAAAGGTTTTATAATGTTGAGACCAGGTCTGTTGATACAGTCAAATCAAAATGATCAGTAAAATCTGATAATTAGTCCTGAATGCAACAGACAACCAGTATGAGCATACCAGCTCTAAATGCTAACCGTTGGTGAGGTATTTGTTTAGGAAAAAGGTTCCAGTACGCAGCACGTTGACATTTTGCATATATTATAACTAGTTTTCGCCGAAAGGCTTGCTGTTGCATTTGGCACCAGCTGCACAAAGGCAAGGCCTTTTAGGTAGACAACATGAACACTCTCAAAGCCAGCGGAATAAGAGACCTTAAGTTGGAGAAAAAGAGACTGAAGAGCTCCTTATTCTTGTTCACTGAGGCTGAGATCTGAATCAAACATCACCAGCAGATTTGTAGCCTGAGGAGTTCAGGGTCACTCTTACACACAGCTAGTGTTGCGCTCAGCTGTGCTAAGAAATGGAAATCTCCATTAAAAGATTTTTCCTCCTTTCTTGGCTTAATCCACATCTATAAAACCTGCCCACAGGCGGTTCATATTTTTCAAATTTGAATCTATAAAAGTTGCTGAAACTGCCTGTGAATGATGGATTACTGAACACTCGTCTTGCTCTTGTCAGACATAATGAACCAGAAGGGTCGGCTTGCCTGGGAGCTCTATCTGAAGATGGGCACTTCCTCTGATTCCTTCAGTCTGCTTCAGCTCATTGCTAACGACTGCTACAAGGTGACAGCATCCTCAGTCATCTGTGGTGACCACTTGAATGGAAATATATGTATTTTTTTTTCTGGCACATTTATGTGTAACTGAACTGTGTGAATGTCTTCATCTCGCTTCATCGTTCTTTGTTAGAATACAGTGATGTAAAGGCAGAGGTCCTTCAGTCCTGTGCTACAAATTTCCAAAGCATGCCAATTTCATACCAGATGTGTCACATACATACAGTATATATACTGTATCTTCATACATGATTTATTGAGTTTAGTTACTGTGCTTGACAGCGTCCAAATTCTCAAAGGATTAGCAATTAACAATTATTTTATCATGTATTAATCTGCTGAATAGTTTCTCAATGAATTGTTTGGTCTATAAAATGTCAGAAAATAGAAAAAGAAATCACAATTTTCTCTATTGACATTTTCTGAAACCCACTGAAACATCACTTTTGTCCAATCAACAGTCTATTGAGTCAATTGAGATTATTGTCAAATAGTTGCTGATTAATTGTATATCGATTAACTAATTAATTGACTAATCGTTTTACCTCTTGTATAAATGTATTTGTACTGTTGAGTTAAATCTTAAATCAGGTTTTGGTTTTGTTCCCAGAGTTTTCTCTGTGAATCTTGACTTCTTTTTGCGATGTTTCCCTCAGCTCAGTTTTGGCTCCATTTTTATCTTCACATCCTGCATAAGCACCTTTGAACTTGGTCGTGGTCATGTCATTAGAGGTGTTATTTTTCAAAAAGTTCTTTCACCATATTTGTGCACTGCAACCAAACGTGTGAGCAGGCTTCACAAATATGTTTTGTTCCAGATAAAAACCTCTCAGTGGAGACAGAATGCTCATTTGGTAAAGAGGTGTTTTAATCTGTGTCTGGGAAGTCAGTGTGTTGCGTCAGGTGCTCATCATCACATCCTGTTGTTTTCAGATGGGCCAGTTCTATTATGCAGCCAAAGCATTTGATGCACTGGAAAAGCTGGACCCAGGCTCCAACTATTGGGAGGGCAAGAGAGGGGCGTGTGTTGGCATCTTCCAGCTCATACTGGCGAACAAGGAGTCCAAGTATGTTTGTCTCTTTTTCCTGTGCAATAATGTCGATCTTGATTTTATCGTTTCACATTTTTCAAAAGTTTAACTTCACAGTTGCAAAAAATTGTTTTTTTGTTGTCAAAGAAATTCTATATCCAAAAACACAGGATGTCTAAATAGAAGAAGAAAGAAACATGAGCGATGGTGCATTCTTAATCTAATCTGGTTTCCTCACATATCCTGTTTATGTACCAGGGAGACACTTAAAGAGGTGGTGCTTCTGCTTCGAAATTCAGGAAACCCCCAGGTTGAATACATCATCAGAGCTCTGAGGAAGTGGGCAAAAGACAACAGAGTCCTCCTCTCATGACTGCCTTCGGCGTTCGACTTCACTCACTACAGACCCGCAACAACAGTAGCTACTTTATGCAGACATCAACAGTTATTGTGGTGCATGTGGTCATTTCACTTGAAATAATTGTATGAATGATATCTATGCCACACAAAGCAAAGAAATATGGAGTTATTATCTCTGTTATACTGTAGTTTGTTTTGTATTGACAACATGTAAGCTCTGAATTGCAATTATCTAAACACCTGTATATTTGTAATAAAATGTATGCATTTTTAAAATGACTTTTGTGTTGCTGTCATTGATGAATTTGTATTAATATTAGTGCAGTAACTGACTTCACACAGTTATTTATTTATTTTTATTATTATTTTTCTTTTCCTCAGCTTTTGTCAAACAATACAAAAAATAAAAAATGGGAAAAACAAGTTAAAGACACAAGATATGAACATATGCTTTAGAAAAAGGAAATAATGAAAAGGAACAGGAGCAACACAAATTAAATAGAATTATCAAGAGAAAAATAAATTATATATTGTATTTATTAAGTGAAATGAACAAAATCAAGGGGAGCATCTGTTAGACCACTTACATACGTGAATGTGATATTTACCCAGTAAAAATGTCCAAATTAATAAAATCCAGCATGTGAGTATCCAAATTATTTTAAAAAACACTGACAAGTGATGTAAATGGGGGAACATTTTCAACTTTAAAGGATGACTCAGTTCTGTATATCTTTCCAAAATGTCTGTATACATTGAAAGAACAGACTCAACAGATTGTGTCAAGGCTGAATTAACAACTGGGCAAAGTGGACAACTGCGCTAGGACCCGAGACCTCGAGGGGCCCCAAAAGCCCCTGGTTCACTGCATGTCAGTCAGTTTTGGTTGAGTGCAAATTTCTAAAGGAATCTGGTCTTAATTTATTTAATTGTTTTATTTTATATATTGCTGTCATGATACATATATCACTAACAAAAATGTTTATTATTCCAGTTTATGTCTCTGCACCATAGACCTCCATTGTTCTCCAAAAACATTAAAAGCACATCAAAAACAGAAAAATCCCCAACAAATACACGATTTACTCCTGTTAATGTAAAGTTTGCTAAAAACTACAGCAGCCAGTTGTTTGAGAAAATTACTCATGTCTGTTTAAAGAAAAAGAAACTGGACAAGTTTTTCAAGATTGATGTCTTTTGTAGCTTTTAATGGGATTTGTCGACAATACCAGAAATGTAGAATTTCACCAGCCTTATCTTTTAATGAAGGGTACACTGCTACAGGATAGGATAGATAGGCGGCAGGTGGAGAGTTGGGGCCCCCCTAACAGGTTAATTCAGTCATGGTTCCTGTCCAGAAGAACAGAAAACACAAGGATCCATCTCAAACTGAAATTTACTCACAGTTTATAATTAAGAACACACTTAAACTGTGTCAACAGGTGGTCATTAAAGCCTGTAACCAGATCAGCTGTGTCCGGGTGACTAGCTGAGAGAGCCAATCATCTAGCTTCTGTCAAGGATTTGATGTTTGAGTGCGTGCTGGTGCCATTATAGAAAAGTGCACAATTCAGCATTTTCCTGAATAGACAATGAAAGGCATCAAATGAAAGCTGTCGATAGTGAAACCGAGATGAAGCTGTTAATGGGTGTCTGGACACACACACCATGTGGTCTGTGCATCCCACCGGCTGTCCTTCACTCAGACACTTTATAAAGGTCATAATAGTACTGATAGTGTTGTTATTATCGCCTGTTGTGACAGAGGCGGGTTTAGGATCGGGGCACACGCTGATTGGACGGGATGACTCCCCCCGTGTCACGATGCTTCCGTTTTGTGCGTACGAGCATGCGCAGCGACCCCTCTCTTCTGATATTTTATTTACTCCCGAAACCCAAGATGGCTCCTGTGAATGTCTCGGTCCCATAGCAAATTGAGGATGCAAGTAGCTGCCGAAAAAACAACTTTTCCCCGACCGTCGCATCCCCTGGAGTTCATTTCGTATGGTGCGGAGGAGGCCCTTACATCCGTGTAGGCACTGAGCAGCCGTCGGGGCTTCGCGAAACCTTCTTCAAGCCACCAATTTGGAGTAGTTTCGCGAAGTAGCTGTTCTCCTCGCTGTCGCTGTCTGTCCGGAGCGAGGTTCAGGCAGGCAGCTCATCCAAATGGCCGAGCCGAGAAAAGTGCAATTTGTCACCCTCTCGGCCTTCGCAGCTGGAGCAGGCGCGGAGTCCAGGAAACGCCGGCTGGAGGATGAGGCCGACTTCAACTTCGGCAGAGCCGGGGAGGTGGAGGCAGCGGCGGCGACCGGGGCAGGAGCTGCCGCTGCTGCCAGCAACGGTCGCCTCGGTAAAACCGGCGACAGGGACAAGACCGGAGCCGAGAGGAGGACGACGGTGCGGCTGAACCTGCCCCTGTCCGAGCCCGACGACCGCTCCTCCGCCGAGTTTAATTACGGCGAACTCATCCACAACCTCCAGGTAGGATCTCCCAGTTTCACTAAACATTACCAGGCCGGGTGAGACTGGAGCCGGAGTTCATTTTTATTGCTCTTGGAAGTGTTTGTGTGGACTTGTCATTGCTAAATAAGGAGGAGGGGAGTGCACCTTGTCCTTCTGGGGACTAGCGTGGTTGAAACTGACCATTAGTGCGACTCCACACAAAAGGACAGCACCAGTTTTTTTTTTTTTTTTTTTTTTGGCCACTCATCCGTGTGCTTTTCCAACTTCAGCTGCGCTCTTCTTGACAGCAGCTTTTGTAGCGAGGGAGCCCTCCTCTCTTTTGCACAAGCACAGATAAAGCTTATCTTGTGCCGCTACCTGTGTCCTGTTCACTCAGACTTGCCCAGCAACAGCCCAGTCACACACAGCCATTACAGCACTTGGAAATGCCACATGCAGTTTGGCCCTGTGTGGCTGCGGGTGATAGATAGATGAGAGAGCATTGCTGATGGAGGTACCAGGATGTAGCATGGGAGCAAGGCAAATGTCAGAGCTGAGACATCAAAGACAAGCTCGCCTCAATTTGCGTCTGTGCAGTTTTGGATTATTCATTTTTTTTCCCTGTAATGTTGTTTTACATGAGTGGGGAGGGGGGAAAAAGTTTGCAAACAAAAGGATGATTAAATATTTCCTTTTTGAACCAATGCCAGCACCATGTTTAGCATATTTTGAGGTTTTGTAACATCACTCAATTGCAGTTATTTTATATTTTAAGTTTACTGGCATTTATGTGATAAAGAATTGATATTTTACTGATAAGAATTTTCTTTTCTTTTGGGGGTGTGTGTGTGTGTGTGTGTGTAAAACTGTTTAAACTCTAGCTCTGTTCATTATTTTAATATTCAATTTGCAATATTTGTTCCAGGCAAAGAATAAACCTCCAAGTCTGACTTCAGCCCCGAATCCCAACGACCCCTTCAACGATGATGAGAGAGAGCGGCTCCAGGTCGAGGCCTTGGCAAAGAAGTTTGAAAATAAATATGTGAGTTTTTTTTTTTTTTTTCATCTCTGTATCAAATGTTTTTCTAATCAGATCATGTTTTAAATTATAGACCGACTGATACCAGATTCTTAAGGCCGATACCAATACTGATATTTGAGAATTTAAAAAAAATCTGATAATGATGTATCGGCTGACAAATGCATTAACATAGACAAATGTGAGCGTGACATTTTAATGAAAAATAAACTTGTCAGCGCTTTCTGGTGGACAAACAATGTAATCGCGACACTCACGAGACTCATCCACTGACAAACACATCGACACCAGTATCTGCAATAAGTGAATATTAGCTGATAAGTTGGTTAAAATTACTGTTAGTGTTATAATAAAGTGGATTAAATCTACAGTATATCGTCCAAAATCACAGATTTTCCTTAAAGGTTTTTATACATCTAGACTCCATCTATCCTCAGACTCTTGACTTTAAAAAAACACACTTTTTTACATAAACGTATATCATAAGTATTTTGATAAAGTTCTTTTCTTTGTTGGTCTTGAATGGGACATTTTTCAGTTGAAAAGTAAACTTGTCACTGCTCTCTGGTGGACAAAATACATCATGGAGAAACAGTTTCTGAATGCCGTCACACATATCTTTGGCGTTTCTGTAGTGCGATTTTCATATTACTTAACTGATGACACGTATGCTAATATATGCTAATAACAGCATATCTGTAAGAAGCCAGTGTCGGCTGATGTATCAGCCTGGCCGATATATCAGTCGGGCTCTGGCTGTTTTTTCTTTGTGCTTATGTGTGTTTGTGTTCTTAAGAGGATCAAATGTCCCTAAAACAGCAGCCACATGGAGAAAATGTTCCCCAAAGTGAGGACACTCTGTCACTCGCCCTGATTTTAAGATTGGCGTTAAAGTGAGGGTCATGTTAGGGTTTCACACAAAAATGATGTGTTTGCTTGTGAATGAAAATAAACAAGTTCATCACTGGTGTGGGATTTTTTTTTTTCAGGGCAACACAGGGAAGAAGAAGAAGGACAGAATGCAAGATTTGATTGATATAGGCTTTGGCTATGATGAGACAGACCCCTTTATTGACAACTCAGAAGCTGTGAGTACCATTCACCTCATTAATGATGATTAATGACGTGATGCGTCTTGTTTTCCCCAGGATGTGACTTTAATTAAGTCAAACATCTCACTTTGGTCTCTTTTTTTAATAACATTGCAGGTCGTTCTCTTTTCATGCTTGTTATCGGCTGATTTATCTGCCGTCCTCATCACATTTCACTTGTCGTGTTGAGGTAGACATTATTCCTTTGTGGTTAAATATTTATTTCCTTGCTTGATGTTTCAATACAGTACGTCCAGTGGCACTTCTAAAGATAGACACTTGTCCCTTCTTACAACCAACCCGAGACTACAGTCTAAATTGGTCCACATGACTCACGAATACATACGTGCTCCTGGTGTCCACACAGGGATATGTCGTTGTTTTTGAGTGTATCGCTCTCTGTGTGACTGTAATCGCTGGTATTATGCTCTTTGTATGGATTCTCTGCTATTATGTGATATTTGTTGTTTTGTTTTGATAGCTGTCCTCTCTACACTGACAAATTGGCAGCGCCTGTGTGACCCTCTTCTCTGCTTTGATATGCGCCGTAATGGAAAAATGTTTCATCTTTAGCCTGGAGGGATTTTGATTGTTTTTAGTGATTTATTTATTTTGGCGCACAAGTTCATTCATTTTCACCGACCGACAACGGCTGCTTTGTGAAACGTTAACAAAAACACGATCACTTACTCGATATGTTTTGAAATTCAGAGACGACGTGTGCATTTTGTTGTGTAAGAGGATTTATTGTTTTCAACATTCCTGTGATCTTACACCGAAAACTGTCTTCCATTGTTATGTTTCTCAGTATGACGAGCTGGTGCCTGCCTCTTTGACCACAAAGCTGGGGGGATTTTACATCAACACCGGCACGCTGCAGTTCAGAGCGGCCTCTGACTCCGAGGGAGAGGAGGACAAGGTGAGTTCACCCCGACGTGAACATAACAGAACATGAAGATATTATTATTATTATTATTATTATTCAGGGTTTCTGAAGATTCTGGGAAACTCCGGGACTCAAACCTGGAAAAGACACAGAAATGTTTTTAGTTTATTTGACATTGTGAAAAGGAGGACATTAAATCACTCACAATGAAGTCCAAGATTTATTTCCATTATGGGCGTTGATGTAAAGAGTCCAGGTGAGTAGGTGACATCGTACTGCCTACAGGCCGACACAATAACTCTCTATATTATCATCAATAAAATCTCTCAAAGTCAAACTGGGGATGCACTGAATCAGGTATTGATATAGTATATAATCCATCCACATCAATTACGGTTACATCGATTCAGTCACAGCGGGCTGCTCATTCAGATTTTAGCACTACAGCAGCCCCTTATCTCACATAAAAGTGTTCCCAATGAGTTCCACGCAGTGAGGAATACAGATTTTAAATTTGTGAAAGATAAAGTGCTGGTATCGGACTGGGAATTGGTTCCTATCGGCTGATAGACTGAGTTTAGGGAGTTGGTATTAAAGAGAGAAGTCGGATCTGTGTATAACTAAGTCAAACATCCAAAAAATAAATGATTAGAAAAACTATTGTAAGTTTACTCTTCCAAAGCTCCCCAAAGCCATAATTTGATCTTTTTAAAATTCTGTTGGTTACTTATTTTAAATATTTAAATAAATATGCTGAGGTAAGCAGGGATTCAGAACAAAAACAGCCCCACGTTAAAGCAACACAGGGGGCAGTTTTTGGTGGCGCTGTGTTGTTTCAGGTACTAGTGAGACAATGAGATATGAGTTAAGTAACAGACAATGAATTTGAAGGCTTGTCTGATGCCAGAACACTGCACAGTGGTTTATAATACTCAGACAGATTTTTACAACTATTATAACTATTTTATCTTCTGTTGGGACGATTGCGAGGTTAACAGTAGAAATGTTCACATTACAAAGTGATCAACCTGGAATTTGTGCTTACATATATGTGATTTGGCAACCGCAGCGCCTTTCTGGATGACATCACCAAGTTGAGCCTGGTTCAACTTTTTCGCCAGGTGGCCATGGCTGTGTCTGAATTCACTCCCTCTTTCACTCATTCATGCTCCTTACATAGTAGACACTCAATAGTTTCCTCAATAGTACTTTCAGTCCATTACTCACCCTCAGCTGTAGAGTCGCACAACCGTAATTTTCACATCTATAAAATGATGCGCATTGCATTGTGGGATTGTTGCAAGAAAGTGGTGTACATGCCTCCGACACTACTTTTTTGTTCCTTTGTGGAATTTTTGAGGGAACTATATGGTGGATATTATTTGGATATATTTACACAGCAGGAGCTCGCTGGACTGCTTCAACTCACATGAATGAGAGGGTTGTGTTTTTTCATGCAGAGTTAATGACAGTGTGAATGCGTTCCTACTTATTTACTTATATTTACTTACTTATTCCAATTCTTGGCTACACAGAACCTAAAGGAACAAGTACCCATGTAGGAAATCCTTTTCCACAATTCATACTGTATGTCTTAGTCGTACTGGTCCGTCTCTTTCTTTTTTTTTTCATGCATTACCTCTTGATTTAAAAAAAAAAAACAAAAACTGACCTGTGTTAAGTATAGTGAGGCAAACATTGGACATTGTGGCCAAATGGAGGTCAAGGAAATTGTAATTCATCATAAAGGTTAACAAAAGTCAAATTTAAATTACCTCATTGTAATCGGAACATATGATACAGCAGAATCTCCTCAATCCAGACAAGATGTGGACAAATGTCCAATTTGGATCGGATCCCAGTTTTAGTGAGATGTAATGTAAATCTCTTTCCAACACATCTGGAGAGATGTCTGAAGGACATACTTGTGTGTGTGTGTGTGTGTGTGTGTGTGTGTGTCTGTGTGCGCACACACACACACACACTCTGGCCAGAATATATTGTTGGCCACTGTGCACTGCCGTCATCTGCTTATTTGAGTTTAAGGAATGTATGTGCTCTTGTTTCAGAAGCTGAATGACAACATGGGGCAGGTGATAAAGAAGAGGAAAAAGAAGGAGGTGAACAATCTGGAAGAGAAGAACCCGAAGAAGAACAGAGTACCTAAACAAGGGTAAGAATCATGGCAGTATAATATTACTGTCTGTTATTTTTGCGGTTGTCTTGTGTCAGTTGGTGATGTTGTTGTACTTCTTCCTATAAGCGATTCTTGAGCGTATATTTATTAAGAACCTCAATAAATTGCTCACGAGTAGCTGAGCGAGCTAAAACTGCAGCCAGTAAATTCTTGTCAGGAGTCCATCACTTTCCACGCATCTGTAAAACAGCCCTTTTAAAGCCTAATCTCCCACTTAATCAAATGATTCATTACCATTAAGCCAAGCTTTTGAAACGTTTGTTATTTTAAAATGTCAAAGATGCACAGATGCTGTTTGGTAAATGGACAAGTTTTTCTCCTGTGCTTGAAAAGTTGACCTTTCGGACACCCGAGGACTTTTGGGCCACTGTGAATATGTGATGACGCATTTGTCCACTCTTTACCCCGCTAATAATCCACCTCCCTGTGTGACATTACGCTCCTCTGCTTTTGTGCGGAGCCTCTCATACATCTATCATGAGGCAGGGATGCTGACTCTGACTTGCGCTTAGTTGCCGTGACAAGCCAGCCACCTTCTAGAAAACGCTCCATTATCCACGCTCAGATAGGCCAAATACTCCCAACATGCCGCCATCCTGAAAACAACTTCCAAAAATAGCAGCAGCTATTGCCATTGTGCCATTATGAAACAGACGATGTTATATATGTGTGTGTGTCAGATCTTTCAGAGCAGACTGCAGGTTAATCCTTCAAAATCCCCACAGTTTCACGCTCTTCCCACATTTTCTAAGTCGTCTTTTACAGCGTGTGTCGATGCCCCAGTTTACCAGTGAAAGTATCACTTAACTGTAGCATGGGTTTCACCTGTTCTTTATCTTGTGCTTTCACCTTTCTTAAATGTAACAGAAGAGGTCTTTCTTATCTTATTAAGATTTCTTATGTAAGCTGGTGGGTTACATTTTTACAAAGGGAGCGGGGAAGCCTGGTTCCAGACCACAGAGCCTACATCTCAGATTTGTTCAGCTATTTAAATAGGTCTTGTGTTGTGTCTATTTATGGACATTTCCACCAGCTGGAGAAATACTCGACCAATCAGAGTTTAGTAGGCGGGATTAAGAATGGGGGTCATCATCCTCCTACATAGCTAGCAAGCTACATTAATGAAAAATAGCAACAGGAATATGGTGACCGGAGTGCTTCTGTGTCAACTGAAAGAGACGACTAAGTCACTTGATACTGATACTGATTAAGGCAAATAATCCCCTCTCCCTAAAAGAAATGGATGAATGAAGTTAAACAAAAAGCCAGTGCAGTCTGAGACATATATATATACATATATATATAAATATATACATATATATGTATATATTTATATATATACATATATATGTATATATTTCATTCAAAACGTGTATTTAGCATTTGTGTGTTTTTCTCTAACAGAGTGACAGCTCTCAACCTCCACCGGCCAGAGAAGAAGAAGAGGAAGAAGCTGATGAAGGACTCGCTGTACTTGGCGGCCATGCTCCGCCGCTTCACCCGGGAGAAGGAGGAGATGAGGAAAAGAAACCCCACTGTGGCTCACCCCGGCCTGGCAGGAGGCGCGGCTAACAAGCCCCACTCTGCCAACTCTACAAATCACCTGTTAGCCTCTAACTCCACCCACCCGCAGAGCAACACAGCCAGCAACGACCTCTCACTGGCAGACCTCACCTCGGACCCCGCTGTGATGTCACTGCTGGGCTCGGCCAACGAGAAGGAGCTTCAGGATCTCCTAGGCGATCTGGACTTCAGCATGTTGGACACCGACCAGCAGCACGCCATGGCGGCGGCCAGAGAGAACGGCATTCTGGGAGTCGGTGTTCCGACTCTTAAAGCAGCAGCAGGAGGAGGTGGCCCGGGTCGAGGCCTGGGGTCTTCCGGCGGACTTTTTTCTCCTCCCCCGCTGCCTGGTGGACTGCCTGCTCCTCTTATTAAACGCATCGAGGACCTGCGGGCGGTGAGTCAACTGTAGCCCGTCTGTGGGCGGGTGCAATTACGTATGAAGCCTCTTTTCAGAAGTTAAACAGGAACGCCAATCAGCCGAGGAAGTGGGACAGAATGTTTATTGGTATTGTTTAGTCCGACAAGAATAGTCTCTTCTTGGAGAAACGCGGCTCCGAGCTGAACCCCCGAGGGGTTTTATGTAACTAAAACAACAGAGCCGGCAGCGCTGCCTTTTTGAAGAAGTTCTTATTTTCTTGTTGCTCTTGTATTTTGGAGCCACAGAGTCAATTTGTAGCCGAGAAACATTTTTCTAGATGTTGGTGAAAATTTGAAGAGAGAGGCAATTGAACAGGATGATGCAAGTGAAGGATACAGAGGTGAAGAAGAGAAGAGTGAGGAGGAGGAGGAGGGAGGAAAAAGAATTGGTGGTGGTGTTTTTTTTTTTTTTGTGTGCTTATTCCAAAGATAACATTTGGGGTTGCAGATTCAACGTTAGCATTTCCTTAAATTCATTAAAGAAAGTGTCACTTACAGGCTGCTAAAAAATTAGGTGAAGGTCAGTGTCTGTAGTCCTCAGAGGTGCAGCATCACAGATGTATATATGTATTTATAATGTATGGAACAGTGCTGGTGTGCTGACTCAACCTTTCTCTCCTACAGGCCTCGCGGCAGTTTGATCAGGAGGGCAGGAAGAAATTTTTCACCCTGGACATGAATAACATTCTCCTGGAGTGAGTAGGACAGCTTTTAAATCACCGTCAGCCAAATCCCAGCTCGCTCTCCTCTCCCTCTTCTGTCTTTCTCACTCATTCTCAGCAGATTTCCCTCGCTGCCTCTCCTGCCGTCTTCAAGTGTTTTGTTTTCTCTGTGCCTCTCATTGTCTGCGTTAATGACATGCTTCTCATTTCGATTCCACTCTCTCGTTTCTTCAACTTTATCGATGTTCATCGTCCTCTCATTCCTCTACCCCTCTATTCCTTTGCGTCCGTTCAATCTCCCGTCTCTCTTTTATTCCGTCTTTCACCATCTTTTTCTCTCCCTACCTCTTTATTCTTCTACCCCTTCTGTTTTCCACAATTTTAACTTTTTTGTCCTCTCCCTCCTCTCAGTATTGAGCTGCAGGTCCAGGAACAACCTCCTGAGGTGCGTTCAGACATCTACTCGCACATGGAGGCGTTTGTGCCGTGCAACAAAGAAGCCCTCCTCAAACGGCTGAAGAAGCTCAGCCTCAACATCCAGGTGAGGCTCAGACTCGGGAAGGGCTGAAATCACAGCAAAAATGATTTTCTTTTCTCATTAACCATCTGAAATCACACTCACAATAACTTATTGTCAGACTGACATTTTAATTGATTCTTCTGTGAATTCTAAAATGATTTTGCAGCTTGCAGCTGTTATCGCTTTTGTTATGCAAAGAAAAAACAGCAGTCATAATTTTAGGAATAATTACCTTTGTTTGACTTCAAAATGGGAAATAAGTGTAATTAAAAAAACAATTAATGAATTCGTTAATTGTTTAGACAAATTAGAAGTGAAGCTGAGAGCAGATGACAATCTTCATTTCTAGCTGTGCTGGAGAAAAAGGGGAAGAAAATATTCAGTGTCGGCAAACGAGGCTACAGAGTTTAAACTATGAATCTTCACAAGTGTTTACAAATATCTCACAATCATCTTTACATCTTTGCAGTGAACTGTCCTTGAGATGATCCAAGATCCATAGTTGTCGTGTTTACGGCAGTTTTGATTTCTGGTCTTTCTGCTCTCTCTGTACTTCCTGTTTTGTGTGTTTTTGTTGCATCATACCAGTGATTTTAGGGTCCTCTTATTTATGCTCATCTGTGACCACAAAATATTAGTTGTTTGGATTTTTTTTTTTCAACACAATAGATTACCAAGTGTGTCCTTCAAACTCTATTATATTTCAGCATTTGAGCTGCTTTGTTGAGCTCCTCCGTCTAGTTTCTCCACATTATTCTTGTCTTTTAATCTGAGCCATCTCCGCTGCTGCTGTTAATGCACGCGGCTCTCAGTACAGGCAGACTAGTTCAACGAGGACTGCCACTGAAAACAGGCTTCTAAATGTCTTTTGTCATGATCCATTAAAGTGGTATTGTTAACAAAATACATCAACATACTCCCACACTCACTACTCCCTCGTTTATTCTTCCTCTTTGTACCCGTCGTACCGTCTTCTTTCTTCTCTCTCCTCTACTTCTTCCTTCTTTTGTCTTTTCCTTTGTTGTTTCCTTTTTCTTCTCCACTTTTTATTTTTTTGTTGTCTATTTAATCCTCCGTGTCTCATCGTCTCTCCCACTGTTGCTCTGCCTCCATCTATTCCCGCTTTCCTCACTCGGTCTCATTTCTCTCTCTCAGGACGACAGGCTGCGGACGCCGCTGCTGAAGCTGAAGCTGGCGGTGTGCAGTGTGATGCCGGAGCAGATAGCCAGATATAACATGGACTGCATGGCTAAGGTTGCAAAGTAAGTAGATCCTTCCCTTTTTGTTTCAGAAGACAGGTGATTACGTCAAAATCAGCTGAAAAACATCTCCAGATTTGGAGATTTTTTTAAAATTTTCAGAACTGAAAGATAAAGTATCTTTTTTACTGTTTTACTAAGTGAACCATATAAAAATGTATTGGATTGTCTGAAAAATGTAAAGCTGAAAACAGGGCTGCTTCTCTCAGCCCATGAAAAGTTTACATTTTACAGATATTTATAGCATTCACAAGAAGAGTGAACCAGAGCTGAAATGATTAGTCAATTAATCGATTAGTCGATCGACAGAAATTTAACCAAGCGACTATTTTGATAATCGAATAATCGTTTTAGATATTTTTTTAGGGAGAAATGCGAAATATTTACTTGTTTCAGCTTCTCAAATGTGTCAGTTTGAAGCTTTTCTTTGTCATGCATGATGGTAAACTGAATATGTTTGAATTTTGACATTTATTTTAAAATATTCTGTCGGCCACTGAAATAAAATAGTCATGTTTAGTTCTTGGTTTGAAGACAGTGTCGGCTGTGGTTTTTAAACACTGACTAATTCATTTTAGCTACCAGATCTTTTAGTTTTTGACAGGCAGGTTTCTTCCTGTAACTGTTCACTTGCAACCTGCACCTACAATAATTTGGTTTTGTTTATAATCCAGTAACAAAGGGAGCTGTTTACGGTGTTTGCTAAAGTTTATTCAAGCTGTTTGTGTGTGTGTGTGTCCTGCAGGCAGCAGTCAGAGGAGGGGGATAAGATCGGCTCAGAGGAGGAGGAGGAGGAGAAACCGGGGAAAAGGGTGATGGGCCCTCGGAAGAAGTTTGTCTGGGATGACAAGCTCAGGTAATGATCCAGGACTGTCCTGTTGGAGTAGCGGTGTGCAGCGTGTTTGTGGTGCTGCAGGTTTGACTTTGTACCTCGACTTGTTTTTCTTATGTCTCCTTTAGTCTTCATCTTTCCTGTTGCTGTCCACTGTTGGTGTCTAATCTATTTAACAGATCTTACACTGACCTTACAGATTGTTCAGAGTTACTAGGGAGAAAAATATGACCTGAAAAGTGTGGAAAAAACCTTTGAATGTGTGTTTTCACTTCATCATGCAGAACAATAGTCCCTGAACTTTTTTTTTTTTTTTTTTTTTGAAGTTTTGATATCCATAAGATTTTTTTATGGTTTTAAGTACCAAAAACCATCTCAATATAGTTCTACATCTCTTCTCTCAAGCTTCTCTCTGGAGCTCTAGTAAGAACAGGCTGTTTTGTGTCTGCTCACTGCCCCTCTCTTCTGATTGGCTGACTGTTTTCTGAGTGATGCATGCCCAGGCCAACCACAGGTAACAGATTGTAGCCTTCTGTAGGTAAAACCAGGGCTCCGGCTAAAACTCACCAGTAAATGGTGATTTATGTTATCCAACCTTTGAACGGCTGTGCAATGACAAATTTGCTTCCTGACATCCAACAACTGTGCAGCGTTTCCTCTGCGACTGTGTGTGGGTGTGTGGGTGATGGGTGTGTGGGTGGAGGGGCTGAGCCCCGTCTGCCCCGGTGAGACGCAGAGGAGAGAAACTAGCGCAGACATAAATACAGCAAAACACAGTTGAGACTCTCACACTGAGCTGAAATGAAACGAGTGCACATAAATTAGGTAAATAACATAAATAAACTTGTCTTGTTTCTTGCAGGAGGGGCAGGCCGCCCCTCCAAGGCAAAGTTGTGACATCACTACCTTACAAAAGTCGAAACGGCAGAGTTTCTGAATACTGGCTGTGTGCATTTTTCCGTGGACTTTCACAGTATTTATATAGCACCTACACCTGTTTTATAATAAAAAAGAAATGGAAGTCTCCCTTTCTACAATATGGGACCTTTAAAGTTACTGGGAAAGCCATGAATTATATGCCTGCATGAATGTGGAAACCTTGAGTAAAGATCTAATGAAATGACAAAAACCTTGAGACTTGCAACCGCTTTTCAATCAGCATTCATTTTCACAACACCCTCCACATTTTTCTTTACAGTCATTATCACCACCGACTCTCTGGAGAATAACCGTCATTATGCATCTGCGGCCTAAATTAGTTTAATATTGAACGGTTTGTGTTGAATTGTGACATTTGTGTTTGTGCAGGAACCTGCTGTGCAGCTTGGTGCGAGTGAAGCTGAGCGGCTACGAGATGGAGAACCAGTGCTCTCTGTCTGTGGAGGACTACCTCAAGGCCTTCTTAGAGAATGAGGTCAAACCACTATGGCCCAAGGGCTGGATGCAGGCCAGGTCTGTGTGTGTGTCTCTGTGTGTGTGTGTGTGTGTATTTCTATTTGTTTCTGTGTGTGTGTGTGTTCTTGTGCATACGTGGCCTTTGAATAACGGCCATTGAACAAATTCCTTCTCGGTGATGAGAAAATGACAGAAAATTCTTCCAGCAGAGAACAATGTAGATCACCTCAAAACTAGCATTAAGTTGGAAACAATAAAGTTGTGTGTGTGAGAGAGACAGAACCACAGTCTTGGCTGTTTATATATCACTTCTCAGTGTAGCCACTAGCCTTAGTCACTTGCTACATGTTTGTGCCTTTCCCATTATCCCAACATTGTTGTAAATAGCAGCTGACATTATTGTGTTAATTTCTGCAACAATTACTTGTTTTACTGCTGCTACTAGTTTCTTATTAGTGAGTGGGGTTCATTTTATGAGCTTGTTAAACCTTTATATACTGCAGCTGTACAGCACAAAGACACATAAAATATTGTGTGTCCAAAAGTCTGAGACCACTTTCCTATTTACTTGAATGGTAAAGTGGTCTCAGACTGGACCCCGCTGTATATTGACATACATTATTAAAACATATATCAGGAAAAACAGGGGGCTGTTGAGCTCTACTTTCTCTTCAGTCTTAACACTCCTGACTTGAGTGTTGCTGGAAGCAGCAGCTGGTTGTTATCATTTGTCGTGGTGGTAATTTATAATGTAGAAACTGTGATTCCATTTTATTCACTTGGAAAAATATAATAAAATAGCTTAAAGTTTGAAGTTGGGAGGTCAGGCGCGTTTCTTTTAAACTCTGGTTCTCAACGTGATGTCAAAGTGGATTTAGCTGCTCCAACAAATATTACTTTTACCAGATTATCCACACTGTGCTTTTGTGTTGGTCAACTCGTATCTGCGTAGGTTTCTTCTGCTCGTAAACAGCCACACACACACACACAGACAATTTTGTCTTTTCCACGGGTGTCCTATATTTTTCCCTACTTGATGTCTCAAATCACGATTATGTTCTGTTAACTCTGGTAGCATAGCTGAACATTCAGCCGGCTCTTCTTGTCCTCTGGCATTAACGCTTTTTGTCTTTGCTCAGGATTCTGTTCAAGGAGAGTCTTGCTGTTCACAGTCACCTCACTGGAAACCTGTAAGTATTTACTTTACCTCAAACAGCTCATGTTTCTTTAATAACATTAACTACTCCGGGATTTCTCTCAAACTGAGCTTGAATGCAAACATGTAAATAGAAAAGACTAAATATTTGCTGGCATTTTCCCATTCAGAGTCAAGAGGAGAATGGTGCCCGGGCCCAAGGCCAAAGCCAAGGTGAGTCTACGTACTACATGATAGAATTTAGTTTTAACCCATTTGACAAACAGCTTTTTCTCATGAAGCAACAATATAATACAGTATCCTCATAATGTGTCTTATATTTACGCAATTGTGAGGACAGACTTGCTATTTAGCGTTCATTTCATTTTATATAACGGACAAATGTTTCTGTTTATGTTTCGTCTTTCTGACACTGACCACGTGTCTTCTGTTCTTTAGGAGGGTCCGTGGATCCACAAACCACCTCTCACTATGACCTCCACCCCATCCCTACCCACCTCCACATCCGTTCTGACCTCCAACCGCCAGCCGCTCTCCTCCTCCTTGCCCTCGGAGCCCATCTGTCTGTCGGACTCTCTGGATGAGGATCTGACCGCTCCCTCTCTGGACTCCATCTCCCACGCCCTGGCCCTCCTCAGCAACGCATCCAAGGGCTCGGGCCCCTCAGACAGCCCCTTGTCGCCTCCACCCCTGCAAATCCCCACCTCCTCCCCTCCCCCCGTCACCCCTCACTACCCCTCAGCCTCTCAGCTCTCTGTCTCGGGTCACATCCACAACGCAGCAACATTCCCTGTCTAAGGTGGAGGCCGCCACTGGGAATTTGCCAACTACAACAACGCTACCGACCTCCTCTTCTACCTCCTCTTCTACCTCCTCTTCCTCGTCTCCCGCTGTCTCCTCCATGGTCCGTGTGCAGGCAGCAGGCCTGTCGCTGGCCTCCAGGACTGCAGATGGTCCCTATAGCCTGATCAAAGGATCTGGCACCTTGGGCCAAACCCAGAATCAGAGACATGTTACCATGGCATCACCCAATCACAGGCCAAGCTCAATAATGGGCGTAAGTGGCAAGATGCATCCACACCCCTCCCCATCGCCTCCCAAGCAGCGGCCTCCTCCCACAGCTTCCCCTCTGCTGCCCCCCCATCAGAAGGGCTTTGTTAGCCCTGTGGGGATGCTGGGAACTATGGGAGGACTGGCCAAAAGCAGTGCCAAAGCTAGCGGCATCAGCAGCAACGGCAGCGCCGTGAGCAGTGGCATCACGCCTTCTTCCTCCCCGTCCTCCTTATCCCGCTCCAACTCTACCTCCCACCCCGGCCTGCAGTCCTTCTGCCCTCCCTCCCCAGTGGCCTCCTCGCCGTCCCCCACCTCCCACACCTCACACTCCTCTCAAGGTAAATCCCACACACACCACCACCAGCCCAACTTCATCACGCCCATGCAGGCCACCCTCACCAAGTCCTCCCACAGCAGCAACTCCTCTCCCATCATAAAGCTCACCCCTCGGCCTCCCGCGCCCACCCCGCCTCCCTCCTCCTCCCCCTCCCCGTCCTCTTCACCTTCACACCCGCTCTCCCATCAGATGATCCCCAGCCAACAGCAACAACACCAGTACTCCCCCAAAACCCCCAAAACCTTCCGGCCCCCGTTCAGCGTGTCGGGCGGCGGGCAGGTGAAGCAGACGCAGGGCAGTTTCAGCTTCGCCGGGGGCCAGAAAGCTCAGTCCACCAACAACAGTAACAGTAGCATCAACAACAACTCCAACAGCAACATTAAGGCTGTCTGCAGTCTCCCAGACAAAACGCCCCCGTCTTCAGTCTCAGCCAATCACGGGCAGAGGCAGAGGGTTGTGGGCGGGGCCAACCAGAACTCAAAGGCAGGAAACGGTTGGGCGGCTTCAGGAACTTTGGCCACGTCCTCCACAACGTCACACCTCTCACAGGTTAGTGTTCATGCTGACATGAAGGAAGCCTGTTTGATATTCTCACTGTATCAGATGGTAGAGTTACTTTTCATGACATCTTGTTTTTTGCAGGTATCAACAGCAGGCACTCCGCTCCTGGGCAGCCCCTCCGCTCTGCCCCTGGGCTTCGGGATGTTGGGAGGCCTGGTGCCCGTCTCGCTGCCCTTCCAGTTCCCACCGTTACTCAATTTCAGCCCTCCCGGAGCCCCAGGGGCCGCTGGCATGGGCTCAGCCCCCAGCTCCAACTCAGGATACCCCCTAGCACAGAGCGACCTAATAGGTGAGTGGGAACACAGCTTGTTGGAGCAGTTTGTCGCTTAAAAAGGGATAAGTGCTGTTACACACACAACAACGCTGAGGGACAGAACACACAGTTGGTGATATATTACAATTTTTTCTTGTCAACAAATTCCATAAAAAGATCAAAATCAACAATGTTTTAGTCTCAAACCTCTCTGAGGACATGAAGGTTGTTCATATATAGTTTAAGTGGACGCTGTAGTTTTAAGCAATGATTAACAGGTGTAAATAGTTCATTTGTTGGGGACTATTTTCAGCTGCGGCTTAATACACATTTAATGCACTAGTGAGTATCTGCAGCAGCTGGATGATGTATGTTGGGTGGAGTCAAAATAAACTACAGTGGCCACATCAACAGTGAGGCTCATTTATGTGCTTTTAATTGTTTTTGGATGATAATGGAGCTCTGCAGCTCGGGGGAATAAACTATATCAGGCTTTGGCTCAGCTGATTGTTGCTTTGGGTCTTTTCATGAGATTTGTTGACAATAAGGGAAATTTGCCAAAACTATATGATTAATGTTGCCAACACTGTTCTTTAAATGAGCTTTTAGTTCAGTACACATCGATTCATAGCTACTTATTTTATTGACCTCTTTAGCTTTCAAAAAACATTTGTCCACTGGGATTTAAGTCTGGTTTTTAAAATTGGACTAATTTTGGTAACATTTTATTTTAATTTAATGCTTTGCAGCAGTGATTAAACTGGTTAGAATACACTTGTGAGGCTTTTTAGGGCTGAACGATTCATTTTTCTATCAAAATTACAGTTTGAATGTCCTGACAGCTGCAATTTTAATATTAATTTACATAATTCATGTCAAGCTGTAAAAAGTTCATAAAAAGCTAAGAAGCAGACTCGACTACTCCATTTGTAAAAGCAGGTTAACTAACACAGTTCACATGTAAGTTGTCTTTTCTACAAATGACTGGTTTGATAGAAACCTGTCGCACCACAACAAGCAACTTCTTATCGTTTTCTTTTCATGTAGAAATATGTTTGACTAATATGAATTTAAATCACAATCGCTACATTAGTTTGTTGAAAAAGAGCAACTTGATATTTTCCTCAAATCATTCAGCCCTGTGTGCAGCTGATTTCCTCCTAGAAGAGGAAATGTCTGAAGACGGATTAATGGAAATAACTGAGAGGAGATTAAAAATGGGAAATATTTACATATTCAGTCATTTGACTTCCAGCCTCTGTATGTTGACCTTGCGTGTGTGTGTGTTTGTGTGTGTGTCATACTGAAGTATACCATCAGTACCTCCGCTGTGCTCCACATCTCTCACTGTGACCCCGTCTCTCTTTTTTTTTTTTTTGTAATGTTTAATTTTTTATAAATAAACCTCTGTCATCCTCCTTTGTTCTCTCCATATTTTGTGCCCGTCTCTGTCATCTCAACCTTTTATACTCGTGCGCCTCACTTTGATCTCCTCCTCTCTTTTGTTGCCGGTCTCCCATTTTTAACTTGCCCCCCCCACCCCACACACACTCCCCCCATTTGCGCCATCTTCTCCATATTCCTGCTTTAATGTTGTTGTTGTTGCGTTCTTCCCTCTCATCTGTCCATCCTTCCCTCCATCTCTCCTCAGATCTGTATAAGAGTCTCCAGTCAGGGTCGCAGGCTGCCCTACCTCCTCACTTGCAGCTTGCTTTCTCAGGTAATCTGCATTCCTCCTCCTTTCTCCTCTCTCTCTCTCTCTCTCTCTCTCTCTCTCTCTCTCCATATGTCCGTGTCAAGTCGACCTGTCGTCCTCTGCTCAGCTGCTGTGTTGTTTGTTCTGTAACTTTCTGCTTGCTTCAGTATATTTGGCATGTCTCTGGTTTGCCCTCTGTAGCTGTAGCACAGCAGCAGCATGTTGTAAGTGAAGTATTATCCAGAAGTAAATAGTTTTTTCAGTAGTGTGTAGACGACACAGTGAGGACTCAGTTTTTTTTCTGTGATGTACAGATGGTTCTTTGATTTGAGAGGAGCGGTCTGATTAACAATCTCCAAACATGAATCAAAAAGTCTTTGTTTGATATTCTTTAGTCAAGTGTTCATGTGTTGCAGCTATAAATGTAAAAGCATTCAAAGAACCATCTGAACGAGACAGAAAGATGAACACAGATCATCCTGTGTGAAACTGCTGCCTGATCAGCATTAGCAGCATCATATAAAAGCTCCTGCAGCCTGTTGAACCAGTTTTAACGTGTGATGAGCCTCGAATGAAGTTAGACAGAGTTACACTCTGAGATTTAAAAAGTGCATCTCAAATAACAGAAAGTTGTCAGACTTCAATATTTCAGACAGATATTTTGATCTCCTGTTTATATAAAAATCTGTTCCAACTCTTGTGCCAAATATGAATCCCAGTCTAAAACCTGCTCCAGTCAATAACTGCCCAGTTAAACCGCAGTGATGTCATTTCCTGTCTCTGATTTAAACCGTACTGCATTTGTTCCTTTGCAGGAGTTTGAATCTAATTGAATGAAATTTGCCTTCTGATGCCAACAGCTGTAAGAAGACTTTTGGTTGTAGCTCGTATAACCCGACAAATGCTGGATTTTTGAGGCTGATGCTGATATTAGTTGAGAGTTTTAAAAAATATGATGACAATCTATCAGTCAATGTTATTTGTTTACATTAACACACAGCTTCTTTGCTATGAATCCCTTTAATTTGGTTATTAAAGAACTGTGAAGACATTTACTGAACGGAGCATTTTACACCTGAAAAAAATAAACTCATCAGAGTCTCTGGTGGAAAAACTATATAAAAGAGACACAAATGACCTCCAAACATATCTGTGACGTGTCTGTACAGCAGTTATTGTTACTTATTAACTGATTTATATGCAGATCCATGATTTGATGTATCATTCGTCAGACACAGTAACTGAATCTCCAGCTGTGTTACGACAGTGTTGAGAGTTAAAAAAAAATCTGATTCATTTTCTTTACATGGCTCATATCATAAATAAATATTATTGATATGGTTCCCTTAAATTATTATTATTTTTAAGCAAATACGACTAATAAATGTACTGAGAATGTTTTATAGTTGATAAATAAACCTGTCAAACTATAAAAACAGTGACACTGTTTCAAAACATCTTTGACATTTCTTTACTTCAAATTCATCTATTGTCTGACTGATACTCTAATTAGCATCAATGTAATGAAGTGAATTAAAAAAGTGACAGACTTATAATTTACTGTATCAGCCAAAAGCCAAACGCATCATGTTTTATCAATCAGTCGATATAAAGTTACACTGACTGCAGGTGAAGGTGTCGTCCATATTAGGGCTAAAACTGATTATTTTTCTTATCTAATCAGTCGACTGTCAGTGATTTTCTTTTTTTTTTTTTTTTTTTTAATTAAATGATTAACAGTTTAGTCTGTAAAATGTTAATCAGCACGTCAGCGACCAAGATTTCACAAACAGATGTTCAACTCAATTTTTACATCAATTTCAGTTCTATAAACAGAAACATTTGAGAAACTGCAACCAGCTATTTTTATTAATATTTTGCTTCATAAATTTCATCAACAACTTAAAGGATAAATTGATAATTAAATTGATTGGCTATAAATTTCCTGTTCATCATTTAATTGTTAATTTGTTAAAATTTGTCATTAATAATGAGTTTCAGCATGAAGTCGTTTAGTTTCAGCTTGTTTGCGTTGGTCTGGTGCAGCAGGCTGTCGGATCTCTGACACGAGAGACGATTAATTATCATCCTGATGTCAAAGTTGTTAAAAATCTGCGTTTTCTCCAATCAGATGCGAACCAAAGCCAGGGTGGAGACATGAAGAGGAAAACCCACTGACCAATAACAGCGCAGGAGGCCGGCAGACACCAGCGGGGTGACGTCACAGCCTCCTGGACACATCCACCAATAGGAATCTTCACTTTGACCGACTGACGTGGCGACACGGCGTGAGGGGGGAGGGGGTGGGGGGGGGCTCCGCCGCCGCCGCCGCCGCCGCCTCTTTTAAACGGACCTAAAGGAGAATCTGTTTATCCTCGCTACAAGTGGCAACGATGAATTAATTTAAGTGTGTTTTCTAACGAATCGGGTATGAGAACAAGACGGAGTGGATGATGAGAACACTTATTTTTGTTTGGCTTATTTTTATTTTCGTCAACATGTTTACATATGACCGACCTTGATCACTGTGGAATGAGTGTGAGCGAGGTGGTGGTACAGATGAGAGTAGTAGTACGCTACGTAATATAATTTGTATTTAAGCTTATGTGGAATAACAGGACTCTTGTTCTTGCAGTACAAAAAGAAAAAAAAAAAGAAAAACAGACTGAATAATGAATTTTTATTTTTCTGTCTTTTGTCTCAGATGTGGGAATCGTCGTGTCCGTAGAATTTTATTGTTGGTCACCTCTGCTCCCACTAATGACTGTTAAGTAGTAGCTTAAATGAATATTGATAAATTATTTGTAATTTACACAGGGACAAAAACATGTTATGGTGTGTGTGTGTGTGTGTGTGTGTGTGAGAGAGTGAGAGAGTGAGAGAGTGAGAGAGTGAGAGAGCGAGAGAGAGAGAGAGCGAGAGAGAGAGAGCGGTGAGGTTGATTTGAATGTGTGTATGTACATAAAAAAAAAAAACACAATATACTGTTAATTTCTTTCCAGATTATTCTGTATGAATGGGTAATATCCCCTTCTCACAATAATGAGCGAGTGTAAGTTTGATGCCCCTCTCTTGCTCAGTGTGTTTTTGGTGCTGTTTAATCACACTGGACCTTTTCTGGAAAAAAGACTTGAATTGAAAAAGTTTTGGGCTCCACTTCTGGCGAGAGGAGCCGCCTGTGAGAGAGGGGAGAAACGTCAAGATTGTAGCCTACTTGAATTGTTTTTTTTGTTTTTTTTTGTGATTTAAGATTTTTTATTTACTTTCTCTGCTTATTGACTCGAACCAACTTAATATAACACAACGCCTTAGTTTGTATTGAAAAAGTATGAAAAAGATCTATGCAGGACTGTAAAACGCTCAATGCAAAAGTGCAAGTCGTCGCTTGGCTTTCAACTTCTACTCAACTTGTCAGTGCATTTCTGGAGTTGTGAATGTTTGTAGATGTTTATTATGTCACTCGAGACTCCTTTTTTCTCCCGGTCTTAGAGATACCTTCCCTCTGCTGAATACCTCTGTTAACAAAAACCGTTCTTCCTGAGTCTCTCGCTGGCCTCCCCGACTAGTCCCCTGCCCTCCTCCATGTGCGTCTGACTGACCGGCTGCACCGAGAACGACGCCAAAGATTGTTCTGTAGCTCACTTAGATGGGGTGCACTGGTCAGAGAGAGAGAGAGAGAGAGAGAGTGTGTGTGTGTGAGATTACTCTGACATTTGACTCAAAATGTAAACCCATGAGTGTCAACGTGTGTGGTCCTGCGGGATGTCATTGTGAAGTCATGTGACTGGAGCAGTGGGTGACATCTTATAAATTGTGCTTTCTTTTTGGGGTGGGGGGAGGATAAAAATGACATTTCGTGGTTAACTGGTTACTTAATTTGGTCTTTTTGTAGATTATTTTTGTGTGTCAAATTAAACAAAACAGGTGGTTTTCATGATGACTCCTTGTTTCTTTCTCCATCTTTCAGTGCTGCAGTGCAATGTTTTTTTTTTTGTTGTTTTTTTTAAATTATGAACCAATGAACATTGTTGTTATTGAGCAACATGCTCACCTGCATCAAAGCTCATCAGGTATCATCTAAGCAGAAAGTACCTTAAAGTGCACCAACAGGCACTAGATGCTGGCTCCAATAGACTCATTCAAAAAGCATCAATTTATCTCTCAAAATACTAAATCAATCATTTTTTTTCAACGAGTCATTATTGTCACTGAATTCGGGCCCTCTAATAAGTGTGCTGGTGGTCATTTTGGAAATTATTGCTCTGTTTAATAACATTTGAATGACTTCTAGTAGATTTGATGTCTGCTGATTGACTCGCACTGAGTCGAACTACTGTCTCAATATTTCAGTAAGTTTAATTTTACTTGATTATGATACTTGTTCTGTTCACACAATTTGGCAAAAGTAGCTAAAGTTTCTGTCTATAGTCATCACTGATGTGCTGAGGCTACGTCCCCGCTCCTCCATTTAGTCCAGCCACATACACCCAGACTGCTTTCCACCACCAGCTCCCCTTTTGTAGGTGAAGTCTGTGATGAAGACCACCTTTAGGATGAGGTTGGTGTTCTGTGTTTCTCTTATTGTCAACAAATCTCATGAAAAGAACGTGCCGGTCCGTTTCTCAATACTTTTCTAAAGTCTATCTTTAAAAACTGCTAACAGATAAAAAGTTTCATGTTTTCATAAAGGCGGAGTCATTTCTTAGACAGCTGGGCACTGTAGTTTTTAGCAAATGTTACTCAGTCTTGAGTAAATATTGCATTTGTTGGGGACTTTTTTCAGCAGCGGATTAATACACATTTGGTGCTCTAGTGAGTATATACAGCAACAGGATGGTGCGTCATACTGAAAGCACATATCAGCCAGTGCTACGGTGTGGTGAGTTGATCTTTAAGGTTTTGAAAAATGGAGGTCTGAATAAAATCTATCAGCCTACATGTATAATACTTGTTAGTGGGATCATTTCATTGTTTTTGGACTTTTCACGGGAATTGTTGAGAATAAGTATAAAAAAAAACCCGACCAGTTCCTGTTAAGACAAGTCTGAGCAGCTTTTCAGATCAAAAGTAGTACAAAATAGTGGTACAACTTAATTCACACAGATCAGTACTTTGAATTGAGAAAAGGTTTAAATGTGACAATTTAAATCTGCTTAAATGTTGCATTATTTGCAAAAATCATATCAGAAATAAATATGAACATAAATATTCTTGCACAATGTTAACTATGAAAGTACGACTCCAGCACCACCACTCTGGTCCAGCCCCCCCCCTCCAAAAAACAAACCACAACAGCGTCACAGCTACAATGAATATGCTTTATTTTCCTTTTACAAAAACAAACAAAACAAAAAGAAAAATTACCGTCTAGAAATACAGGTATACAAGAAATAATATGATGGGAGTATTTGCAGTTGAACGCCTGGTTGTCAACAGCCAGCTGGAGAATAATAATAAAAGAAAAACGAGTTATCTGCTTGTGGATGTTAAAGCTTCCAACCAAATGAAATCCCGAGCAGTTCATCTCCCAAAATAACTTCAGTACTTCAGACTTCAGAAAAATCTTTGTACAAAAATAATTTTGGGGAAATACGGCTGCTGAGAGCTCGTCTCATGTAGTTAAACATAATACTGTAATACTGATTCTGACCCAGATACTCTAGCTAGGAGGTTATTATGAACGATAGAGGTACACGTCGGATATGATATGAAGCACAGCAAAAATACAAAAGACAGAAACAAAAGATTAAGTGTTGAATATCTTCTTGGTGTACCGGTTTCATCTCATTAGGGTTTTTTTTTCACATCTGTAATGAAATTCTTGCCCGCTTATGTTCTTATTTAGTGTCTAAGGCACTTTTAAAGAAACATACTGTTTAAGTGTTAACGTTTGAGGAGAAGGGCAACTGACAACCATCCTAACCTGCACATCCAGAAGAAAGGAAAAGCCAAAATCAAAGTAGAGCTGATGGATGGATATGGTGTACCCTGGCATGTACTTTTCACACTGTAGTGGTTAAACTGTTGAGGTGGCAGCAGAGCAAGGAAAGAAAACTTTTCGGACGACCTGTCACCTCTGAATATGAAGTGCTCCATCAGGTCACAAAATCACGGGACAAACCAGCGCTCGTTCATCATCATCATGTATTAACATCACACGAGTCACAGAGCTTCTTCTGAATGAACCCCACTTACTGCTGTTCTGAAGGTATTTTCTGAAGTCTGCCACGCTTTGCTTTTCAAACCATCTTGATAAAAAAAAACATTGCATTTGTTGAACAATAAAAATTTTAAAAATTTTAAAAATTAACTTTTTTTTTTAAGGCCAGCACACAAATTCTTAAAGATCTCAGAAAGAAAAAGTACAGTACTGATGGTGCCATATTCACAAAACATCCTCAGGCTAAAAGTAGCTCCTAACTGGACGAGTCAGGAGAAACTAAAAACTACACTTCTTAATTAACATGTAACTTCTGACAACCACAGAGTCACACCATGAGGATCTTTTTATCGCAGCAGACTGAATGTTTTAGCATCCAGAGTCTTCAAGAAGTCTGGAAATATCTTCAGAGCAGCAGTACGAGTTTTCACAGATTGCCTGGTGATTATTTTTCAGAAAAATGTTTACTCCCTCTGTGACTCAAATGTAGCTGTGATACACGAGGAGGGCAAAGTGTGACGAGGCACCAACACTGAAATGTAGTGAGAAGACTTCCAATCTGTCTCCGTTTCTAAATCGTACTTCACGTTTAACCTAAGCTGAAACCATTTAGTGTCACATTGAAAACGTGGGCTCAGCGCCACTTTAGTGCTTCCAGTAAGAGCTTTCTGTTCCTGTTGGCTTCCAGTTTAAAATGATCTGCAGTTCTGTGCATCTTCCGGCGTCTTTGCGCCATTCTCAGCTCGAGCTGATCCGTTTCACAGGATATACATTAAAAACCCAATAGTGTTCCCAACGGTCAACAATAGAAAACATGTTCACCTTGTGAGCTACGAGGTTCGTGGTTAAAACCCCAGCTAGACATTCCTTCACTAAATGTTGAGATGAAGCAACAGAATAAAATACCTTTTTTTTTTCACAGTAACACACTTTCAATTCAGAGTCCATTTTGTTCTATTGCATGTCCCGAGATGTTCGTCGTTCCTGTAGCGCTGCAGTGTCGAAGCTGAACAGCAGTCTGTACATCAGAGGGAGACTCATGCAACAAAAGCAGCCGGCGTGGCAGTCAGAAGGCCACAGTGACCTTGGGGGGTTTTTTTTTTTTTTTTTTCCCACTTTGAAAAAGGACTGCCAGCCAGTCTGAACATGTGTGAGGAGGGAGTGAGATGGCTTTTACACGACATGTGAGCAGAACACTAATAACAACACCGGAGTGAAAAACATTACCTTGTAGTCCTGCATTTCCAGTATGGACTGTGTTCACATGTATGATGTGTACATCACACGCACGCAGAGTTTTTGGATAAAAAGCACTTTGTACCTACAGTAACTTTCTCAATAAGCTGAGCAGGGAACGCCTGATGGGGGGGGGGGGGGTGTTACATTATGACGCTGAGATGATACGAGCCAGGAGTAGCAGCTTGCCAGAGGGGAACAGATAAGGCAGATTTGTCCTTTTGCCCCTGTGACTCTCCAGGACAGGAGGCTTTACTTCAGGGGGAGGGCGGTGGATTTTCCCTGCAGTGTTAACTGATACAAAAAAAAAGGGCAGAGGCGCGCTGCTTTACCCAAGACAGCTCATCGCTCCAATCTTCTGTCCGAGTCAGTGGTTTGAGATGAATAAAGACCGTGCTCACGCAGAGGATCTTAGGGGGAAAACTTGGGTGCGGGTCACAGATGGATGAGGTGAAGGGGAGGTGGTGGTGGTGGGGGTGACGAGGAGGTAAAGCGAGGAACGAGGGGGTCGCTGTGTTTACTCCACGTTGGAGGTTTGAGTCTCGTTGAAGTCGCTGGCGCGGCTGTCGGCGTCGTCGTCTGACATGTCGACGGAGGCGCCGTCCAGGTTGAGGTTGCGGCGGCTTGAACGGCTGGAGGAGAAGCTGCTGACCGGACCACCACGTCTGCTCAGAAACAAACAAAACAACTTAAAACTTACAGTAACAGTTCCACACTTTGGTAAATATGCTTATTATTATTCTGACTGTTTTTCTTAGATGAAAAGATTGATACCATTCTTGTGTCTGTATGTAAAATATGGCGCTAGAGCAAGGAGGTGATTAGCTTAGCTTAGCTTAGCATAAAGACCGTAAGCAAGATTATTTGATTATCAAAGTATATACTGATTCATTTTCTGTCAATCGATTGATCGATTTGTGCAGCTCTATACATTTGTTTGTATACAGATTAAACATACAAGATCCAATTAGTGAGCTTCAGAGGTGCTGGTAGGCAGCCAGAGCTAACTGTTTTTCCCCATTTAGTCTTTATGCTAAATTAAGCTAATCTATATTTAGTGCACAGACATGAGCGGTATTGATCTTTCCATCTAACTCTTGGCAAGAAAGAGAATAGGCATATTTACTAAAATGTCAAACTATTCCTTTAACCAGAGAACCTGATACAAGTAAGAGGTGAAGGTGAAACATTCTTCTAAATTAGAAGAATGTGTCAATAAGAGTTGTATCAATGCCACAAAAGTGGCTTTAACACCTTTAGACAGTCTATAAATAAATTACTGATATTGATCACATTTTTCACACACTGTATTCATTTTTTTAATAACGCCATATTCTCATCAGTGTGTTGCGGCGTCCTGTTGTGCCGGGACATCGGGGGGCGTCTCTGACACATGGCTGGCTGTATCCTCCTCGTACCTGAGCCGGTTCTTGAGGGAGTTGACCTCCCGGGTGAGGCCCTCGCTGGCCTCGGTGGCGTCATCCAGCTCCCTCTGCAGCTTCCTGCGGGAGGCGTTGGCCCTGGTGGCCTCCTCCTCCGCCTCCTCCAGCTGACGCTTCAGCTGCTTCATACGAGAGTTGGCTTTCTCCATCTGATGGGAGGATGAGTACACGGGGAGACAGACGGAGACGGTCAGAGGTCGTGGATGGTCGGCTGGACTAAAAGTGGTTATTGACACATGACTTTACTCGTCATGTGTCAATAAACTGGGTATGAGTCTCCTCACCTGCTCCTTGTACTGGTCGGCGTGGCGACGCTCATCCTCCACCTGCATCATCACCTCCTTCAATTTCTTCTCCGTACGACGGACGATTTTGTTGGCTGCTGCTCTCTCCCTGAAGGGTTAAAACAGAAAAAGTTAAGACAAGAGCTCTATTTGATGTTTTGTCCAACTTTGTTATAATGTAAATGTCTTAAAATTTATGTCAGAATACTTTATTTATATTTAAAATGAATGACGCGTATCCCACTCCCTGAACAGGACTTCTCTACAATGACTCTGCGCCACTTGTGCCAGAATATTTACTCAAATTGAAGAAAAACAGATGCTGCTTTGTGAAAACAGGTAAGTTTTGACACTTACTTGGCTTCCTGTTCCAGCTGCTCCTCCAGCTGCAGGATCTTGGCCTCCTGGGCGGCGATGGAGGCCTTAAACTTCGACTTCACAGCCCCTTCCAGCTCTGCTAGCTTGGCTTTCAACTCCTGCATTTATAATATGCAACTTTTAGGATCATGAGCATTAAATATGACAAAATGTACAACGTCCATTAAATCTAACCCCTGTATTGGTTGATGCTGGCAAGATTTAGGTACAGCAGCAGCTAACTGTTTTCCCCTGCCTCCCATCTTTATGCTAAGCTAGTAGCCTTCTGGTTTTAGCTTAATATAACCCACATCAATCTAACTCTCAGGAAGAAAGCAGATAAGCACAAATGTTGAATGATTCCTTTGAGGTTAAGCTGATCTTGAAGGACTTTGTTGCCCCTTCATGAAACAAATTTAACAAACTATACAAGACCTTGTTCTGCCGTTCCATCTGTTGCCGAGCGTTCTCACTCTTCTGTGCAGCACTTCGTTCTCCGGCCAGCTCAGTGTTCAGGTTGTCGACCTGAGAGAGAATAAGAGTGATGGCAGATAAGGAGAAAGGCAGGTTGACGCGCTCTATAAACCGATACACTTAATACATTCAATTATTTGAGAATCTTCACACATTTTAAGAAAGAAAACTGTCAATGTTTATGAGGATGTCTCAACAGCAGCACTAAGTTAACATGAACATGCGCTCTACCATTTTGAAACAGAGTTTATAGCAGTTATTATTATGACATAATTATAACTAGTCAGTCTACCTGCATGGAGGTCTTTCTGAAGCGGTCATTGAGCAGCTCCATGTTGCCCTGCTCCTCCTCCAGCTCCTCCTCCAGCTGGGCGATACGAGCCTCCAGCCTCCTCTTCTCTTCCAGCAGCGCCGACCTGACACACAGATTTCTATTAAAGTTCTCGTCCTGACTCTACTGATTTATTCTAATTGCTGAATTTCTAATTTAATCTACATGCCCTTACAAACAAACTGTTCTTGAGGAAATATATTCAGTTTTCACTAAAGCTGTCGACTTTTCTCCTTCACAAAATGATGGAAAAGACCACCGAGTGTACGAAAGGTGCCTCTTGATCAGGAACAAACACTAAAGATCAGTACAAAGTACAAGGTGACACTGACTTTCCAGAGGCACTGTTGGAGATCTCATCAGCCAGCTCATCCCTCTCCTGTTCAGCATGTCGACGCGCTCTCTCTGACGCTGCATGGTCCTACACAAACAAACATCGGGTCATTAGGGTCACTTTGCTTGTCGTGGCTAAAAGACAGCATTTATATCACAGACAATTAGCTGATTTATAATTCAAAAGTATTTAAAAAAATCAAATAATAAACATCAGTGAGTCTACCTCCTGTAGCTGTAAGATTTCAGCTTCAAGGCTCTTGAGTTTCTTCTCGTTTTCCTTGGATTGCGTGAAGATCTCGTCCCTGGAGGCTCTGGCCTCCTCCAGCTCCCTCTGATAGTCCTTCATCTGAGCCTGCAGGAGCACAGAAACAGGGTGGACCGAGTTAAAGGCTGACACAGCAGAAAACATGAGCTGTACTGTGGTAGCAAGAAGGACATGAGCCAAAAACTGGTCAAACTAGTGAAATGTCAGCTATAGCAGCAACACGTTTAAGTCATTTTTCTCCATCAAAATATGAAGTTATGCACAGAACAGTTGTGTGTGTGTGTGTGTGTGTGTGTGTGTGTGTGTTTGAGGGATGCGTACCTGTAGTTTTCGGAGCTGTTTGATGGCCTCATCCCTGCCTTTGTTGGCGGCTTCGATCTGTCCCTCCAGCTCACTCAGGTCCATCTCCAGCTTCTTCTTGGCGGCCACAGCCAGAGTTCTCTGCTTCCTCTCGTCCTCCAACTCTGCCTCCATTTCACGCACCTGCAAACAACACACTGCACGTCAGGTTGAACCCAATGCTTCTAAAATGAGAGGAATGTCTTCATGTCTCAGATCAAAGTTTTGGATTTCAAGACAAACGGAAGACGTTCATTCTCGTCATCGTCCGTGCTCCCTGTGTACCTGTTTGACCAGCGCCCTCTTCTTCTCATCTCCCTGCTCATCTCTGGCCTGCAGGTCTCGGTCAAACTGGGCCTTCATGGCCTGCATGTTGACCTCCAGACGCAGTTTGGCGTCCTCGGTGGCCTGCAGCTCATCCTCCAGCTCCTCCAGCTGAGTTCTCATCTCCTCCACCTGCTGCTCCAGCGTACGCTTGGACTTCTCCAGTTCATGGACCTGTACGCAGTGTCAGGAGAAACAAGACCGAAACGTGTCAACAAAACAAGCCGAGTCCAGCCTGAGTGCAACAAACATCCAAGGTCTTCACACAGCAGTCGTAGATTTCCAGAAAGAATAATAATTTTTGAAATGTGTTGTATATCTGACATTAAAAAATATTCTGGCAAAAAAATCACAGTACTGCAAACTGTGTTTGCAGTACTGTGATTCAACTCATCTTTTTTTCATAAAGATGACTTAATGTATCAGCAGTGTCATATAAGAGGTCAAAAGTCACTCACATTCTTCCCCACGTCATCCTTGGAGCTCATCAGGTCCTCCATTTCAGCGCGGAGCTGCTTGTTAAATCTCTCCAGTTCCTCTTTGGCCTCCAAGGCCTCCTCCAGAGCTCTGGCCATAGACAGAGCCTTGGTCTCCTTCTCTCTGGCCTCAGCCTCCGCACGGTCTCGCTCCTCAGCGTATCGGGCTGAGATGGTCTTCTCCTCAGCCAGCATCTATCGCAGACAAAGCAAGCATGACCTTTAATACAGAACACACATGGGCATCTGACCTCAATCTATCATTTGTGAAACATTTTGGGCAATCCACCGTACCTGGTCAAACTTCTTCTGCTTCTTCTCCAGGTTAGAGACGATCTGTCTCTGGTGGTCCAGGTCCACTGACAGGTCGTCCAGCTCCTGCTGCAGGCGGTTCTTGGTCTTCTCCATCTTGTCCATGGCCATGGCCTTCTCCTCCAGACGCTGGCTGGTCAGCTCCACGTCCTTCTGGAGTTTTCTCTTCACCTCCTCCAGGCCCTCCATCGCTCCCACGTCCTCCTCCAGCTTCTTCTTTGTCTCAAACAGCTACAGGAAGGACATTTTTCATCAAAAAATACTTAAAGACAATACAGTTTCAAACATTTGAAGTCTTTTGTTGTAGGAACAGAATGAAAATATGAAAGTGACATTTTTAGGGCAATTAATTTGTTTTTAATTTAAAAAAACATTTCACTCAAGGTAACTTTACACATAAAAAGCTACATTTTGCTGCATTCTTCATTTAATTTATTTGCTCCAACATCTATTTTCTCCAGTTTTTGCCCGTGAAAAGTTCAGCCACTCACAGCAAGTGATGTCACACATGGCAACAGCTCCAAGGCAACACACAGTAACATGGAATCATTTTATTGTTTACGTCTTGCTGCAGCTGGCGCTCTTTGATGAAGTCCATATAAAAAACACACTCAGCTGTTGTCATTTCAGACCCAGTTAGCAGTCGGTCCTAAATTTATGTTGTAGTGGATGTAAAAACCTTTGATGCAGTAATTTCTCCAGCAAGTTTATTTGTGACATCTGTATGTAAAAGGCTGTTAACTCAGACTCACTACAATCCTTCTTTAAAGCAGCATAAATCTCAGATTAACATGACAGGGATCAATAAACGAGCACAATGAGCCCTTTGTTTTGGAGCATATACAGTATGTATGGTGACACACTCTGCTTCATCTCCTGCATTTTTTATTTTACTGTCTTTTCCTTTATTACTCTAAATGCTCACTGCTGTTTGGCAAACAGCCAGCAACAAGCACTCCCACCATTCAACTTCCTGCCTACACATCGTTGTTTTAATCTGAACCACACGTCTCAGACTGAGCTCAGGTTTTCACTTCATGGGGTCTTCAATTTGCTGCGAGGCCTCACAGCTTTACAGCTTTCTGCATGCTGCTCTGCACATCAACGACAGGTGTTCACAGCTGGTGAGCAGCTGGAAACTTTTGCCTGACCCTTCTCTTGGCGTACAGTCGAGTGTCAGTAGCACCTGAAAAGTGTGCCTGCCTCATACGTGTGTGTGTGTGTGTGTGTCAGACCTACAGATGTGTATGTATATGTTTACTAGACTAATTAATGTTTGGGAATATAAATTGACTGCGTCGCTCCACCTCGTACCTGAGCCTGCACCGTCTGTAGCTGCTTCTCCAGGTTGCGCCGTGTCTCCTCATCCTCCTCCTGCTGCTCAAGCAAGGTGTTCTTCTCCTCCTCCAGCTGGCGGACTCGGCTGCCCAGGTTCAGCTTCTGACGGGTCTCCTCCTGCAGCAACTCCTACGCACAAGAACGCAAACAGAAACTTGATCAGACACAAGAAAAGCAGCACAAGAGGTGTCTGTTATGCTTTGTATGTGCTAATAGGTGAGGTGTGATCTTTCCTATCTTTCTTATTTTCTTTGGTGAGATACCTTCACAAGCTCATGCAGGTTTTTGATCTCACCAGCAAAATCCCTGTCAGTTATGTATTATATACCCTGATGTTTTCTGCCTCTACATATAAATAAACTAGAAACACCCCTAGGATGTTGACGCTGTCTTTCATACCTGTGTGTCTTGCAGTTGGCTTCCCAGGCTGTCAGCATCCTTGGCCAGTTTGATGCCCTTCTTCTCTGCCTCTTCCAGCAAGGTGGACACATTGTCCAGCTCCGTCTAATAAAAGAGCAAGACGAATTGGGTTATGACGGAAGCACAATGAATGAATCCAAAGCGAGCACTGAAAATACAATTAACATGAAACTGGGAAAATATTAACACAGCACAATAATCTGGTTATATCCTTTCATTTAATAGCAAAACCACTCAAACATTCTGGGCTTCTCTGATGTCTGTAACTGTCTGTGGAGATGTTTACCTGGAGTTTGTGTGAGCGTTCAGCCAGCTCTCCTTTGGCCCTCTCCACCTCGGTGGTCCTGGCCATAAACTCCTGCAGCTGGGCCTCCAGTTTCTTCCTCTTGTGTTCTGACTCCGTCTTTGCCTGCTGCAGACTCTTCACCTCGCTGCCCAACTCTTTGTTGTCATTCTCCAGAGTCTGCTTGTTCTTCTCCAGGTTGGCCTTGAACTGCACAGAATGAAAAAAAATACGTTTTTGTGGTTTTATATTTGTAGTTAGTCTGTGTGATGTTCTGATTTAGATGAGATAAATACACTGCTGGGATTATGTCTGTTAAAGTTTGTGTCTACATATTATACGACTGATGTAGACGTATGTAGCCACTCACTCTCTTAGCCTGATCCAGCTGCTCAGACAGTTCTTCCAGCGCAGTGGCGTGCCTCTGTCTCATGTCCTGGATCTGGGCCTCGTGGTTTTTGGTCTCCTCATCTATGGCCTTCTTCAGCTCTGCCACCTCTTGCTCTCGCTTGGTCCTGGGGTTTGGACACACAGAAGTATGTTAGGAGGGGACAACACCTTCTAAGATGATCTGAAACATGACTCAAGATCACTTATAAACTTTAAACACCTGAGTTCCTGCTGGGCAGCGGTGGTGTCCAGCGTGTCCTCCAGCTCTGTCTTCAGAGCCTCGAGCTCCTCACTTAGGTCCCTCTTAAGTTTTTCGGCTTTACTTCGACACATCCTCTCAGACTCCAGATCCTCCTGGAGCTCCGCCAGCTGGGCCTGCAGCTCCCGAACTTGCTTCAGGGCATTGTTCTTCTGGACTGCCTCCTCGTCACTCCTGGTTGGAGACACACAAGTACACTTTAAGTCAGTTTTAATGTGTGTGTCTGTGGACTTTTAATCACTCAACTCAGTGTTCGACTGTTCAAGAGCTTTGCATTGTTTTCAATTAAAACAATGAGGATCTGAATTTCTAAAGATTTTTTCTATATCACATTAGAATCTTAAAACTCAATAAGTTTGTTATATTTTATTTGTACTGGTCCTCAAAATAACAGGACAAGCAAAAGAACAAAGAGTATGTTCTTCAACTCAATGCTTACACTGACACTCAAACCATTTCAGGTCTCAGATCTTCACCTTTTAACAATTAAAAAAACATTTTTTCAGACAGCTTTAGCTCAATTTATCACTGACCCTTCAACTGACATTTCAACTCCTTTTAGCACATTCACTTCAACTGATACACTTGCATTTAAAATCATTCAGTGTGCCATTCAAAACTTTCATCGCTTTCATTTTAACTGCCACTTTAACTACCTTTAGTAAATATATTTCAACTGCTACTTCAACATCTTTCAGTGTTTTAGTTATTTCAAATGTTTCAAAAGCAATCACATGAAAACTTCATTTAGTTTTTTAGTTTTTTTAGTTGTAATATTTCAGTCTTACCACAGAAATCTATGAGAATATTTTGGTCCTCAAAATGACACTAAAAGCACAAGAACAGAGTATTTTTTATTTATTGCATGCATATATTCAAACTTTTGTCTGTCTCAAGTCATGATGAGAACATTAAATGAAAGGCAAGTCAGTGATGTCTTTTTTTTTTTTTTTTTACTAAAATGAGTTCACCAGTGCACACAGGGTGGCAGTGTGGTAAACCGTTCACAGCTGAAGTGAGACAAGCCGTCCACACAAACCTTATGTAGGTTCTCTGTCAAAAATGAGGAAGTTGATTGGTTTGCTGGAAGTGAGACCAAATTAAACTCATTCCAGCTGCAACATTCCTGTAACGTCCCTCGTTTATGTAGAAACCCACTGATTAAACACCCCGAATGTCGTAATGATTCAGTTATATAATTAACAAAATGCCACCGCTTTGATTAAAGGCACTAATGACTTCCATATAAAAGTAATTCCCCACTGTCCAAACAAAGATAATACAATCGTTCTCAGAACGGCCGTTGAATTCAAAATGAGGAACATCAAGTGTAATGAAAGCTTAATTTTCTCGAGCTGTGACTAAACCGATGATTTCTGTGTGTGAAATTAGCCAGACAGACATTTACCATCGGCCCGTGTAGTCTGAATGGCTGGCCTCCTGCAAAGAGGAAACTACTGAGAAGCCATATTAAAATGATCTGAGCTGACCTTCAGATTAATGACCTGCACAGCTGTTTACCTCATCTGTATGCAGTCTTATGAATGCTAAACCAAACATGTTGCTCAGGTTACTTATTCCACAGTGTGGAAAATCAGGATAAAAGGAGGAGTGAACTAAATTAAGAAAATATTTTGATGCTGAGCTCAGGGTGGGAAGACGCAGCAGGTCTTTTCCAGCAATAACTGGCAATGTTCTTCTCAATAAGGACATAAAGACTGAAATCTTCTAACGATAAAAAACTTGATTGCCCAGAGTTTCTCCTCCACTTTGAAATGACTGCCATTTTTAGCCCAGCTCTTCATTCCTTCATGTGGAAAAAACTATTGCAAAGCCTATGACTGAGAGCTTCAATCACCATCAATTTTCCTGTAATCAGACACGGCTGCATACGAGATCAAAGGTCTCAGCCAGTGTCGTTGAAGGCAAATACTGCAGCTGGGAGCAGAGAGCAGAGGAGAGTAAAGAAGGGTTGAAGTGAGTGAAAGGTTAAGAAAACGTGTACGAGTTCAGAGTCGACCTCCTCAGAGTTCATCTGTCTGTTGTTTTTGTTGCAACATCTATTTCTGCTCTTCCTATTGTACCTCAGTGGAGTGCAGTTGTCATGGAAATGGGATATACTGCACTGGTGAGAACTGCGTGTGTGTGTGTGTGTACATTACATACTGAAATGAGCAACACCACCAACAGTAATATTGTATTGAGTAGTTTTATCTGCTTGGAAGTGGCTGTGAAATATGCTGCATTGTTTTGCATCATTCAGTACGAGGTTTTTGATTTAAAACAGGTGGTGGAACAAAGAAGTCACATGTTTTGTTCATAATCTGTTGAACTGTTGCTAAGCTAAAAAAAATATCTTCTGTATTTGTCTGTTTTTTGTGTTACAGTGAGTGCTGCTGATGAACCAAACAGGCTGAGCGACACTGTTTCATTGTCTCAAATATTTTACTTTTCCACATTTTGTTGTTGCAAAAAATGACATTACATTAATTTTGTATTAAAAATGTCCCCAATCACAGTAAAGTACCAAACTGAACCATGAATTTTTGAATCCTCACATCCCTACTGCCCAGTAAGCATTCATGCGCACTGGTTTTTGATAACATGACCATTAATTCCTCACAGTTAAAAGAATCAAAATGTCCAATATTAAAACATAAGGTTGGAAACTACTACAAGTGAGCAAATTAAAACTATATTGTTTCAGCATCTATTAGGGCGAGTTATTGAACCTCAATACTTTTTGAGTACTGACTTCAGAGTGCAGCTGCTAATATGCTTATACTTGGGTTTGACTGTCAGTGTTTCATCTTTTGCAGAAGGTGTCTGCGGCAGTGTCCTTTCAGTTTTGACGCTTGTGTGTATATTAATAATTGCTGTGCGTGTTTATGACTGCTGACCTGGCCAAAGCAGCCTGCAGCTCCTCCTCCTTCTTGGCCAGTTGGATCTTCAGCTCCTCTATCTGCGCCTGAAGCTCAGCAATCTGGTCCTGCAGGTCCGTCGTCTCAGCATCCAGTTTGCGCTTGGCCTTCTCCAGCTCCTGGCGCGTTTTCTCCTCCTTCTTCAAACGCTCTGCGGGGATGCAAAACCACGTGTCATAAACAAAGTTCATAAACGAAAATGCTAAATCCCTCTTGAACATTAAATGAACTGATTTCTCAGTAAGAAGAATAGAGAGAATAGAGTAGAACACAAAGGTCAGATATAGGACATCCAGTATGAGAGTTTATGAGCCTTGATTGTGTAAATTTACTTTTTACAGCTCTACAATGAGTTAATGAGCTGCAAAGCAGCTAATCTGATTACCATTAGTTGTGTCGGTCTGTTAGCAATTAGATGTTTGTTGTTTGTCGTTTTGTATGATCCCTCTGTAACCTGAGATGTTTTGTGTGTGACTTTGCCTACTAACCTTTTGAGATTAACCCAAGTCAGATTTCTTTTTTTTTTTTAATATTTTTAAAAAAATATTAAAGCACAGCATCTAAACTTTACCCGTCTACACTTTCAACTGATGTGGACACAAAATGGAGCCAGTGACAGGAGCCTGCTGGGAGTCCCTTACCCTCCAGGTCGACCATCATCATCTCCTGCTTGTTCTTGACCTTGCCGAGGTTCTTTGCTTTCTCCTCCTCCTCAGTCAGCTGGGAGGTCGCCTCGCTGATCCTGTCCTCCAGCAGCTTCTTCTCCTGTTAGGTAAAATCTTGTCTTTCACATTGGAGCCTTTCAGACACACCTAAGATCTAACAACAAATCAACTGCTGCTGTGCTGCGTCAAGGTGAGGTGACACATGTAGACTCTGAGGCTGCAGAAACCAGTTTCAATCATACCGGTATGTTGTTTAGATTTGGTGACAACACAAAAGTGAGAAACAACAGGACGGCAAAACAAATAACGATGTATTAAAACTGTAAGTAACTCTAATATCTGTCCCACCACATGTCTCATTCATCACTTTACCTTTAATGATTCAAACTTTTCATAATTTCCAGCTAGAATCTGCTCACCTTGAGGAACTTTGAGTTTTGGTCCTCCAGCAACACGATGTCTTCCTCTAATTTCTTGATCTTTGCCTCAGCTGTCACTTTATCCAGCTGCAGCTTCTGTCTAGCAGCTTCCTCCTCGTCAAGCTGCTCCTCCAGGTCCTGTGCAGAGGAAAACACACACACCACAAATAAACTTTAATTCACATTAAAAAAAAAAAAGTTAAGGTAATATTACCATATTCAAAAACTCAAAACAAAAACAATCCACCAAATGTCATCAGGTTATGATTCAAATCCTGATTGGAAGTATGTGACATCACCTTTTTGCTAACTGAGGTATAATGAAGAGAAAAACCTGAATGTGTGACTGCATCTTCTTCTTCTCATTCTGCAAGCTCTGGTTCCTCTCCTCCTCTTCCTCCACCCTAGACTCCAGGTCATGAAGGATCTCCTCCAACTCCTGCTTCCTAGAAGCCAGACGAGCTCTCATCTCTTCGGCCTCTGCAAAGAGCTCCGTCTCCGCCTGGAGCTGCTCGGCCAGAATGTTCTTCTCCTCTACGAGCTGGAGAGAGTGAACCGTTTGAAAAGATGCATCCAGCCTTCGTAGCTACAAGACTGATTAAATTGAAAATTCAACAGCACACACCTTTCATAGAACAAATACATTTATTTCCTTACAAACCCCCTAATTATGGAATTAAAAACATGTTAAAATGTTAAACTTACGGCCATTTTAAAATAAAAAGGAAGTAATTGTGGCTTTTATCAGAACCACAATTATTTTCGTTTGTATGAGGTAAAAATATTTACTTTCCATAATAGAGAATATGTTTACCTGTTGGTGTTTTCTCTCCATCTCCACCAGCTCATTCTCCACCTTGAGCTGCCTCTCCTTCACCTTTATCAGCTCCTCGTCTTTGGCTTGCATCTCCTCCTCCTGCCTGGTGACCTGCAGCAGAGGCTTCACCTGAGAGAAAAATTAAATCCAATGAGTCTAGTCAAACAAACTGATGTATGTACAGTTCTCCCTTATGGCCTTTCCCCCCCAATAACCACATTTTTTGTTTGTCCTTATTTAACTGAAGAAATTTTTAAACCATCCAATTACTAATTTCTAAAAATACACAAAGATGTGAGAGGTGAAGCAGAGATGTAGAGCTGCGTGTTGTCTGCGTGGCACAGCCAGGTGTAGATGAAGATGTAGCTGTCAGGGTTCTTACCTTGGTGAAGAGCCTCCACCACTGCCAGTGTCGCAGCTTCAAGTAAGCAGCACAGTTCCTTTGGAGGACCTTTAGGGCACTCAGCTGCTGCTGCTTCTTAGCAAAGGCCCTACAGGGAGAGAAAAATGGTACAATAAAACGAGATAAATCAATGTCTGGGTATAGCAGTGTTGGCCTGTGTTTAGTTTACAGATCAGATGTAAATGCACTAAACTTAAGTGAAGAACTAAGAACTGTTCTGCTTTATGCTCCGTTATAGATTTGCACTTCAGTGATATGAATGCAGTGAAGTGAATACCAGCTAATTTAAATACGGTAGAAACCTTTTCAGCACCACATATAAACACAATGGGAATTACCGGATGGAGCTTAAAATACACATACGTGACTTTACATGACTGATGCGTTTATATTTATTTATATGAAGCCAGCAAAGTGTTATTGATTGGGCATGTGATGTATGCATGTGATATATTAGCAGTAGTGCACAAAGGCCTACAAGGAGGTATGGGATAGAGAGGGAGTATAGCTGCTTCACTACCTACATATTTAACTACAGACTGTAAAATATCACCTTATAATCTGGCTATAACTTTTTTAAAGCATGTGTGTAACAACACACAACCAGATCTGACACTCACTTGCGTGCCAAGTATCCACGGCACACAGACTGGAAGTAGATGATGATATCAGTGATCTTCAGATCTCGCTCCTCCTCCAGGTGAGCCAGAACACCGGTTCGGAAAAAGATCTTACTCTGACCAATGCGAAACAGGTTGGGGTCCAGCTCCAGGGCTTGGATCTATAAAAGGAACAATGAGAGTTCAGATGGCACAGTTACATTCACATTTGGTTTTAATCGCCGAATGTTTCTCATCATGTTTTGAAAACAGTTTGGAATTACAATCAATAGCAATAGACATCCATTAGAGAATAAGTATTTAAAATACCCTTGACGTGACTTAGACTTAGTTCTTCAAATTGAGCAGCTCTGCAGACTGCACGTTTCCAGGGTTGCAGTTTTAAAACTGAAATGCAGCAAAAAACAAAACAAACAAACAAACAAAAAAAAAGCACACTACCATTCTCTCACAGGCTTGTTTCCCATCCATGAATCCCTTGGGGATAGCGTTGGGTGTCAGGATCTCATATCTGTGAACAAAAGAGAATATAAATATAAACTGAAAATGAAGACATCCTTTCCTTTTTGGAAAATGCAGTTAAAGAGTTCAAAAAGCTTATTTGTTGTTTGTCACCTCTGTCTGAACTCCTGGAAGACGATGCGGTTGGGGAAGCCCTGTCTGCAGATGCGAATCCCCTCAAGGACTCCGTTACACCTCAGCTGGTCCAGAACCAGGTGAGGCTCCAGTTTACCCGCCTGAAGGAGGAAACAAACACACCATTAAGAACAGAAGCAGGTATTTGTATTCTTCTACATTTCTATCCTACAATTTCTGCAGTTTAAAAAAAACTCTACAAAGAGCCTTTTCTCTGCATTTTTTTTGTCTACAGGGCAGCATTACTGAATTTCTTTGGAAAAAAGGCAAATAACTTGTTGCAATGGACACATTAGGACCACAATCAGTTGATAAAAAAAATAATAAAGTGACAATAGATGTAACATGCTATAAATACAAATTATCCTACTATTTAAGGGTTACAGGTCCCTCACTTTCCATTGCTTAACTAACAAATAAGTTTAAAGTATATATTTACTCTTTTTTCGTGGTTGGGGATGATGCAGCGGACAAAGTTGGGGTTGGTGTTCCTCAGTGTGGCCATGAGCTTGGTGAGTGACTCCTTGTAGAGCTGTCCCACTGTACGGAACATGCCCTTTTTTGTTTTATAGGTGGCACCAAAAGCTGTCTCATTCATTCCTGCCACCTGGTCCAGACCCACTATCCGGTCCACTGGTGGGGAGATGGGGAGAACTGGTCAGAGTGGGGAGACTTCATAGGGAGCAGAGAATCATTGAAGGAACAGCAGTAGCAACAGTGAAATAATGTGGCTACATGACCAAGAGCAGATGGATGAAGACATTATACACTATTGTCAAACAGCAACAGTGTAACAAAGTGACATTTAAAGTCTAAAAGTACCGCTAGTTTCTGCAGGTGGAGATCTGCACAAAACTTTACGTTTTGTGTAACCTTGGAGAGAAGCACTTTTTAAAAAAAATCATAATTAACTTAATAAACATTAACAAAGTTTAACTGCAAGAACTGAGATGCTCCTCTCTTGTCTTAGTGGATGAGAGACGGTGCTTGATGACAGCCACATGAAAGCGTTTTAACATTTTACTGTTTGACACAAAACCTGAAAATTATCTCTTATAAACCAGTCAGGGAAGATCTAACGAAAGAAGTAACTGAGTTGTATTATTGGAAATGTAGATGCAGAATATTTTGGGAGTTTAGCCAAAACTGGGGACTAAAAGTGAGAATATCTCTGCCTCTGCCTCATTAATTTTGATAATTCTTGTCTGTCTCTTTAAAGTACCCCTTTAAAAAAGGACACGGCTGGCAGTATTCTATATTTTATTACTGTCACAAAATCCCACAAAAAGACCAAGATCTCAATACTTTGACTTCCCTACCCTGTCTGTGGCCATGAGCATATAGTTTTATTTAATAACAAAGGCTAAATCATTTCCTAAAACAGCTGGGCACTGTAGTTTTTAGTGTTTTTAATTTTACTCAAACAGGAATAAATTGTACATTTTGAGGGGACTATTATCAGCCTCTGATTTGGTTCTCTAGTGAGTATTTATGGCAGCAGAACAGTTAATGTGGGATTAACTCAAAATAACTCAACTTAAGTGTCCATGTTCATGAAGGAACATGTCATCCAGTGCAACCGTGTGGCTCACTGACGTGTTTTTAAATCGGTTTTGGACAACAACAGAGCTCTATTGTACAGAGGAATAAGCTAAATCAGGCCTTGGCTAGACTGACAATACCTGTTAATGGGATCAACTCTTGTTAGTTTTGGTCTTTTCATTGGATTTGTTGACAAAAATACAAAATGTCATCCGATTTATCCATTAAATATTACATCTTTATATAATCTGGCAATAATGTCAGCAGACTTGAACATCTTAACAAAATAACACAGCACATGAGTTATGACTAAACGCTCAATTAACTAAAGACTATGTCACTTATTAATGTCCCACTAGCTAAATTTATGTCACGAGTATTTGATGAGTCACAAACAGCTGGAATTTCAACATTTAAACTAAAGTGATGCATGGCCCGCTGTCTGGAGGCTCTACACTGCCGTCTGAGCTCAGAGCCAAAGCAAACATCCCTAGCAACATCTGGGTTCAATTCACTGCTACTGTGATCCTATCTAGGAAGGAGAAAGGCGGGAAATTAATGTCATTAAATTTTCTTCAGTCAAGCTTCAAATCCTTGATTTGCTCATGGATGTACTGCATCACAGGGGAGACAGAAAAACAGAGATAAACTACGACGGCTGCACTAAACCCTAAACGCTTGCTTGAGGGCTATTGACCATACAAAGATCACAAGACTCATGTCAGCCCACAAACATACTGAAAGCACTGGTTTGACTAAAGGGAGCAACTGACTATATTCTACTTATTTAGGAATTAGGCACTACTGGATTTGGCTGAGACGAGGGAGCCATGCAGCCTGGAAGCAAATGGGAGCCATTGTAGCTATGACAGACACAGCACCGGCTGAAGCATGAAACATACAGCCAGATCTGGGCAAAAATTTTGAAAAACTTTTTAAATTAGTTAAACTGCTTGGGAAGCATTTGTATTTAGCTTCCAAAGCCCTTGAACAGCTTGGTTTCACAACCCAACACTGTTCATTTTCAGCTATTATTTTGGCCCAGGTCTGCTACAGCACGACCCAGTCATTCACCTGCCGGGTCATCCAGACTAGTGACATTGTCATAGAATGAAGCCCTTTGAATGGTCTGAATCTCTACAACACAGAGAGAGAGACAGGGAGGGGAGGGGCACGTTAAAATATTGGAAATCAAATGTATTAGGCCTGAGTCAACAAGGCAGACAAGTCTATTGTTAGTCGGCTTGAATGAGAGACAAATCGATGTGCTTGTTAATAAGCAAACAGGTACACACATGAATTTTACGGGATGTATTATTATTAGTATCCAGTACAGTTTAATGAATAATGTATAGTGGGTATAAGTGGGTGGTTACTTACCATCTTTCCACAGTTCACCCACAAATTTGTCAGTTGACTGATGCAGAAGTGTGGCCACGTTGTCATTCAGGGGGTCCATGTTCTTCATCAGCCACTCATCTGCCTTGTAGTCCACCTGTAACATTATTACAAAATTATATCACAGTGAATTATCACAATATATTGTGATATTTCCTAAAATATTCAAAACCACCTGGTAAAACATAAAACTAATGTTCCCAAAAAGACAAAATATTTACATCATTTACTAGAACAATAACTCTAAAAAAAATATCTGCTCTATAGTATCAAAGACACCAATCTGTGACAGATATTGGTACAATTTAACTTATTATTCATTTAGACTGTGAATCAGAACACTTCGATGTGAACATTTTGTCTTGTTATGGAAAGAGAAACTATAACACCGATTGATCATCTGTGCCTGTTTTAAGGATTTGAGTGAAGTGAAGAACTCTTAAATTCTTCAGTAAACATTATCTTAACACAGATCACATAACATTTGCTTATTGTTATATGATAATTAACAAAAATACAATTCAGAAATGCCAAATAAATGTTTTTAATTTAGAAAAATCTCCATCACATAGATTGTGCATCAGAGAACATTGACAAGTTTATTTTTTTAACTGTAAAATGTCCCATTAAATACATCTCAGTCACAGATTCTTCAAAAAACAAAATTAAGAGGGATTTTATGAAAAATGTTTATGTTACAGTATGTATTTGTGTAAAAAAACAGAATATTGGACAATATTAGATTTTTTAAAATTTTCAGATATCAAATTGGCCGGTCTCTAACTGGAAGTCTTCGGGAATGCGTTAAACAATAATGAAGTATTTCAAAGCATTCTGGAAAAACAGATGAAACATTTTTTTGTCATATTTTAAATGAATTGTTGAGCGAGATGATTTTATATACCTAAAATATGACATAGTAGGATGTGTTGGAGGTCATTTAGAAGAAGAGGAAATGTAATGAGGAAGCATTAGCATTAGCATATGGTATCAGTTATAGCACCCTCCATCACAGTGAATACTTGCGTAACCCTGCGACAGACACACAGATGTTTTTGAATTAGCCTGAGACGATAAAAGATTTCTCTAATAAAAAAATCTATATTTGTACATCTCATACATCCTGGTGACCTACATCAAATACTCACTTCATATAGAGGCCATAGTTATGTGGAAAACATTTACAACATTTGGCCTCATGGCTCTGCATTTCAGCTTTACAGATTTTTCCTTAGAGCTCAAATCTTGGGAGTTTTTGAAAGATTGTGGTGTAAAACGACACAGTCCACATAATGGTAAGCAGATGTGCAGCTCAGCAGGTCACTCTGCTTGAGAAATGCTGAGTTCTGTTGCATAACAACAGTAACGACGTCCAAATCTACTCCCATACAATGTTGTATAAATCAAACCAGGACTCAGTATTTCCCTGAAATTCTACCACAGGAGGACGTCACGTCATTGTTTTATCTGAGCTCCGACTTTCACTTACTGTGTGATTTTTGCAGGAGAAGATCAGAAAGGAAAAGAGATATTTTAGAAAAAATTAACGTAGACAGAAATAAAGAAGTTGGTCAGAACTTAAGTACAATAAGAAGTAAGGAAGTCATATATATCATATATATCATATATATATTTCTGATGAGGTAAAAGTGAACATTAATACCAGTAAGTACCAGTCTTCAAGAAACTGAATCAGTACCTTCATGAATGAATGCTGACATACAAGTTAATGACTAAAGCAACTGAAGTCTAAGTGTGTACAGTAACAATGAGACATAACCATGATGGTATCAGCTGTATCAGTCGTAACATCAGTATGATTACCTTTTCTCTACCTTTTTTCCCCCTATTTCAGAAGAGAGTCTGACCTATGCTTTAAAAACAAGCTCCATAAAATAAAAGCTTTATCCTTCAGTAAACTGTAATTTCCCAGGAAAGCCCCAGTTTATTTTCTTCTTTTGAAAACCTCCCAACAGTGGATGTCCAGCTTTTAAAGAAGCCAACACTTACAGTCTTTTTTTAGTGAAGCAGAGACAGAAGCCTGTCGAGCGTGATATTTAAAAAGATAAAATGAGCGTACCCTGCCGGCGTAGTGGATGATGCAGAAGTCGGCCTTGTCTTTGAGCTGGCGGGGCTTCTGGAACTTGGAGTGTGTGCCCTGCTCCTGGATCAGCTTGTCTACAAAGGTCTTGTCTGTGGCTTTGGGGAACCAGCACTCCTCATCCAGCAGAGCCAACACTCCTGGAGGGTTCGCCTGAAGGAATAATAACACAAGACATAACTAAAATGTGACATGACCTACTCCTGCTACTCAGCCTGACAACAACTGTTCTTTTCTTTCAGTATCTTAACACCCCAGGCCACTAACAACAACCTTTTCTCTTTATTTATATGGTAACATCCTCAATCTGGCATCACAATGTGATTCCCAATAAAAGACAAAATCAACACATACAGTGTTTGTCAGAATAGCTAAATACTTAATGGACAGGTGGAGAAACAGAGTAAAAACTTTCATTTTATTGATACTAGCTGATCATTCACACTGACCGGCCTCTCAATGAGGTCGATGCAAGGCTGCAGGTCGAGGCCGAAGTCGATGAAGCTCCACTCGATGCCCTCCCTCTGGTACTCCTCCTGCTCCAGGATGAACATGGTGTGGTTGAAGAGCTGCTGCAGCTTCTCATTGGTGTAGTTGATACACATCTGCTCAAACGAGTTCAGCTATAGGATGGGAGAGAAATACAAGCAAGAAGAAAACGTTGACTGGAAATGTGTGTGTACAACAATACTCAAAACCTCTAAAGTTTCTGACGACAACAACAACTAATACAAACACTGTACATTTCCTCTGGCCACAACTGGACAAACTGTCTTCTTTAAAGATTAAGAAATTAAAAAGATTTAAATTCAAACCTGGAAAATCTCAAAACCCGCAATGTCCAGGATGCCGATGAAGGAGGCACCCTGACGTTTGGTCCTGTCCAGAGCTCTGTTAATGCGATGGACCAGCCAGCGGAACAGACGCTCGTATGTGGCTTTAGCCAGGGCCTCCACAGCAAAGTCAGCCTGGAGGGAGGAAGAGTTGTGAGACAATATAGGAAGAGAAATGACATGACCAAAGTGTGAGAAGTAATGAAAAGGATGTGTGCATTTGTGTGTGTGTGTGCGCAGGTGAGTCAGTTAAATTATCAGACATGCTGCCAGATCCTCACTAGGAAATCTACACAGGAGAAATGGATTCTTACATCTTGGCAAGTCCGTATACCCCTAATGTTCCACATGCTTTCTGAGTCAGACTTGTATTATTATCTCGAACAGTTGCTGTATCCATTATGATCAAGAAGTCCACATGAGTACTACACTTTAAATGGTAATGAATGATTCATGAACAGGTTATGTACTTTGGAGCCGTTTCACAGAAGGTAAAACTAACATTTGCTTGTTCCCTGTATGATGTGAATGGGTTAACATGGCAGTAGATCTTCAATGGCCTCCACTGAAGCTAACTAGCAGTGAAAAAGATCAATTTCAGTTGTATTATTGTGCAGTGAATCATTATCAGTATTACTGACGACCTCAGCTTATAACAAAGAGGATTAAGATTCTGATTCCAAGTTCTGCAGTAGACGCTGATTTGTCTTACAATATGCAAGTAAACCACAGGAACATGTTTAATTTTTCTGAAAGATGAAAGAAATGCTGAATGAGAGATTGCAGTGAGTTACAGAAGCTAGTGGAACAGAGGCAAACCTGGATGTGACGTCATGACTTCGGCTCTCTATAATGCATTCAAATAAAAAGCGTCTTCAACCCAAACCATGAAATTTATGAGTATAATTTTGAAACTGATTCTGTATTGCAGTTGTTCATCCTTGCATGTACATATGAGCATGTGAATATTAAACTGAGTCTTTCTATTGTTTATGTGGGTAAACAAGCAAAGAGAACATTATACTGTAGTAGTCTAACCTAGTCAAGATGAATGCATGTGCAGGTTTCTCAGAATCAGCCCTCATGGTATTAGTCAGTAAAAATATACAGCTGACTGACCTGCTCTTTAGTCTGTGCTTTCTGGACATAGTCTCTTCCCACTTTGATCCTCGGTGACAGGATGGCTCTGGTAAACTCCATTACATTCATACCCAGCAGGTGACACAGCTTCTGAGCCGCTGGAAGACAGAAATGAGAAAAAAAAAAAAAACACCAACACCAGGAAAAAAAAGGTCATTAAAATTAGAATAAAAGGAAGCCACAGTAGGAGGTTTTAAACTGTATATTTGACTAATACCTGTATGTTAAATTGTCTCAATCAAGACAAGAAATAAAACACAAAGCAGAAATGACTGTGAGTGATTTGATAGAGGATCTTGCCCAGTACTTTTTTGATAGTACTGTTTGAGAATTAGATAATTTAATAAATATGAACATTTCTAAAAGGTATAGAAACAGAACTTAAGTATCAACAATGGTAGGTCAACAGTGCTGTTTGCCTAATACTGATGAATATTAATATTTATCACAAATCTTTCAGAGTTTCAGTTTCAGTTTTCATAGGAATTGTGACATGGAAAATTTCATATTTTACATGGCTGAATCTTGTGGAAAGTCCACATCAGCCAAGTATCACTACTAGAAAAAACATCTGCATCAGTCCCAGGTTCTGCTTGTTGCATTTGGGAATATCTCAGCGAGCTGCATCATTGGCATTAAACTCATTCTCTCTCTCTTTTAAGTGCCAAATATGCAGTGCCACATGTGGAGGAACTGGAAGGCTGCACCCCATTTCCTTCAGGAGTAAATCCTTATAATGATGTGGTTTTATGGCAGGTTGACAAGAGAGAAGGGAGGAAAAAAAAAAAGACATAAATCACCCGTCCACTCTGTTCTATGGATGAGGTACACAAAGTGAGGGAGGCAGGAAAAGGAGAAGAGCTGAAGTATATATGGGAAGAGGAAAAGGAGGAGAATGGTTGACCTGCGAGCTCTAAACTACAAGGTTATGAAGCAGATGTAAAAGGACTGCAGGGTGGGTGTGTGCGTGCGTGCGTGAGCCTGTACCTACCAGTATTATCAGGCATAGAGGCTTGGTCAGTGTTCCTCTCCTTCTTGAAGACGATGTTGCCAAACTGAAGCACTGAAGACACCACCTTCAACATGGCTACAAATATAAGAATCCAGAGAAAACTAAATTATTATCATTACACATCACTTTTGCCTCGCATGACTGTGTTTAAGCTGTCAAACTGACAAACATGAGATGGTTTTATGGGCCTGGAGGGATTAAGAGAGTACCTTGATTAAATGTTAATCTCACTGGAGATTATCAATCTAACAAAAATCCTATAATCCTATTTTCCTGGGTTAACTGTTCTGGTATCTCTTTGTATAAGCCACATACTGTCTATGTAAAAAACAATTGTATTTTTGTATCAAAATTCTTCTCTTTTGTCCTCTTGTAAAATGTTTAAATGTTTCAGATGACACATCCTGCACTAATTCATGTTTTAATTAGATAAATTAATGCATAAATTCATCCATTCCAATGTGATTTGGGGTGACTAGCTAACCCTGCCCAGCATATAAAACCATGCTTGACCGTTAACACGTGGGTTGTAGTAGCTTGCAAAGCAATATCAGAGAAGAAAGTGCGTGTTTAGATATGTTTGCAAAAACTTAAATTTACATTTCCAAAAGAGGGTGATTGCTGTCTGTTGAATTAATATCTCCCTCGTCCCTGGAGTGGGTGCAAGTCAACAGTCCTCTACAGCTGCATTTTATTATTCAAAGTCACGTCCACTTTTGGGCAACCCAATTCATTTCTAAATGGTTTGATCAGATCTCTTTCGTAACTATAATCCGCCCACACATTCCGCTTCACTTCCTCACATTACAAAGAACTTTATCTTTTAAAAATTCTCAAAACTAGAAAATCAGAGAGACTTTGATTAGAAATCTGTACCAAAGGCTGTTGTCCTACACTTAAAATGATCTCACCAGAGCATAAAAGAAGAGAAGAAGTGAAGCAACCTCTAATGGAAAACATACCCAGAATCTCCTCATGGGAGAAGCTCATGATGTGCATGGCATCCATGGTCTCTTGAAAGTTGTCTTTGTCCTGCTGGCCCGGGATGGGGATGTTACCATTGGACAGGAAACGGTAGTTGTTGAATCCTTCCAAAAGCAGGTCCGCTGTGGACAGAGGAGTGGAAAAACATTTAGAAGCATGGTTAGGATTCAGGAAAGGACTCAGGTGGACTGACAAAGAACTGTGTTTCAGTGCTGTAGATACACACCAATTCTTTACATGAAAAAGTGACTAATTTCCTTGATAATAAAGGTGAACTGTGTAATGTTATTATTTATACTTTTGACTAACTTTTCTTTTACACAATTAAGCTGCCAAAATTTGTTGTGGTCTAAAGTTATGACCTGTACCTGCATTGTATTATGGTCTCTCAACTCTTACTCTCTAAATCTACTCACATTTGAGGTGCTCCCCAGCTCCAGCCAGCAGCTGGTAGAAAACGTGGAAGGTACGCTCATCTTTGGCTTGACGGATAGCTCTGGATTTCTCCAGTAAGTCTGACACAGAATGGTCAAGGGGAAAAAAAATCTATTTGGTGGGTCAGTATTACTCCTGTCAGACCAAATAAGTCTCAGATCATAAACATACAACTAAATTTGCTGTAACTTCTTTGAAATTACAGGAACAAATCATTTTAATTTTAAAAATTCAGCTTCTACAATATTGGTAACACATTTCTACAGCTGCATTTTTTCTCTCTGTGATATAAAAGGATACAGGTTTCAATATTTGCCCCAACAATGTATCCAGTAACATCAAAGTTGATCCGGATGAATTTCCCCTGCAGGGAACAGAGGACGAATGGTCAGGAAGTACACAAGACAAGATATACAGAAATCAATCGGCACCATAATGACTCTGCTGTAACACAGACTGGAGCCTCTTGGTGAAGAGCGTCCCATAAAAAACAAACATACAGAACGATGGGTGATGATTTACAAAGAACAATCACTGATACACACTCATCTACAGGTCTAAGTTCCTGAGCAAAAATTTAATATTCACCCCGGCAATATTTACAATATTTGTATAAACATATTTTAAATAACCTATCTTTATTTTGACATACAGTAATGAGCCAATACCGTCACCAGTGAATGTTAACTATTTCAATGGATGCTGGTCCAAGATTTCCTCCACAGCGGGACGTGATCCTACAGTGTTTGACTGAAGGGAACTTCTCGCAAATTGTATTGTCTAAGTAGGCCGGAGCTCATGCAGACAAAGTTTTACTCTGGTCAGCATTTTATGAGGCAACACAGTAAGTTAGTAATTATAGAAGAATTTCCCTTAAATATGACAAATTCATTCGCCACAGTAATGCTGAAGCCAAGACTTTACTCACGTCCATCCTGTCCTATGACATTATTAAAGAGGTCTGCTGAGTGGAGCTGCCTCTGGTCTGAAAGGCTCCAGTATATCAAAGGCATCATTAATGACTAGCAGGCGCCTGTGTCAGGCTTTAAGGTCTGAGTAATTGCTTACAGGAAAAGTAGGAAAATTTAATTACTTTCAATCAGTTTTACTTCTGCTTATTCTCAAACAAATGAACTCTAGTCTTGAAGATGCTAACACATCACCTAAATCTGATCTGTTCAGATTTTAAGATGCATATTAAGAATGCAGCCCACCTTCATGAGTTTCATTTTTCAGTACTTACAAAACGTGACGAGTTGTCATTTTTCACTGTCTTAGCATTCCCAAAAGATTCAAGGATGGGATTGGCTTGTAAAAGCTGACGTTCCAGTTCACCCTGAAAAAAAAGAGGGACGTTACAGCAGTCCTTTGTCTCCGTGTGAAAGTCAAGAACAAAGAAAAATGATGGAAAATTGATTGTGAGCCATTGATTTTCACTGACAATTGAAACACACTGAGAAAACACTGAAGAACATGCAGACAAAGACGGCAGCCACTTGAAGAACTGACCCCACATATTGAGATGATGATGATGACTGCAATTGTGCCAAAAAAAAAAAAAAAACTAAGCAGGAGGAAGAGGAATTATTATTTGCCAGTAGACAAACGCTAATTGTCCATAATCAATTGTTTTAAACATTTCAATTTTCTTTCAATCTGGCATTCATGTAGACAAAGACAAAAAAAATCCCACACTAGGTAAAAATGTAATCTGACTTTGCTAAATTTGAGCATAAAATTAAAAAAAAAAAAAAGATTTCATTACTCAGGTGCACAGATCAAGGCAGCATATGGAAATATTTGGACAAATATGAATCAAGTAAATGAATCTCTTAATCATGGTAACATTGAAGTGCGTGGTCATAAATATTGTAACAACTTTGTGTTTTGTGGATGATGGTGGACAACAAGTTCAGCACGTTTCTGGTGTTGTTAATGATGTCAAACAAGCTGAATTTAAAGTTTCTAAGAGGGGAGACCTTAAAATAATACAGTCATTTTCATCCAAAAAGCAAAATCAAGCAGAGACAAAGTGACCGCTCCAATTGAAGACCAGTAAATGAGGCTAATATTTTTTACAAGACAGAAGATTCAAAACCAAATGGTAAAAGAACAAATTACTCCAGTTGGTGAAAGTAAAAATCATCATTTTTGCTGTGACTAAAGCCAGGCAGCTACTCCGTCCTCTCAGGATCAATCTGTCCACAATAAATAAACAGAGACACTAAGCTTGTTTTATAAACCTATTGTCAGACTGGATACTTTAAGAGGCTGAATAAATAAATAAATGTGCGACTTATGCAGCTGTTTAGACAGGTGGCCGATTACGTTTCCATCTAAGCCACATTGCGGGCTTTGTCATGACCAGAGAATCCAAAATCGCTTCTTTTGCAACCTTATTTCTCTTTTTGTGGCTGAGTGGAATATTTTCCCAATACGTCAAAAATAGCTGTGCACACTGAAGGTCTGAGGGGGCCATTTTCCACACGTCTCACTCAGGATGTGAGACATGTAATGTGATCTTTGGCTAGAGAGCATGATGGGCTGCTTTTAATTGAGTTTTTGAGCAGCTGGGATGAAGCAGGGCTGAACTGGATAAACCTTGGTCCTTTTCCAGCTATCAGAGCAGTGCCACAGCCTGCAGAGTGCAGACCAAAAGCCTTTGTTGCTATATAAACACAGTCCTGTGGTGCAACTTGGTAGCTGAAATTGTTAATTGGAAACCTCTACTCATATGTGTGGTCTGCTGTATGCACACAAAAACAAAAAGCAGATTACAAACACCAGCGGGGGTCCAATTTAGCAGCATTAGAAGCTGACCCACATTCCTGTTGCTAAGTGAGCGTGTCAGACATCTGACAGCCATCATAAGTGGCTCCTCCACTTGAGATGGCCAATTGTTGTGTAGCCGTGACCATATTTAAGCATCTGTCTACACTACAAATAAACCCCGTCCTTTGGAAGCCAAAAGAAAACCCTTGTCCTCTCCCTCCAACTAATTATTTCATTTTATTCACGTCTCTGCCTTTTTCACAGCTTGCAGCTACTAGTTTGTCTCTTATCAAAAGCTGTTTTGCAGTCCGGGCATTAGGACAGATTGAGTGAAGTAAAAAGAGGATCAGTCAAAACTGTTCCACTAAATCTTCTGAGGCAGAGGCCGGTTGTGGATGTGTACTCGCTGCTAAACATCTGCTCCAGAGGTCACAAGGCCACCCAAATATTACAAGTCGCTCTTTTCACCAGCAAGAAAAAGTAGAGCACTACTTGGATGTGGCACAAAGCATTTAAATGTGGAGAGGAACAAGCTGATGTGGAAAAGTCATCTGGGCCAGCAGGGCTTTCAGGCTGACCAACTTAATGTAAGAAAGAGGTTCTCCATTCACCACTAGGTCAAGTGATTAAGATGAGCTGGTTTTGAAAACCACAATCACTTATTTACATGAATGTAAGTTTAAATGTCTTGTGGGGTAACTAAAGATACATAACTTACAGCAAATGGGAGAGTTATTGTGAAGTAAAATTTTTTTTCAAATTTACATAATTAACAGTATTAACCAGAAACAGTATTAACAACATTTTGATTTTGGACTGATGACTCCACTGGTTGCAAAAAGAAGTCCCATTGTATGGAAGTCTGTGAGAAAATTACCCTCCTTCTCACTTGATTTATTACCCCAGTAAACACTTTCCTAATGAGTTTATGGTCTCAATCGCTAGTTTCAAGTCTTCTTCAATATAGCATGATGTTCATTTTGTAAATTATGGCCCCATTTAAAGTAAAATAGACGATACCTTCAGTATTCTGTGCTGTAAGCGTGAAGCAGTTTGTCCAGTCAGTCTGTGAAACTAATGTTAGCTTAGGCTGCTACAGTACAGAGCTGACAACAGTATCAACTGGAGTCATCAGTCCAAAATCAAAATGTTGTCAGCTGTAACTTACCAGCAGTGTGTCATTATTACTGTAACTACTGTAGCCAACAATGCAGTTGTTATCAATAAATATAACACCACTTTTGAATGTCATGATTATATTTGATTATTGCTGAGTAATGTCCAGTATATCACTAATGTAAAGTCTTATTAATGTGAGCTAAGTTGGGCTTTTTTTTTAATAGAAAACTGCCCGAGTCTACAAAGAAGTTGACTTTTTATTGACTGACTGATGAACTCTAGCAGGACATTAACAACAGACTACTCTATTATTTGATCTGATTCAGTTCATGTAGCAACAAGATAGATTTATGGCTTTGCTTGATACAATTCTATTTTGTTGGCTTGCAATATTGGTAAAAGAAACCTCAATTAGATATTTTCCTCAAATCGTTCATAGTCAGTAAGTAGATAATTGCATTTGTGTGGGATTTGGACACACATCTCTCATAATTCTTCTTCACAAATGACAAGCTGAGACATTCGTCTCTTTTGAGGCCATCAGGAACCAAACTGTAAACTTTAGTGCCAACAGGATGTTATAAGTTAGACTGAGTGGAACATACAGTATTAGACAGCAGATGTAATGTCAATAACCTGCTTTACTATACAGGCAAATAAATATCATTGGGATCTATTGGCTTCATGGTAGCCCATTAGTTTATTAAATGAAGATTAATGCAGTGATAGAATTGCTATGAAAGGAAATGTCCTCACATTGTGAGAAATGTAAATGTTAAAACATTTAAAAGAAGAAGATCATATAATCGGCGTGAGGACAGAAAGTACACAGCATGCAATACAAAAGTTAAAGCAAAACTACAGCAGGTGGATTAGGGTAGATGGAAACCATCTACTGCCCAACATTAAAGAGTTAATAAATCATTTTTGTGGAAAAAGAGTAGATGGCAACAGAGTGGGTAAAGTACCCCTTTTATATTGTAAGTGAGGTGAAATAGGTGAGAAACTACATACTACTTACATAAAACAGGGGTCCACTCTGTAGGACATGGGGAGATTCAATTGTTATTATGGGAAATAATAAATAATAATGTCATGGATACAAGTAAACCTGTAGCTCAAGCTGAACATTTTTTAAACTATGCATTAGCGCTCTAAGCATAACCTACAGCAGTCTATGAATGGAATTAGCAACAGGTGTTATTATAATACCTCAGTGGTCTGTAATCCTGGCCCTCAAGACACAGATTACTGTTGGTGATCTAGATTAATAGGTTGTTTGTACCCTGTATCTCAGGTATAATGTAGTTCAGTCACTGGTCAGATGACTACAAGGACTACCTGCAGGGCTCTGGGTCCTGATGACCAGGACAGAGAATCACTCAAGTTGTGTAGGAAAACCTTCTAAACATAAACTTGCTTTTTCTGGATGCCCTAAACTTTAAATTAAGGTGTGGTAACATCAATAAAACATATACCTTAAACTATAATATGAATTACAATTAGCATTACAAACAGCATATTTTACTTTTCTGGCAGAAGTGAAAATTGCTACATTTCATACAGCACAAAGATGACAGCCGAGGTGCAACATGTGGCTACCACAACAAATAAAAACAGCATGCTTGTGATTATAGTTCATTGAGTGTGAATCACAGTAATGGCAAGCAAATTTACAGTATGGCACATCTGAACAAAGTCATATACATAAAACACAATAAAGAGAGTCTGAATATGCATGCTAGTTTTAAAAGTTACTTACAACTGGATTTTGTATCTGACAGAGAGAGACAAAATAAATGCTAAATATGCTGTTTTCAGCGTTCACATGTCAGTCTTTACCAGACATTTTAATCAAATACAGAGCAGTAAGTGTTGAACTCTTGGTAGGCTAATGTGAAACATTTAATGACTCCAGTTTATAGGGAAGTTTGTTTGATAGGAAAATGTCAGTGTAGCATGCACATGAACATGGTGTATAAGAAAGCATAAAGACTTGCCTGTAGTTTCACTGGTTTAGGAGATTCTGGCTGTTTGTTACAGATAAACAAATGCAAATTGTTAGATTGTGTGCACACACATCTGGTGCACAAAGGTACATTAGCCCATTTGTAATTATCAATATATCCTTTAAACTTGTGGCTTTACTATAACCTCAGCAAAGCCCACAGCTATCCTACCTAGCCCAAATTTGTGGGGATCACTAGTACAGTTACAGTTCTTTTGATGTTTCAATTCTAGATTTAATCCTAATATACTTAAAATAATGACCTGATCCTAACAGGTTGTATAGGTATACAATTATGACATATTAGTGTTAAGTCATTTTTCATAAAAATCCAACATTAACTTTAGTATTTCAATTCATGGCAACACATTTTTATGGGTTTGTTCAGGTTGTGGCTTACAGCAGGCACAGCCAGCCTAAAGGATGTAATGAGGAAGGAGGGAGTATTGTTAAGATTCAGGTAATACTCACAGGAATGTTGTGGTCTCTTCTTCCTTTGTGGGAGGAGGCAACATGTGCCAGGTACTGAATGACCTTTTTTGTGTTTTCCGTCTTGCCAGCTCCAGACTCACCTCTGTGAGACAAGAGTACGAGTACACACAAACAGGCTTGCTCAGAAGAGGGCGTGCAAAACACTTCGACTGTTCAGAATGAATCCGTCACATCTATGCCACAAGATAAACATAATTGGATCACTAGAGCAAAGATGGCTTTACAGATTTGCTAGCGCTTGTGGGCAAGGGGACAATAGTTTCTGGCTTTCTGGCTGCGAATTTACGGCTGCTAAACAAGACAAAACACTAGCCCTGCCCCCGTTTCTACAACTCACCCAAAAAAAGAAAAGAACAAATATGACCTTAAGACCGAACATTTGTACACATCTTATGTGTGTCTTTCTTTGCAATATTTTTTGTGAGTATCTGTCAGTTCAGCAGCTGTGGTTGCGGTCATGTGGACTGCTTCTCACTGCTCTCTCATTCACTGACTGTAGAGTAGAAAGAAAAGGGAGAAAATCTTCTCAAGCCCTCAAACCCGTGCAAAAACTTTTGGGGAGCCATTTAGATTTAGAGCATGCCTGAGGTTTTACAGTAAGTGCAAATTTGCATACACCAAGTATGCACAAAATATTGTTTTGCTTTCAGGGTGAGTGAGTGTGATGTGGCTCAAGTAAAGACCGGGAGAGCGGTGTGTAAGTGCTGTTGGTCTTGTTTGCCACTGTAAACCGTGAAGGATAATCATGGAGGGATTGCGTCAATGTCTCTGTTGTTGGCCTTGAACTGCAGGGTGTTAGATTCCTCAGTCAAATTCAGAAGACAAGCCAAATAAACGGCAATTGCTGACTTAATCATGTCTCGTGAAGCCTCTACATTTTGTATTTTGTAAAAAGTTTCTGTATATATGAGCCAAAGTCCTTTATAATGTGCATACTGCATAATCTATAGTTTTATGTTAATGTCTGTGTGTATAAGTGTGTGCAAGCATGAATGTTTTGTGGCCCTGTTGTAAAAAAATACAGGAGAGGACAGAATTACAGGAAATACTATTAACTTGTGAACTAAATATTATGATTTTTAACTGTATAAGTTCCACAAAATGACTGCAATGTTTTAAAGTAAAATGCTCTGTTATCACATCAGTTTTTAAAAAGGTCAGGTTTTTTGTTATTATTCTGGCAGCCTCCACGGTGTTCTGGTAAAATGTCAATCAAAGGTGCATTTATAAATTTCTAAATTATTTATTAGTGATGAATTTTTATCACTCTTTATTTACACTCGCGTCGTTTTTCCCCGTATCAATAATGTCCATTTTATTCTAAATTGTGAAGCCGTTTGTAAAGTCTGTTTCAATATGAGAACTATAAAATTAATCACTGATCCTTCTGACGTTTATTATAATGATGACAGAGATATCACCGCGATGATGGTTTACTTAATCTTAGGTTATTGTGCTGTTTTAAATGTGCAGCCGTGCGTAATGACAGCTGTTCTCGTCCTGTCAGGAGAAAATCGGTAAATAAATTGCACTTCTTTGATGTTCTCCTGTTCGCTATATCTCACGTCATTATTACACATAATACCAATAATAATAATACTAAGAAGAAGACACCTCGCGGGCTGTATTGTATATAGCTAAGCGAGGCATCACAACATATTTCAAAAGCTAGCTAGCACTTGATTTGATGCTAGCTAAACTGGCTAATTTACCCGAGTGTTGGACAGACGATGTGGATGCGACTGGGAGCCGTGAAAGAATGATACAAATATCTCTTTGTGGTTTTAGTTGTCACCGTGGCTTTCTTCGGGGGGCTTACTTGCTTTACCGTCGGTGTTTTTCAGCCACTTCAGCATGTTTTGACCGCGGGCTTTTCGCTACATTGAGAGCGGATTGGGTATCCCAGAATGCATTTGCACCAGGTGATACACTGTATTTGGTGACCCATTAAATTCGGTGACCTGCAGTGTTGGTTGGGTTGGTTTAGGCATGAGGAGTGAGGTGAATATCAGGGCAGGTCACAGAATGTGATGGGTAACCAAATACGGTGTAACACCTGCAGCGACGGCATCATGGCGGAGATTAAATTGCGCCAGGCTAAAAGCTGTTGTATTTTCGATGTTAATGCGTCACTTTATTAAATTTTAACATTTATTTCAGGCGAGAACCATTTAGATTCCCATATGTGGTCAGTTTATCCAAATAACACCGATTTCGAAATTTGCTTCGACGTTTTCTCTACTATCCCAGAATTGTGCCAGACACCGTGTCGTTGCGTCCCGGGTGCTGTTTTAACTGTCCCCGAGACAAGAAGATCGCTTGCAAACATTTTTTTTAAAGTAGCATACTGTAAATGCAACAGGCCATGTCTTGCACTCAGTTAACTAGACTCTCTTTATTAATGCAAAATGTAGTAAACTAGCGAGTGTCATCAAACAATAGTTTTTACACCGATCCGTCTGAGAAATCGTGTGGAATCATTTTGGATTTGACACCACAGATTTAAAAAAAAAAAATAGACAAAGTTAAGGCTGTTTGCTGACTGCAATTACCTACGTTACCATGACAACAAGTCAGAAACTGCTCGTTATCTAGTCACATGAGGCAGCAGAGATACCATAAATAAACAGAGCAACTTCAATGCTACAACATCGTTTTGGATTAGGTAACATGGGTTAAGTTAGAATCAATTCAATTTACCTGTTAGTTCAAATCTGTTCGACAGCCCTACAATATGTTGTTTGTAGAAGTGTTGTATTAAAGACATTTATTTTGTGAGGTGTTCCATTAAAGTTATTTTGACACCCTGTACGTAAAACGAAGTGACAAAATAACATGAACGCCTCACCACTCACACTGCATAAAGAACAGGGACGTGTCATGGTTTATGTCTTGATACTTCTCTGGCATTTTCTTTGGCTACATTCCTGTCATCTGTAGACACTTGTCACTGAAATGTCGCCAGAGGTCTGCATAACAGAAATGTCAGGCAATTCTCAGACCCACATTTCTCACTTTTCTCTCAAGTAGTGACAGCCTGGTCAGTGTCACACAGATACTTGAGTTGAAAATAACTGTCATGGCCTCGGGGCCGCTGGTCCCCTCGCACTGCTCTTGACATTTTGTAATTACCAGCAAATGCATTATTGTCACTTTCAATGTCATTTAATTCAGACACACAAAAAAAGACAGAGTGGAATAAACTGCACCATGTGATGTTAATTCCAAGAAAAGGAGACACGCATGAGGGTAATGAATGAACCATGAACCTTATGCTATTAATTTGGTCCAGGGGGCTCAGTTTAACTCTGAAATAGTTTTATCAACAATAACTTCAGTATGCCGAAATAACAGTTTGAGTAAAGCACAGAAAATGTTGGTCAAGTCATGCAGTAGTGGGCTGAGCATATATACTCACGTGCAGAGAATGGATTGATCTTCCCGATCTGAGGGAGACAACAAGAGGGGAAAAAGGGGGAGGAGGAGGGTAAAAAAAAAGAGTCAGCGTCAGCATTCTGTCTTTGATTCAGTCTCTACTGGGCTTTCACAGTTTGATTGACAACATCACCAAAACGCTGGACTAAAAGTAACGCTGTATCAGCAGATTGTGGATTTGAAGGTCAAAGTCAATCTTAGTGTGTGGATATGAGCTTCAGATGTTTTAAATATCACATTTTATCCAGCCTGAGACTTTTTTTTTTTAAAAATCAGAAAAATAAAATCACTTTAATCTGGGAAGTCTGTCAGTAAGCTCCAGCTTCACAGCATTTCACCACAGGTATTTCCTGGAAGGCCGTGTCAAAAATGTGGGAAAGCGGCACTGAAGTCAAATCACTGTGCGGCAGAGATAACGCTGCTGTAATGTCAGCTTTACATTGGTAAACAGAAAAATGCTGAGTATCATTCTGATACTTGGACTAGGACCAGTTATCCCCCATTTTATGAAGTGTTGTGTAGATTACCTTTTAGGAAAAATAGCCATGGAGGAACCTCATTTTACACAAGTATCAATTAACTATGAATTAGAACATACAGTTGCTTCATATTCTGAGTGAAAATTTACAGACACATACACACTCCCATTGTTTTAATTACAACTCAGAAACATTTATTAGCAATTTTTGCAATTAATTTTCTTATGGTTGATTAATCGACTAATTGTTTCAGCTTTACTTGATTTATCTCAACCATCTCATTTTGTTAGACATCAAACTGCATAATAGTGTGTTCTTTGATGCTAACCTCACACTACACATCTCTAATGTACCAACCTGTGCAGAAAGTGTGTGTTTCATGGCTAAACTAGCAACCAGATTGACGTTAATTAAGACTAACTGGTGCTTTTGGTAACATCAGTTGGGGACAGACTCTACTGGATGTAGACTATTGTAATGACGGATCTCTAAAAATGGCAGCCAGGTGATGAAAATAAAAAGTGCACAAGTCTGACTGAATATGGCATCAATCACTCCCCAACAAGATGACACAAATACTGATTCAATTCTGTCTGAAAATTTTAATGTGCACTGTGCTGAGGGTAATTGTCACTGTGGGTCATGTGGCAATTAAATATGACATTTAATGTGTCTCCATAAACCTTCAGGGTATTCTAGTTTGGTGTGTCAGATCCGAGTCATCCAGAGGCCCTATAGGGGAAAATAATGGTGATGATGTCATGGGAAAACAGTACTTTCTGTTCCCATCAGTGCCCCCCACAAGGGCAGGGCCTCCTGTTAAGGCTAATGGCTGGCTGAGCAGCAAGAGGTCCACAGATTAGATCAAAGTCATCAGACTCTCTTCACTCTGTACTCTACAAACATGATGCTGCACTGTTCATTCAGAGCTAAAGCTTTGGCCCTGACACTGCGTCCTGAGAGCTGCAACTGAGAGTATTAGTCAGTAAAAAACAAAACTATCTGTCTACTATGTTCCAATGAATATTGGGATTGTGATTATTTATGATTATTCAGTAATCTTTACACTTATTGCACCTGAAGATTTTCAAGTGGCCAAATAATGCCTCCAGTTTCACGTTAAAGGTTTAAATATTTGAATTATTACTTTATTCTTTAGCATAAGTAATGATGCCACCACAACATGGGATTTATCCCAAAGTACAAAATGCAACTACATTATACTTGCAATACTCTTGCCTACAGGCGCATAATTGTGCATCTACCCTGTACCAGGATCCTGTACCTCTGCTTGATGAAAAAGTACCTATCCATTGGAGGCCTGAGATCACGGGCCATTAATACTGTGACTGTACTGCAAAGTCTGCATGTTAGATAAATGAAGGAGTTACTGGTGATTGGCAAGCTGGTGCATTAGTAGATTGACTAAGGAGAGGTGAGTCATCAGTAACGCTGAGAATCTTTAAACATAGCGGTTTGAATGAAGAAGCTAATTGTAGCCTTAAAGCTATAATATGTCACTATTTCACATTAAAATGTCTAAAAACAACTAGACCTATGTTTTATATTTTGTTGAGTTGTGTACTTACATTATCTCAAATGTTTCCAACAATTTTCAAACCCAGAGAAATTCATAACTTTAAATCAAAGTAACTATTTTATGTGGTCTTCTGTCAATGGCGTCATACCCATCTACCAAAGAGTATGTGCGTGTGCACAAGATGCATGCGTCGGCGTTGTGTTTGTCCACCACGATGGCGTCTACCAAAGAGTATAACAAGAGCTTCCAAATAAATTTTGTGGAAAATGCAACACAGAGAAAATATAATTTCTCTGTTCATGAATCACTGGATGAAAGCTACTCTATGTCAGAATGACGGGCCATCAAAACCTACTGCAGTGATCAAACAGAGCAACATAAAATAAAATTCTTTATAAGGGAATGACTCCAGCAACAAGCTAACAAGATGTACATGAATAACATCACAGTACTAGAGGTGGTTGAAAGAGGAGCAGCAGAGCACAATTGCAGAATGCTAATAGTTCAATCTGTGACTGTACTAGTTCAGGTCAGCATGGTTATTCTGATGGCTCCCTGATCTACTTGCCAAAAGGAAGGATGATAGTATTTATTTATTTAAACATCCAGCTTATTTGAAAATGTGTTGGAACACCCAAGTGTAAACACTGAGGGGCTCTCAAGATTAATCTATGGTGCCTAGGGCTGCAACTAACAGTTGATTAATATGCCGAATATTCATCAATTAATTATTTAGTTTATAAAATGTAAAAAAAAAAAAAAAAAAGGGAAAAAAATGGCATTCACAATTTCTCAGAGCCCACAGTGATGCTAGTTTTGCTAGTTTTTTTCCAAACAAACAGTCCAAAACCTAAAGATTTTTTAATTTACTGTCACATATGACAAAGAAAAGCAGCAACTTGTCACATTTAAGAAGCGGAAACCAGAGAATATTAATATTATTTTGCCTTTGTATTTGAAAAATGACAGGGATGATTATTCGATTATCAAAATAGATGCCGATTAATTTCCTGTCGTTCAACTAATCAACTAATTGTTGCAGCTCTAAAGGGGTCACAAGAAGATGCAAGGGACAAGAATCATTCAGATACTGGACACTTTCACCTCTAAAAGCCTCTAAAAATCCTTAAATTGAAGCAATCAAAAAATAAAAATAACTCTTTGGTGACTCACTCACAACTCATGTTTGCACTCAAAGCTTTAACCTGTGATTAGTTGTCACAAGCCAAAAAGGTTGAGACACACTGCTCTAAGCCATGCTGTGAACAGTTCAACACATTGCGTACACGCTGCATCCCAGGCTGGATCACACTGCCAGAGGTGAAGGTTTCCTGGACTGGAGTGCTGCTGACTGTGTTCCTTCGGGCTAAAATGATGGACGGTTATCTGACTGAGGACACAGCTGGACGACTCATCAGGGACAACCTGGGTTTCCTGGCTCTGACCAGGAACTTCCTGCAGTTAAGTGCTGTGACAAGGGGGATTGGCCTCAAACTGCATGCAAGCGCAGACAAACACACGCTAAACCTAGTCCTATCCTTTAGGATTTCTCTCAAGCCATGACATCTACTTCTGCTCCATACATGACAGCACACATGCAAACACAAACCCCCCACCCCCCCATTAGCCTCCTCCACCCCATCACGTCTCTTTTTATTCACCTCCCTATCTGAATTAGACACAACCACAACAGCGCTCAGAGAGCTTGTGTGGCCTTTATCAGCCTGGCTGCAGACACAGAGGAAATATGATCCAGTCATTGTGAGTCTCTGCACTTCCATTCACCAACATGCCAGCATGCCTCGATGTTAACAACCTCTCCAGACTGTAAAACGCTGATTACTTACAGAGAGAGACTCTGGGTCTGTGCAGTTGAGAAGTACCCAAACAGGCGCTGTTATTTCTGTAACATTACTTGATGGTCATAAGGACTGTTTGGTGGGTTTCGCATGATTGGTAATGCTCTTGCCAGCTTCACATGACTCCATTACGTCTGGGGAAGTGAAGATTCCCCCCAAGACATAAAATATTATTAGTTAAAGTGGAGGCTGAGACATTTGAATATCATTTTGAATACTTAACTTGAAAGGCAGAAAAAAAAGTTGTCAGATCATAAGAATAGTAAACTGGTATAGAAGTTGGAATAAAGAGTTTCAGATATGCAGATTAAAAGAATATTACAGAACTGTTACACAGATGTTGATAAAAGGAGTCAGAAAATGTCTGTCAATGGTCTTACAAACTATTGAAAAATTTAAGGACGTCTTGCGGCTTTGACGTGAACACAGAAGCTCGGCATGTGGTATCTCTCTTTGTAAGGAGAGAGGAGAAGAAGCCGGGGGAAGAGAGGGGGAGATGATCTCAGCACACGACAGTGAGCTCATTGTGAGGCTGTGGCACGCTGGGCCCGGGTCAGTGTCCGCCAATGATGGCTAATGCCTGTATTTAGGAGTGGCAATGAAGTGCAAACACTCACCTCAGAAAGCAGTCCTGCACGCTGGTCCAGCTGATACTAAAGTATCACAGCGGGACAAAAGCCTCCACAAAACCACAGTGATGTAAAACATACAACACATCAGCTGAATGTGTAGCGTAATGAAGACAAATCCATGAGCACTATGATGCTGTCTAATTAACAGGAAGAAAAACTGCTGTCTCTGTGCTGTCTGTGAAGGAAAGAGCTCTAATATCACTGCTGATGTTTGCTTGGGTACGGACAGTATATTAAGCCATTACCCAAGTCATCAACTAGCAGTTATACAACTTATTACAGTAAATGAGTGTCCACTCAACTGTAAAATGAAAATCAAAGACCTCATTTCCTCTTCAGCAGCATGAATGGCTGTCTACGGTTTCCATAGTCCTTTCTCCTTAAGCAAATATCTATAACAAATGCTAGTTAAAACATCAATTATACTTTTTAATTTTATTTTAGACCTGTAGTCAGGCTGAAGCTGGGTGGAACTATGATGTGAATTGTGTGACGTTACAAAACTATAAAGGCTAATAAGACTGAAATGGTGTAAGTTGTCCCGCCCTGACAGGTGTAACTAAAAGAACAGGGATGAAGGTGGTGTCAATCAAGTGCTGTTTGTACACACCCACTAATCAGGCAACATAATTAAAGACACCTGTGTGGGTGGAGTATGGGTGTGTTGTGGCTTTAAAAGTAACAGTGTGTCCAGACAGGCCGCACAGTGAAAGCAGCACATCAGCAGCAGCTTCAGGCCTCCGTCAGTATCTACACGGGATGCGTTCAGGCACGGTACTGTGTGTAGTTCACCTGCATTTTGGCAGCGCCCAGAGTTCAATACACAACCACTGTATTTACGCGAGCAAAGGGGAAAAGACATAAAAATATGTTTCAAGTTCCGGGTGACTAAATACATAAAGTGCATGATAACATGAGCCATTAGGCAGCCTGTGTAGACAGCTGGAGAAGTGCATCTGCTCCATCAGACGAGATGGACGTCTGAAAAACACGGCGGAGACACGTCCTGTGTGGAAAATCCTTAACAGCCATGGTCTCTGAATTAATGCAGATACCAAATTTATTTCCACCTTTCCAGCCCACACTGCCAATATGATTTTCGATAAGGAGGGCTGCAGCAGGATGAATAACACCTGAACTGTAATGATTGTGAGAAAGTTTGAAATAGTGGTTATCATTTGGTGTATTTCTTGTTTATATTATATATGTTACAAGTTTTGTTTTCAAACTAAGGGGTCAATATTTGTTCTCAATTCAATGTGATGTAATGTAATGTCACTGTGACGCTGTCAAGAGTACTGACTGAGTCCTGAGTCCTAACTAGGTTAGATGAACTCTTGAACTTGTTTCTATCTGAGGGTTATTTGCTGATCTCTGGGGTTAGCTAGAGATGATATATTTGCTTTAAGCCTATTGTTTTAGAAACTGTGTGAATCATGAAGTACCTAGACAAGCTAAATTTGAAGGATGTCCTTGTCTGAAGTTACTGACTGACCATTAGGTCTCTGTAAGTCATATAACCAAACTTTGTTGTAAGAGGGTGTTACAGTTTGTGGAAGTGTCCATTTAGGGACCTGATAGAGAGGTATAAAGCTGTCTGGTTTGTGTTCGCAATCTTTAGAGAAAAGGCTGGCTGAACAAAATGCTTTCTCTCCAAAAATACAAGATAATTGTATTTTTGTTTAGTGTTTTTGTATTTGGGCATTTGTTGATTGAGTAATGGATTGTACAGTGTCTACAACTGCTTAAACACGTAACAATGTTTAATGCTTTCTTTATGTCTCTGTGGTGTTCTTGAGTAGTGATGAAAAAATTTCCACTGCATGATACACCTGTGGCACATACCTGACCTTATAATTTAAGGTGCTACATGTCCTGACTTTTTGGTCACAATTCAGCTTCTCTTAACCTTTAGCCCACCACCCCAAATTCATCCGTTCTACAATGTTGCCACCTTTGAAAGACACAACTACAGACACACCAGGACTAATTCAAACCCTGTACTGTCATAAATTTTCAATGACATTTTAAATTAATAGCTATACATCCAGACAAAAAAAGAAACAAAAAACACTTCCAAAACTGCATAATGACCATGCATGGACTACCACATATTTGATTTTCCAACTAAATGCCATGTGGCAATTATAGGATTTGTCTCAGAGCACTCTTGGATGGAGCAGGACTGTTGGTATGAATCTAAACTATAACAAGATTGAAATCTTAATCATTGCTATTTTGAAGAATTCTGGGGGTCTGTAATGTATTTTCTGGGATGGAAAAGCTATCTCATAAAACAGAGGGGACTTGTGACTGTTTATTAGTTTAACACCCCAGAACAGTTATGCTTATGACAGGGCGCCAACAAGGGCTTTACAGTCTATAAAAGAAGGCTATAGTTACATTTTCAGTGGCATGAACCAATACTTTTCATCTTACTAAATCTTCCAAATATAAGAAAACCATTTACTATTGGTCAAAATGGATTGGACCATTCACTTGACACAGAGGTATCTGTCAATAAAGTTTCAAGTCAAAGTCAAAGCAGTCAATCATTTTAAACCTTCCATTTTAGGGCTATAATGGTAAAGGCTTCTGGTGTGGGCAGAACTGGAGCTGATGCTTTAGCCAGGGACTTAGAGATGAAAACAAATGCAATGGGGATCCAGGGTGTTTGGTTTCCCGTGGGGAGCAATTCTGAGAAGGAAAGTCTGTCATGAAATCTGAAAGGGATTAACTGTATTTGAGAAACACTGTCAACAGTATTTTTATTTTATTCAAGGTATTCATGCAAACTGAAGCTAAGAAACTGGTTTAGAAAATCATTTAGGAAATCTGTGCTTAATATTTACATCAGGCGCAAAATAAATCAGTGGTGACAGGTAGTGTGGCAGCCAAACAGACGTGACTGGAAGGGAGAAGATGGAAAATCGGTGAATAAGAAGGGGAAAAGACGACATACTGAAGGTTATACAGTACAAGAATTTGCAATATTAAAAAGGTCATTTTTTTCTGGCCTGACTGCAGCCAAGAAAATTCTTATTGTAAGATGGAAACCCCTGCATAGTGTATGTATCAAACAGTGGGTGTCTTCTTTTCATAATCTTTTAGTGTAAGAAATGTCGATTCTGCTTCTATAAACGTTCTTAAGAACAAGGCAAGTGCTGCTATAAAGACAGCAAGCTTCTGATTTAATTAAATCTGATTTAATTAATTTTTTAAAGTTCTATATATAAAATATATTTGAAAAATAGACTGCTAAGGATGGTGTACAGAACAGTCAAGTTTTTATGGAATTGCAATGCAGCAAGAGGGGTAGGTTGGACTGTGTGGGCTGATGAATTGTATGTACAGTACATCATTTTCTTTCCTTTTCATTTTTCTGGTATTCTTTTTTTCTGTCTTGTCTTCTGCAATTATCTGTCAATCGGACCAGTTTGTCCTATTCTGTTCTCTGGCTGATCAATCGATTAGTTGACTAATCCAAAAATAAACTGGCATCAATTTTTATAATCTATGAGTCATTTTATAAGCAAAAATACCAAAATAAAATAATCAGAAGCTGAGCTTCTCAAATGTGTAGATTTGCTGTTTTCCAGTCTTGTGTATAAAGTAATATCCTTGGGGATTTGACTATTTTTCCAGACAAAACAAAGCTGTTTGAAGAGGTTAACTTGGGTGCTGGAAATTGGTCGATAAAATGTCAGAAAATACAGCGAATTTCCCTCGACAAAATAATCTGCTGATTAATCAACAATGAAAATAACTGTTAGTTGCAGCCCTACTTCGCAATAATGAGTGTACCTCTTTGTTCGATCGAAGTTAAAACAGATGTTACATTTTATTGGGTTATATAATTAATTTGTGGTTAAAATTTATAAGTGTATATCCATTGAGAATACTTTCAAAAAATTGCTGTATGTGGGTCTACGTGTCAGCAAGGCAAGCATTAGTTTGATGCACTCATAGTTTCCAAGAAGCTCCTTAATATGAGCAGCAGAGTAGATGTACTCATATTCAGTGCTGCTCTCAGGTAGTTTCAGTACCTGTCCCATTAGGTTTCATTTGAAGGGGATGCAGAGGAACTTATTTAAAATAATAAATAAAGGAATAGCAGTGATAGTTAAAGTTCCAGCTGTGCTAGTACCATTTGGGAAAAAACTGTTAGCATTATTGGGCTTCACTGCAGAGGAAACAGGAGTGCCTTCAGTCACTGACTGAGAGGTTTCACTGTCCACGACCACATCTGTTCCAGTTGTTTTTTGGGGAGAAAAAAAGCTATGTTTGGGAGAAAAGGAACAATAGTTTCAGTGATTGTAACTCACTCCCTTGTCCGCGGCATCTTTTTCAAACGATTAGCAAAAATTTCCTGTGTACTTTGTGTGCTCTGGTTTACCCAGGAGGAGGCTTGAGGTTGAAAGAGCCAGGCATCAAGCCTCGGTTCAAAAGGCCAACGAAGCCATTACTGTTTGCTGCAGACCTGATTGGTGCCAGGTGCGCCAGTGTTTGCTGAGTGTGTACGCTCTGCCATTATAAACATTCCCAAGTCCATTTTATCACACATTCTTGACAGTATAGGTTTCACTTCATGGAACATTCTTTGCATTCTTTAAACAGTTCATTTAATCTTTCATTAATATCAGTAATGCTGTTGACCTGTGAGATGAGGAGCGCTTTGTTCGTTGTTGATCAAATGAATCTCCAGGAGAGAAATCAAAGTTGTGCTTTGGGAAAAATCTCACTAAGCCAAGATGGATCTAGCTGGACTTGACCTAATGCCCTGATTAAACACCAGGGAGAGACTCAAGAAGGAGGTCTGTCTCCATTTCTACTCAAACAAAGACCTCCTGTTTCACAACCCCACCTAGGGACACTTCCAGTGCTGTTGATGCATGTCCACTCTTGGAATCCATCACGGCTGTTGACGTGTCCGGTCCCTTAACACATGTTTTTATTCAGCAGAATTTCTTTACGACATATATCCAGATATGATAAAATCAGCTTCTTGTATGCCACTGAGTTCACATCAGTGGAGCATTGGGGGCAATTATGTAAAATATCTGAACCACTAATCAATGACAGATGTGCAGTAAGTTCTAGCAGTCTGCTTACACACCCCCTCTTTGTTAGGTAACACCTCATTTAACCTCCCATCTGAGCACTGACGGGCTTCACAGAAATGCTGAGGTAATTAACAGATCCCTGCGAGGTTTAGACACCCTTCAGCCATAAATATGATTTGACAATCTGCTCAGCTCCAAAGGTCATAAATTAGAGGCAACAATTTATTTGTGTCAAGCATTCTTTCTTGTTCAGATGGCAACTGACACTGCAAAGTCTAAACATGAGGTGTGAAAGGTCTGATATTAATCACCAAAATGTAATCAGTCATTCTGAGATAACAGGCACCAGGGTTGGGTGATATGATACAGCAAATTACAAGAGAGTATAAGTTTGTCAACCATCAGTGACGATTCAGGGCAATGCTGCACATCAGTAAGCAGGAATGTTTTATGGTAATTTTGGATTTTTACATGATATTTTCATAAAAGTGATTAAGTATCTCAATTTGTCCAGTTTTTCATTTCCTGAATGAGCCAAAAACAGACATTCATGTCTTGTTATTTTATCCATAACAGTTTCTCATTAGATTTTTCAGAAAATGTACTCTAACACAGTATTAGGGCTGAATGATTTGATTTAAATTGTGGTTAGAGTCTATAAATTTAATTATAGGCCTGTATTTGTAATTTATATTGTATTAAACAAGATATGATTGTACCAATCACAATCACAAATCTGTATTGTTTCTACCTTAATAGAATCAGATAAAAGATTACAGTTGTTTGTTTTTTTAAGCCAGTCAGAGAAAATTCAACTTCTAAGCAAACTTGCCTAGTTTCTGTAGAAAAATGGAGCAGTTTGATATCTGCCTGACAACTGATACTACTGACAGCTCTGCACTGCAGCTGCTTTAGCTAACATTAACGTTAGTTTCACAGACTGACAAGACGAGCCTCTTCCCAGCTGTGAATCCCAGAGGACCCAGTTCCAAGCACATAAGATTATAAACTGAAAACAATGGTATGATGTCTGTAAAAGTTTAATGGGAGACTGACAACTCTGTTTACTAGGTGTCAGTCATTTACACTCCACAATCACCAAACTACCTCCTAGCTACCTGTCTGAAACTGAAAAAGTGAGGTGGTGAGATGATCACAAAGATCATTTATTTAGAAAAAGACTCAGGTGGTTGCTAACCAACAGTTAATGTGATACAAAGGGGTGTCAGTTTCACCAGACATCAGCAAAAAGTTTATTTTTTGCTGTTTTGCTAGCGTTAACGTTAATCAACGTTAATTAGCAATAGCTGGGAACATTTGCAGACAGTAACTGGCCTAAAAATTCATTTGCTACAGCTTGTTAAGACGCTTTTAATTGTGTCAGTTATAATTACTATATTGCACATTGTTATATTGCAGTATGAAATGACATATACTGTGGTAAAGATTTAAGGGTATCTATGTTACCCTCTCCTAACAGGGACACCTGAAAAATGTGATGATATCTGCCACAGTGTTCAGATTTCCAGTGACTTCACTGCCAACTTGAAAAAAACACCAGTGCCTATCTATACAGCTGGATATTCATTAATATTAATCAGGTTGCTGAAATGCTCAGGGCCACAGCTGAACAGCAGCTGGCCTCCACTAATCTCCAACCTACAAACCTCTTTTTCAACCACATCACTGTTAATTCTGATATGACCACAACTGGAAATGTGTTGGAATAGCAATGCATTAAAAATTACAGGTCAGGCCTTGGGGCAGCCTGGTAGCTGGGTGGTTGGGGCACATACCATATAACTACAGTGTCCATGGTTTGATTCTGGCTTGGATTCATCTACCTGCTTTTATACTATCAACTGTCCAATAAAGGCAAAAATGCCACACACAAAAAATAGAGACCATTGCTTCATTCAAATAAAATAAATAACACTAAAATATGTTGGAATCAAAGCATCACTAATTGACAGGCTGCCAAACCCTGCCCCCACGCGTCCATGTTCATCCATGTAGAAAAGCAGTGTGTGGAGGATAGAGGGTGTGAAGACAAGGGGAGGAGGAAACGACAAGAAACTAGCTGGACTAAATGACGAGCTGGAATAGTTCCACGACAGCTACTTCTGGGCTACTGCTGACACTATGTTCCTGTGCTGGTACATCATCAGTGGTGAAGACCTTGCAATCAATGTCATAACAAGCATCTTTTACTCAAAGTTTAGAAAGTACAACAACAAGAAAACTAAGCAAAAAGAAAACATTGTGGTCAAAAAGGGAGGCATTACAAAAATGTCTTGCAATTGTCACTAATTGCAGTACATGTTAACATGTTTTTGTTTCAAGAGGGCCAAGATATCATTAAGCTACTGAAACTTCCTTCTGTTTACCAACATGGTGAAAGTAACGCCTAAAAGGACTGACGGGACTGTCCAGTTTGTCACCACCCCCACTGGTCGGCCCTCCAATCACACAAAGGACCTATTGTCAAGCACAATGGGGTCACCCTCTCTGTTCTCGCTGGTCTGATCCCAGTCAGTCACTGCTCATAGAGCCGGGAAACTTGCCAACTACCAGGCAAGGATCTTTGAAGACATCATTCAGCGTGAACTGTCTTATCTTACAAGGTTTTGTGTTTCTAAATAAATGAAAACTGCAACATAGCTACAGCTGGGCAGACTAGATGCCACAGATGAAGCTATGTCAAGATGTTAAAAGGGTCACTTGTAGTCTAAAAGATGCAACCTAAATAAGTAACTGGAAAAGGCCTTTCAGAAATGATCAACATCGGCGCTAAAATATTTAGTCATATTTACTTAGCTACTGGCTGAGACGTCAGCCCCTCTTCTGTCTACCAGCAGTACCTGCAGGCAGTGAATCATACCAGCAGCAGGGAGGAGGATGGATGACTGATAGTGACTGATGTCTGTTCTTCATTCTTTATAAACTTCACTCAGTATTTTGAGGTCAGAATTATTATTCACTTAATTGACATTTCAGAGTTATTGAGTTTATATAGTGACTTTGCTGTTGTAAACATTACTGTTGCTGCTCTCGAAACAATATTAAGTTATATTTAAATTATTAATCAATTCTAATCCTGTTCTGAATTATAAATTACTTCAGAACATAGTGCTTACATCATCAGTAAGCATATTTTTTTCATTTTTCACTTTCACTTTTCACTTTTTCACTCTTGCTAATGCCTGAGTGTACTGTGAAAAACTACAACCTGTGTTGTTTTTTATGTATATTGTAATGATAATAGTCCGAACTGATGTGAAAATGCATAGTTTCCAGTCAAATAACATAAAATTTTCTTGAGGGATAAACCCCAATCCCCTTGATTGCACATGCCTCGATGAAAATGAATAAACCTGTCTGGAACAATTCTAAGGTACTTTAAATTATTACACTGCTGATGTGCACAAATATGAGTCCTGGCGTCTTGGACTCTGCACATGCACAACAGCACCGCTGCTGGAAAAGATCCTGGGGGAAACACTGCAGTCCATGTGCTGAGTTTCATTTGAGGAGAGATTCGAAGGAAGATTGTGCAAAATGTTTGAAAGCTCTGGTATGTTTTTTCTACAATCAAGAATGATCTTCTGATTTCAACTTTTAAGCCAAAAGGGAAGAAAAGTTCTTAAAGTGTTCAAAAAGATGGAAATGGAACATTTATTATTCAATGACAAACAGGCAAATTCTGTCTGCTGAGGATGATCGATATTAGAGATGCAACAATTAGTCAATTAATCGATCGGTTAATTGACAAAAAAATTAATCCGCAACTATTTTGATTATCGTTTTAGTCATTTTTCCAGCAAAAATGCAAAATATTTTCTGATTGCAGCTTCCTAAATTTGAGGATCTGCTGCTTTTCTTTGTCATATTTTACAGTAAATTAAAAATCTTTAGCTTTTGGACTGTTGGTAGGACAAAATGAGCAATCTGAAGTTCTCACCATTGCCTCTAAGAAATTGTGAATGCAATTTCAACATTTTTTAACATTTTACAGACCAAACGATTAACCGAGAAAATAATCTGCTAATTAATCAATAATGAAAATAATCGTTAGTTGCAGCTTTAATCAAAATTATGATTGAAAGCTCCACAACAGCTACTAAATAGACCTTGAGGTGTGATTGTTTTGTCAACTAGCTAAGCATTTCACACCTAAAACACCATTGAAAAGTATGTTTTGCATACTTTGCTTTACTTTTCCTGTAAATGGAGTGGATTGAGGTAGGTAAGAACCTTCCATATACAGCAGGAACACTCAGACTTACCTTGTAGCATGCATCTGTATGCAGACTCTGAGATGGCGTAGATGTGAGGAGGCATTTCGTGCCTCTTTTTGCCCCTGTACATCTCAATGATGTTCTCTGAGTAGATGGGCAGGTTTTTGTAGGGATTTATGACCACACAGAAGAGACCCGAGTATGTCTGTAAAAAGAAAACATGGCCGATGAGAATCTATCATTTCACTGTTAATTCACCACAGAGTAACCCTAATGTCACCATTAAGTCAGTTAATATTTTATAGTATTTTAATATTTATATGCATTGATTAAACCCAGGACTTAATGGACAATGAATAAGCACAAAAGGGGACTGTGAGATTCTTTTAAAGGTTCGCGTTTTTTGAAGTGGTCTTGTATGAGGTACTTATCCATAGTCAGTGTATTACCTGTAGATAAGTAGATTTGGGTCAGCACCCCCCCAGTTTGGAGAAGCAGGCACGGAAGCTGAGCACTGTACTGCTGTGGACAGGGCCAGCAGTAGTGTACACTATATTTAGAATATTTTCACTGCTTGACCTTGCTGTCAGACAGCCCTCTCCTTTGGCACTACATTTTCTCCACTGTAGAACATCTGTATTCCTACGCATGCCGCGCACTGTATTACACCGCAACAGCACTTTCTGACCCAGACAGCTTATCTGCGGCATAGTACAGTGCACGGTGTGCTAGTAGTTGAGAAAATGTAGTGCCAAAGGACGGGGCTATCTGACAGCAAGGTCAAGCGGTGAAAATATTCTAATTATAGCGTACACTTAAACTGATATTGATTTTTTTAGGTGGGCCTTTTTTTTTTTTTTTTTAGGGGACTAATATACGTTTTGCTGCTGGCCCCATCCACAGCAGTACAGTGCTTAGCTTATACAACCCCACTTCAAAAAATGTGAACTATCCCTTTAATGTCCTGTCATAGGAACAAGATGAGGTATGAGGAATTAAGAGAAAACAGTGCTGAGTGTGGATTTTATTGCACCCTGACAAGGCTTCCTGTAGAGATTAAAATGCTATTTATAATGTTATCAGCTAGGACAGTTCATCTGGGCCCGAATATCAATGCTGAGCTTAATACTTAGTTTTCCTGTTTGCTAAAAAGACTTCTTTTTTCTTTTTGCAGATTATGAAATCACAGTTCTTGCCAGAGAACTGTGCAGGACTGTAGGCTGCTAGTACTTTGCCAAGTATCCAACAATTTTCTTAGAGATTCTTCCTCCAAGTACTTATCATCCTCATATTTAGCTATTCTAAATGTCCTTTTCTTACACATTTCAACCCCGACATCCTTTGACTGACTGACAACAAAAATCAGACACAGGAGGTGGAGATTTTAATCCATGACGGTATATCGGACCTTCAGCTGTATAATGCAGGCAGACGTGCAGACGGACAGGCCAGGACAGGGTTAATCCCTGACACGTCTGCTGCTGCTTGAGCACTCCATTAACTCAAGAGTGCATGTGAGTATACAGTAGACACTGCCGGATTAAGGCTTTTTGAATCACATATCAATGACTGGGATCAAAAGTCTTGATTCATCTGCCAAGAAAAGGGGTGTCCACAGCCTTTTCTCTCTTCCTTCCTCCCTCTGCTGACCAGTTCTGTCTGACAGTTTACTGCTCTTTATCCTCTTCTCTCACCCTCATCATCTTCTGCTGCTGTGGTCCCACCTTTGTCTGCCTTTTACTCCTTTTCTCTCCATCCCTCCCTCCATTTTCACCTTCCTAATCTCTGTGCTTGGCTGGGCTGCAAAGCCACATTCTTCTAATCATGTTGTCTGTGCTGGCCAGTGGGCTGCAGGGGGCCCAGGGCCTGCTAACCCAGTTGTTGAGCAGGAACAATGGCAACATGACCATTGCATGCTGGGGAAGCAGTGTGAATTTAGTGTGTGTGTGCATTTATGTGTGTGTGTGTGTCACCTCTGAAAAACACATCACAAGTGTCACCTGGCTGGAGAGTCACACCACACATTCACACATACACAACACAGATATTTGCAGTCTGATATTGTGGACCATAAAATTCACATTCTGATGTTACTGCCACATGGTTGTGCAATAATCTAATATTATTATCACCACATACCTACATGAAGCCACGACAAGACAGAATTCATATAAATATGATGGCTCACAATTCTCATGTGAATGATACATAAAAACATTGCTAAAATATGTCAAACTGTCTTCAGCAAACAATTGTTTTATAAATTATAGGACTTTGTTCTAATAAAACAAAAACAAACAATGAAACTCACTGAGACACAATTTTGGATTCTGTAACATTTATAGTTGAATATCAAGAACATTAATATATTAATATCATCCACACTGCCCTCCCCTTCACCCAAATCAAGCTCAAGTTGCCCTCACAGGTATATAAGAGTAACACATTTTAGGGATGTTACTGGTCGGGTGGTACTACAGTATACATGTGTGTGGAAGGTGGGGGGTAAGATCAGCAGATGGCCACCAACCACCCCCCTCCACCTCTCGCATGTGCAAAGATGCTTTAGACACAGTTCTGTGCTACAACCTGGCCACATACAGATTTGTTACTCTGGACTCATCAGCACTATTTGCCAAATGAGTTCTAACTAAACACTGACTATAAACATCAACTTGAGTTTGCAGGATGTATTGAAGGGCCATTGCCATAATAACCCCTTCCCAGACCCCCTATGGTGGGCACAGCGCCAGGCAGACAGATCAGCGCTACTGACCCAGTATGAGCCACAGGCAGTGGGATGACTCAGCTGGCTGTCCTTGACGGTGGATCCCAGGGGGTACTTTGGGGATTAGTGGGGCTCTTAGGGCAAGGGGTTGGACGCCGACACAAACAGGCATAACAGGACAACAGCCAGGCAGCGTGTTGTGGAAGGAACAAACAAAACAACAAAGGAACAAACAAAGGAACATCTACTCACTGGAGAGTTTACTACTGACCTTTGAAACCATCAGCTATATCTGCTGATTGCTGTGTATAATACTACATTATTGTGACCTAATAGATGGGCTTTAGCTAGTCACAGCCCTGAGTCCACAACCCAGAGAAACTATGGTCAACAGAGGAGAACTCTGACACAGTTGAAAGGGTTCCCAACCCTCCGGAAATGTCCAAATAATGTGTGTGAACCAAGCAGTGCTTAGCAACAGGGCCTCTCTCTCAATGAGAAAAGGGGAGACATTTTCTGGGGTCTCTGCTATTGCATGAAGCACTGTGCTTCATTCAGACATAACTGGGCTAACAAGGGCTTTACTGTGTCTTTTAAACCCTAAAAACACATACATTTCTTTACTAACTACCAAAGCAGCCACAGTACATCCTAATTATTTCCAGTAGTGCCCAGACAGACGTAGAAGCTGTTCACATTTGCTTTAAATCTTGAGGTGCTCTTAATCTCACTCAACAGCACTTGATTAAAATGACAAACCTGTCATCACTGTGTGCTTTTGACTGCTTATGAGAGGGAGCTAACCTAAATTCAGACAGCTTTGACAGCAGAGAGGAGGGGATGCTACCCGTGTAAATGTAACAAGGCAGATGACAGCATGAAAAAAAAAGGAAACGACATCTTCTGGCACCTTCATCAAGCAGCAGGACTCTTTTGTGTAGACAGAGAAGTGTGATATTGCACAGAAATTGGGATGCTTGAGTCACTGAGTTGGGGTTTTACCAAAGTCACCCAGCCATCTGGCAAAGGAATTACAATCAAGGCAAGAGCTGGATGAGTTGTAATTACCATAAGCAATGATTTCTGGTGTTGTGGCTGTGCAGCATCATGATCTAGATGTGGAAGTTGATCAGTAAAGCAATGGTGTGAAGACAAAAAACTTCTGCTCAGCAAACACATAAGTGTTGTGCAGTTTCAGACAAAATGATCAACAGCGAATAGTTTGCACAGAATGAAGAGCTGCAACTTTTCCTACAAAGCAGCTACATTGGAGCATAAATAATCGTAAGTCCCAGTGGGATTAGAGAGTTACATAACTCCAGGAGTTCAGAGAGGTGCAAAATTTACTTTTCACCATTCCTCTCTACAGTGAAATTGTTGTTGCCATCGCTACCGTCTTCCGTCGATGACAGAATCCCATGTGAAGGTCAACATCTTTAGGGTCAAAGTTTAGTTTAGTGGAACTTTGGCTGCAAAACCTGGCTGCAAATCAACACCGCTATAGCTTGCACAGCTGCGTGGGGAAAGTACACCCACTCTTGCCATGAGAAATAATGGCCTTGCTCTGTGCAATGTCGAACTTGCACTTTTTGGTGTGAAAGCCCTGTAACAGTATGAACGGTGGTGGGCAAAAAATAGAAATCAAGCCTCATACTAGCTGAATCAGACATTTTAGAGAAAAAAAAAAATGTCCGGGTTTCAGTTGTGAATAAAGAGACTCACCCTCCAGTGTGAGGCTTAATGAACAGAGAAACAGCCTGTCGATAAAGATAAAGCCTACAAGAATCCACACAAAGCTCTCAGCCGGGAGCTACCTCCCATCCTCTTTAGGATGTACATTGCACCAACAGTGCAACAAAGGATGTGCATATAGTGGCCTGCATTCAATAATACATCACAGTGGCATCGTTACTATATCTAGTCCTCCTTTTTCCTGAGCCACTGGGTCGAAACATATTTGGTCGACCACTGTAATCAGCAAAGGCAGGAAATAGATGACATATCCATAAAAATTTCACCGACTGAGACATGTTAGGAGCATGTCTATTTCTTTAGACCATGAACGCTTCCTTAATCCTAAGCCTAATGTATGTTTAAGTTCAAAGCATGATTATCACCTTCACATCCACTTCCTGCTGTGTGGAGGGAAGTCACTGAAAAGGTTATGTCATAGCTACTGTATGTGATATTGGTCTGACTTAAAGGTCACACAATCCTCAAAAGCAGGACGGGAAAACATGCAGAGTCAGGAATGCTTAAGCAGCTGACCGACAGAGTTCTACATACATGCAGCTAAAACCTCTTAAAACTCCTTGGTCATTAGCTTCACACTTGGGGACTTTGTGGCTTTGAGGAGAAATCAAAAGGATGGTAATTTAACAGCAGAAAAAATGCAAAAGAAGAAGAAGAGCTGACATGGCGTCATTTTTAAGCAGGCTTCAGTTGTCTGACAGCAAAACTGTAAAAAAGAATTTCAGTTATTTGAGCAGACAGATGTTGCTTATCAGCTAACACAAAGAACTCTGTTAAGGCGGTTTGATGACAGTGTGACTCAGCACTGGCCTCATTTAGCTGAGAGATTGGGCTGGGGTCATTTCTTTTTCCACTTAGGCCCTCTAAAATACTCAAGAATAAAGATTTTCTTTTTGTTTGGGCTGTATTTTGCATTCAAAAATAAAAAATGCACTTGATGACAACACTGCTGTATGTGTCTTGTGTAAGAGACAGCCTGGGAAAGTCAAACTGAACCCAGAACTTTGTTACAGTAAGTCAGAATAGGTCTGCAAAGAGATTATATTCGATTTATGTTACAAAATTCTCAGAAGGTCATGGTCATTGTGGTAAGGTCATCTCTGATCTAATATGGTTGTTCTGCTCTTAGGAGAAACAAACAGATCTAAGCAGTCTATTGGCAGGGAGCCACATGGCAGAGCTCACAGTGCTACACCTCCCCTGGTCCCAGCATCCCCCACCATGCTGATGTCAACGGGGTGAGCTTTTCCCCAACAAGACATAAAATGTTGGAAAAGTTAGAAATGAACCCTTTTAGATTTTAATATCTTGACATGACTCCTCTTATTTACAGCACAAACAATGAAAACCAGCCATGATTTCTGGGTCTATTGTTGTATTGTCTGATGGTGAATGTTTAATTATTGTGTAAAAAATACATATCGATGTTGTAATGACATCATAATAAAATAAACACTACATGTATTGTATAGTTGTTAGATATTTAGCCACGATAGTGTTGAACAGCAGAAAAAAAAATGAAACACTTGAAGACAGTATCAGGGTTTTGTTCCTTTGTTCTAGGTTGGAGGAGCCATAATGCAGGCGTTTTTGTGGTTTTGGACCTACTTAATTTAATAGGGTAGAGGGAACTCTGATTCTAACATATGTATATATTGATATAGTGTTTGCCCATTGAAATTTTGTGAGGCCTTGTTGTCTTTATACTGAAGGGTTCTATTTATTTATTGATGCTGTTTTTTCACATGCCATGTAAATGTATCCCTACAAGTTCATCTACAAATGTAACCTGCAATATAATAATAATATATTTGGGAATGTATCTATTTGAGAATGCAGTTTAGTCTTTATGGCCTTAAGCATTTATTTTATAGTAATCTTACCATTTAGTGTCACCATTTTTGAGGTACATTTATGATTGTTACTATACAGAATGTTTTACTTTTCTAGCTCCATGTATGATATTGGAGACTGTCATATAGTAAATTGATGTTTGGTATTTATGCCTTCTTATTGCATGTGGGGAATGTAATTGGTTTCAGGCTTACAGCCACTCCCTAATTAAGATGGCTTCTCATTGTCACAAACTATTATCCTGATGAAGGTCTACCACCGAAACGCTGAAAATAAATGTATCATTACAAGTTAGACAGTGTGCGAGAGTTTGTTTGCACCTTTTGATCCAGGCGGTTTTATAGGCCATCTACTGGAAGATGACACTGATGTAGTCATGCCTCATCAACACAAAGAATACAGTGTCATCATTAACCTGTCAAATGTTATGACTTCATCCCTAAAGCCTCCAAACCTCCATCTCAGTCACTTAGGCAGTAAACCACAAGTAATCTCAAGGGAACAGTGGAAGAAGACAACTGCAGCTCCCTTACAGCCATAACTTCAACAACTTACACATAAACCCTTAACCTAAAAGATAGGTATACATGTAGGATGTAAATTGTTATTTAATGTCAAACTCAGGAGTGGAAAGGTGTTCTATATACTAATTATTTACAACAAGTATATTATGGGGCAATAAGAATTGAAAACCATTCTTCTCACTGGTAAAATGTGCATTAGCCAAGCTAATTTCTATCTTTGCGACTGGGCCTCTAAGTGTGAACCTCTCGGCCCCGGCCTCCTCTCTAGGTCTCAGGTGGCCCACTAGCTCCGTGTCTGGGCTATTCCAGGAATGCATGTCACTAAGTGGGTCATAATCACAGGGGAAATCGGCAGCTTATGTAGGACATGATGGCTTATTCATTGCAGGAAATATATTTGAGTCTTTTGAAGAGACTCAAGTATGAAATGCTATAAATAAGACTTGTAGAGGTTATAACTAAGATATTTCAGATTTGTCTGATAATCATACTACATATATTCTGCCAGCATGCAAAATTAAAGATGTGTTAAAGATGGACAATAAAAATAGCACCAGGAGCACAAAGATACATACATATTACAAACTAAATTATTACATTTATGCATCATGGAATACATATAATTTTAATTGTTAGGTGTTCAAATTCAAAAACTGTGAGGTGGCACCAGCACGAGCTCTACTTACACACACAAAATCAATCATAGGGCCTTTCTCAATACCAAGTACACCAAGTTCAGACTTGCATACTTGCTAGTCCGGACTTGGCAAGTTCGACTCAGGGCTACAAACATCCGAGGACAGGAGGACGCAGTACGGTCATTCTGCCTGCTGACAGCAGCAGCTCAGCTACAACACAGCTACCTGACTGTACTGTGATAAAATAATCTCAACTCAAAGCTCCACTAACACTTTTTTTCCTCACAAAAAAAAATCAAAACTGTTATGTAGTTTAATAAAACAAAATTTAATATAGACTGATCTGTTCATTTTAATACAATTATATTTATTGAAATGTGGTGATATATGTACATATAGAGCCCCAAAGGCAGCGCTGTTGTTCTGTCCAGTAAAAACATGAAGCTTCACTTTACATTCAGACAAACTAATGTGGCAGCTACAATTGTTAGATTTTATCTGTGAGACCAACATTTATCTTCCAAAATGAATTATATATCAAAATGCTACGGAAACATTAGAGCCAGCAGTAAATCACCAAAGAGCTGCGCCACCAAAGAGAACCTTACTTTTTCTGGTTAAATTTCTATCATTTAGTCAGAAAAAATATTAGACTGTCTCAGAGTAACATGATTTTGTCTCCAAACTCTTTCTGAATGAAAGTATTCTATGCAATGTTAGTGAATTCTTATTGGTGATTAAACGAGCACTCGACAGATTTGACACATAGAGATCAGTTTACTTGTAACAAGGAGTACTACTCAGCCTGTGAAAAAAGTTGTATAATGTGTTCTGGAGGAGCTTTAAGTCTGAGAAACTCCAAACAGGGAGGGCTTAATGAAAGATGCTGTTGCATGATGGAAGTTTTTGGAGTTTTGCTAATACTTCGGAGTAAAAGTCAGGATTTCTCAGGCTGCTGCATCAAATTTTAAACATTCTCTATTTGATCTGTCTTTGAACATCTCACAAATCACAAGTTTCTCCTACAATTCTTAAGGACGCCATTTTAATCCATATTGTCTTCATGCAGGCAGTAAAAGCAATAAGATTCATTAGCTACTGGTAAATAATACACTGCTTTATTCATGAAACACTAAATTCACGTGTTGTCTAGTCAGACAAGATAAAAATTGTAACTAATACACAGCTGACCTGTAGCTAGATGTAACCTGTGCCCCCAATCTCAATGGGTTAATCCAGTTATGAAGGCAGACTGCTTTCACAGTGCTTGTTGTGTTGTTATGTAAATCATTTTTTCCCACTTTCAATCCACTTCCACTTTGATCCTCAAAGAAAACACAGTCTGCAGGCTCAGACTGTTCATGATAAAGTCATTACGAAAAAAAAAAAATCAAACAGGCTCATATATGATTCCATAGTTCGGCTTCAAAAATGATTTTTCACATTTCTGCCTTGACTGCTACTCGACATTTAATATTAGTGTATAACATTACAGCAGGTAGCACAACATGAAGAACAGTTGCAGGAAGGGTTTGAGTAGCATTTGTTACGCAAAGCATTAATCCCTTGTTTTGCAGAGGTGGCGAAAGCCCCACCTTTGGCTCACTTAGGTAAGTTGTCATAGAATTTGAATTTAACTTAAAATAAACAAGAGGATTACAAATTGTTAGTAGTGTTTGAACTTCTTATGAATGAAAAATACTCACATAGATGAGGCCAGAGTAGTAGCGGTCTTTGAGGTTGTGAAGCACTGAGGCCTCGTTCAGGCAGGTAAGCTCCGCCATGTCCTCCACCTTGCTGAACTTGGGCGGGTTCATCTTCTGGATATCATCCTTGTTGACCACTGCCTTCTTCCCATTTTCTGCCAGCTCCACCACCACCTCATCTCCACGCTCCTGACAAACACTGGCAGCCTCGAAGCCGTGGCGTTCTGACGGGATCCATACTAGCCTCTTGGCAGTCCAGTCGGCCTGCGCGGCCGGGTTGTAGACCACGGCGCGGTCCACAAAGAGGTACCGCTCCGGGTCCTCCTGCCCACTCCTCTGTGACATTGCTGCTGGGAACCAGAAGCAGAACACACTAGGCCACCTGTAGTGAAGAGAGAAAGTATAATGTTCATCTAACCAGTCAGAATTACTGCAGCCGACCAATTTCATGCTGTTCAGTCTACAGAGCACAGAAGAAATCACCACTGTGTAAAATATCCTTTTAATAAGTCTTTTTCACAATGGACATTTTAACTTGTCCTGGTAAGTAAAGCACAGGTGTTACCAATAACACTAACAAAGTCTGTTTTATATTTAAGTGTCCCAGTAAGCCATGGCAATGTGACAGTGAGCCAGCATGCACAGTAGCAGGAATACCTGAAACAAAAGCAGCTACATAGATCATCATTAATTTGATTATTTACACCTGTGCTTTCCTGCAGTGACACGTCAGACCATCTTCCATTAACAAGGCCAATTGTGTTACACCAGTAATTTAATTTTGTGTTATATAATAAATCTAAAGAAATATATTTTAAAATAAAATGAATTAATATATATTATATAAATATATCATTTTGGTTAATCCAGACATTTACATACCTTATAAAAGAAAGTCATATAAAAATCCAATATTGCCAATAAGTCCTGCTCATTTATTTGGAAAACTGACCACAAAAGGTCAAATACAAGCAGAGATGTTAAAGGGAGATTACCATAGTATAACAACACTAATTCCTTGTTGGGTGATAGCATGTTGACTCACATTTTGACCATTTCGGGTAAGATATCGATTCAACCTCACTGCCGCCAGTACAGCTGAATGTTTAAGTTGATGGTAAAGTGCTTTCATGCTGATGCAGTTTCTCTAATGGCTGCTCAATGTTGGCTCCAGGAAAATAGACTGTATTTAAAGTGACTATAGTTCTTCCATAAGAAGTTATGCTGCCATTAGCTAATGCCATCGCTTCTAATGTTTGCCTTGGTAAAAATTTCAACATTATTGTTTCATTGAGGAGATATTGTGGTAAGTCTGCAACTAACAACTATTTTCACGATTAATCTGTCGATTATTTTCTTGATTAATTAATTTGTCATTTTGTCTATAAAATGGCAATTTCCCAGAGCCACAAGTGACATATTCAAATTGCTTGTTTCGTCCCAGCAACAGCCCAAAACCCAAAAATATTCAGTTTACTATCATATAAGTGAAAGAAAAGTAGCAAATCCTCACATCTGAGACAATGTTTGTACTTTTGCTCGAAATATTGCTGATTCATTTTGAAAATCAACTAATGGATTAATCAAATAATAATTTCAGTTTAACAAGTGTATTTCAGGGCATGTCTGATTGACTGACAGGTGTCTCAGCTCATCACAGTCACAATAAGTGTATGTATCATTTGATGAAAAAAGAAAATATGAGTGAGCATGAAATACAACACTGTCTCAATCTGCATTCAACAGCCTGTTGAATCAACATTTCTTACAACAGTGACAGAATGAGCATGAGAGGGAGCACCTGTTATCTTACTCTGAGAAAGGCAAAATATATTTTCTGACCAAATGACAGAAATTGAGACCAAAAAAATGTCATGTGAATTATTTGCATTCTGTCTTTTAGTTTGGTTTATTTGCTGTCTTATTTTGCTTTAAGGATTTGCATTTTTTCCCAGAAGGACTTGTTTGGCCCACACAAACTGGTGTGTGAGCTTCAAGCTTTACACCTCCATCCCTGCGCATAACCAACCCACGTGTACAGTAACTTGACCATTCGAGCCTATTCAGAAGCCAAGGGAAACCTTGACTGTGTTCTGTAATAAAGAAATAAGGCAGAAATCTAATGTCTTTGACCATAAACCAAACCATTTACCCCAAATAAATAACCTTGGAATGGCCTTTCAACACATATAATTAGAGCTGCAATGATTAGTCGACTGACAGAAAATTATTTAGCAACTATTTTGATAGTCGATTAATCATTCAAGGTAATTTTTCAAGCAAAAACACCTAAAATTCTATACTATCAACTTTTCAGATGTTGGGATTTGCTGCTTTGTCTTATTTGACAGTGTATTGTATATATTTGGGTTTTTAACTGTTGATTGGACAAAATGGGCATTTTAAATATGTCACCTTGGGCTTTAGAAAATTATGATTTTTTTTGTTTGATTTTTTTTTTTTAGATTTTCTGACATTTTACAGGCCAAACTATTCAAATGAAGGAAAGAGATAATCAATAATGACATTAATGGTTACATGCAGCCCTACTTTGAAGATATCACCTTTGGCTTTAGGAAACAATGATGGGCATTTCTCAATACTTTCTGACATTTTATAGACCAAATGATTAATTAATCAGCAGATTAATCAGTAATGAAAATAATAATTAGTTGCAGCCCTACATATAATACAAAATGACTGGTTGCGCTTTCTATCATTCAATACTTCCACAAACTGAGCTGAAAACAGACAAGACAGGGTAACTTTGTAAAACTTGCCCTCAGCAGCTGATGCACTGACAAGTCTGAATGGTAGCCATGAAAGAAAACCACTCCAGCTTGCTTCCTAATAATCTGAGACAACCTCAGCTGATGACTGCTCAGAGATATTTAACCTACAATCAAGTCTCATGCTTAAACCAGGCGCTGGTTAGACACGAATCTGGGTCAGGTCACGGGATGGGGGGGATCAGTGTGGTGGCTGCTGCAGGCTGCCGTGTCACCGCAGCCCCTCACTCAGAGCTGGAAAAACAGTTACTTTCATCCCTCTTCTCTTTCATGCCACATCTCCGGTGGAATATCTCCACAAAAGAGGATCGGGGATGAGCAATTAGCTGTGAAAATAGCTCGTAGTGTGACTGATATCCCTGCCGGGGACCAGGCCAAACAGCTGCATCGGCTCGGTTAGCTCGCTATAACGTTAGCTAAAAGAAGTTGGCGTGCTGTGCTTCATATCCCAGCCGCTCAAAAAGATGCCTGCAAGGGACTCGACTGCGCTGATTAACTCATTTAAGACAATGGGCGGCCTACAGGGGCTATTTCACACAACGTTAAGTCATTATAAGGTGAACAACAATTCCAAAATAGTCTATTTTTTAAATTGAAATGTGAGTTTTTAGGGAGCAGCCTCCTCGGGCATCATGGGTGTGGGTGGCTGAAAACACGGTTGGGTGCGGACAATGACCACACTGCTTCACCGTAGCGCTGAAAGATGCAACTTCTAACACAGATAGATATCTCCCACACAAATAATAATAAAAGTCAGACCCTAATAATAACTAAATAGCACACAGGCTCTGCGGCGCCGGCTAACATTAGCAAAAGCTGATGGTCCTCCATCATTGAAAAGTCACGGCACAATAATCCGTTAGCTAACGGTAACTGTTACTGTTGCTAACCGCCATCTAACTAGATTTTTGCTCAAAATGACCAGTCCTGGCTTTTGTGCTTAACTTACCGCACACAGCAGATGAAGAAACCCTTCCCAGGAGTTTATTGGTACCCAGTAAATAAGAGCAATGGTTCTCCAATATGTGTTAAAATAGTCCCTCTCTCATCAGTGGTACTCCCCCCACCATCCAGCACCCTCTCAACCGAACTCTCGCCGGGCGGCCGGAGAGGAGGATGCACCGCTCAGCCGCAGTCGTTTTTTTGGGTAACACCCACAACACAAATCTGCAATATGATTGGCTCTCAAAGTCTGATGCCTAACCGCGATTGGTCCAAAATAATTTCCATCCCAAAACTTTGATAGTTGACGACTGCCGCCCAAGCGATCAACACCTGCAGACCGGCGGATGCTGCTGCGGTTTAGATGCTTTGTTTGTAATATTTGTCAATCTTTACAATTTGTCACTTATATTATAGTCAACTTACATATAATGAGAACACATGACCAAAGAAATTATTGAACCCTAGAACAATGACACTGCAGACCTTCTTATTTTAATACATATTTGTAGCAATTTAGTATTATAATAGAAGTATTTTGCTACATATCTGTAGCAAAATACTATAATACTAAATTACAAATACATATCTGTTATATGCTATGTTATTTATCGTATATCATTATTCCTATAGTACTAATGTTTCATCCACCATAAGGCACCCATTACAAAGGATTTATAAGTTGTAACTAATGGCCTTATTTTACTACATATTTGTAGTAATTTAGTATTATAATAGTATTTTACTATACATCTGTAGTAAAATGCTATTATAATACTAAATTACAAACACATATGTTATATTCCGTTTCTTCTACCACTGTCTAATAAGTCACCCTTTACAAAGAATTTATAAATTGTAACTAATGGCTTTATTAATGGTTAAAGTTAAGTTAATAATAATGGTAAAGTTATGATATAATCAGTTACAAACAATTAATAAGAACAACTTATGGGTTGCCAAATCATGAATAATTTCACTGACTGTCAAGAGTTTGTCACTTTTTTAATAGGCCATCAAGCCTGTAGTTATAAATGTTAAGTAGTTAAGACAGGACCATAAGTCTTCCAATTTCTAAGAAACCAACATCAAAGTTAATAAGTCATATTTAATCAGATATGTTAGTAAGTCATCAATAAAAAAGTTCTTACAATAATCCTGTCTGGCAGGTGCAAGAAGTGCAACAGGGATACAGGGGAGGGACCCAAATGCAGACGCCTGAGGCAGAGCTAGATGCATTTTAATGATTTATTAGACAAAATGGAGGAACAAAATCTTACAGGATGGAGAGGCAGGCTAGGGTAAAAACCAGAGAAGGCAGTCCAAACAGGTAAACAAATCTGACAAACAGGCAAGAAGTCCAATAATCAGGCAAGGTCCAAAGCAGGCATGTAACAGGTCTCAGATGCAAAAGATGGCCAGAATACAGCAGCCAGAAAGCAAGACATGAAGCACATGGCAACTTAATCTGGCAGAGAATAAAGGAAATGGACTGGTATAAGTAGTGAGTGTGTGATGAGGGAATGAGTTGCAAGTGAGGAGTGGGTGGAGTAGGCCAGGTAACTGCAGGACTGATGGGAAGTGGGAACAGGTGTATAGATGAGTAAAGGAGAGAAAGTCCGAGGGCATCTGGTGGACAGCTTGAGGATGGCAGGTCTGGGGAGTTGGAGGAAAGTACATGTCCCGGGAGAAGTGAGCCGCGGCTGGAGACAGAGACAGAGAGCAATGCAGAGGGCTGGGGATGAGACAGTGCGGCTGCAGAGAGGGACTGAGGAGCAGATTGTGACAAAGCCAAGTCTGGAGTTGTAAGTGCTAATTAGTTCTTAATAAATTAATTTTGGTCCAGATCCTCTGCAGCCCTTTCCCTAAAAAGCCAGAGGTGAAACTGTCCAGTGGAGCAGACAAAGCAAGCGTGATGCTGCAGGAGGATAAACACCAGCCAAAAGGATTGTTCACAACCCAATGTTGTTCCTATAAATGGCTCATATAGCTTTCATTTTTCGATGCATTGTGTAGTTTTTATGATTATTCTTTTTTATTTTCTTTGCTCCATTTTTTACCCTGTTTCTGATGCTACTCTAAGACCTGTACTTTCTTATTTCTCTATCTTTTAACTTATTTTATCTTAAATCTAACATATATTTGCATTTATGTTAAATATGCCTGCTTTGTTTGCTATGGTTTGTAAATTAGATTGCCTTCAGATTTTCTGTGTTTAAATAGTGCCCCCTGTTGCATTAACATAGACATCGCTACTGCAGACTGTGCACGTGCCTCTATGTAAAATTAATTCATAATGAAGAGCTGCAAAAACGCAATTAAGTTACTTATTGAGTAAATGTCAGAATGCCCTAAAAATAACAAGCACTGGTGGAAGAAGCATTCAGAGCCTTTAAGTAAAAGCAGAATTACTACAATATAAAAAATAAAATATACTCCATTACAAGCAGTCTTGCATTTAAAATTTTACTTAAGTAAAAGTACAAAAGTAGTCTATATTTAACTATTGTTTCATTATTACAGAAACCATAATGTGTAGGCAACATTTTAATGCTGCAGCTGGTTACTTTACATACTTTATATACTATACTGAATAATTGAATCTATAAAAAAGTGCACCATATTTTATAAACGGATTATATGTGAAGTATTAACAATCTTACATTACAATGTAACTATCTACTATAGCTGTCAAATAAATGCAGTGGAGTTAAAAGTACAATTTTCCTCTGAAATGTAGTCAAGTATACAAGTAACATTAAAGTGAAATACAGTACCTCAAAATATGACACCAAACAACTGAGAATCTCCAGAATATCATAAATGAGAAATAATATCAGTCCATTAATGTTCACTGACTAATCTTTCTGCTGTTTCTGCTTTAAAATTAGTTGTTTTCTTCCATCAAATCAAGTTGAATAAAGTATCACATTCTCTACTACCTTTCAGTTACCGTACTTAGATTAAGCTTGATTAAATGTAAGATTTTGAAAAATTGAATCATTCCCTATTGTGTTAAAGTTTAAAGCCTCACATGGATTGGTATCAGTTTGCACATCTGACCTAAAAAGGCCATATCTCTGTCTTCCACCTTTTCAATCTCTGCTCATAACATGTGGTTTATTCATGCAATTAATAAATAAGACATCAGCAGAGCTTTTGGTAACAGGCAACTTTGTTTCTAACATTTTCTAAATAGGGATATAGTGTTGAACTACTTATCTCCAAGGAAGGTTTGAGTAAAACACTTTATGCATTAATTATGATAAAAATGAAGACTAAGTGCAGCTGGTGCAACGTTTCATTTTGTTCTCCATGTCACCACATGTCCAGTGCAGGGGCATTATTTCCTCAGGAAACAGTACAGTTTGCTTTTAATTTCTGCTCAAACATGCGTCCTGTTGACTGGGCCAACCTGCACAAGCTGGGGAAGCCTTGTTTGTTGTAGTAGTGCGACAGCAGCATGGTCCCTACACCTCCTGCCCTCCACTTCAAAGTTTTCAACTTTTGCAGGCTGCTGTGATAATTTCCCCCCACAAAGACCCAGATTCATCATGACAAAGTTCTCAGTTCCCCTTTCAGGTTTTTCACAGGATTGAGCATCACTGTCTTAAAATAAAACAGAATTAAGGCATAATGCTGCACCGTTATCAAGAAAATCATATGGGGGGAAAAATAACATTTAAGACTCAACAGCAGATTAGTGATTTCCCACGACCCCAAGAGAGGAGATATGAAAGAGGTTTAAAGAGGGATGGCTGGGTGTGGTCATGTCCTGTAATTAGGCCATAGACCTTTTTCACAGCAGAAACTTGTCATGGCAGGAAAAAGCACAGGTGTAACTTAAAACAATAATGATGGCTACATGTGTTGCATGTGAGCAAGTGTGCATAATTGTAAGTCTCTGGAACTGTATTTAGTTTCCGGTGGATTCCTTTAAAAAAGACTAAGCTGACAAAGAGGTTAGGGGTAATAACCTCCCGCAGAATGATCTCACCTTCTTGAAAAGAAAAAAAGATCATTTTTATTACATTATTGTTGTTATTACTATCATTATTACTATTATGAGATACCAATTTCAACTTGGGGATATGTGGTGATTGAACCCACTGTAATTTTGGAAGCCCACTGTTTCCATTTGACCAAAACCATTTACAGTCACTGTTTGATAGGTGAGTTGAGACAGAGATGCACGTCCTCCTACAATGTAAAACATTCAATGAATAAGGAACATTTACTTTAACAAGTTCAACTCTGTAATTTCAGATTTCAAAGAGCTTAATGACCTCTCAAAATTAAAAATACTCCTAGGAGAAGGAGATGTATCAACATGCCACAACCTGAGGGACAGTGAATGACCTAGATACACACACACACACACACACACACGCGCGCGCATAGGATATATTGTATATTTATAATTAATTAATATAATTAATATATATATATCAATCTTAATGTGTTTATTGTTATGTTATGTTATTTTGTTTCATTGATTCATTCATTCCAATAACTTGAATTTGATTTTATACCTTTAAGCATAAGATCACAAGCATAAAAAAATCCATGTACAGGTTTCCTCATGACTTGTAACTCAATTTGACAGAGAATCAAGATCTGGATAAATGCAGGTGTCATTTATCCAAACAGCGGCTGCACTTATTCCAGTTGGCCACAGGATGGAGCCAGAGAGCCACAGAGGGAATATTGGAGCAGTAGTTTTGTCATAGTTAGTTTTGGATAAAACTCATTTAATTAGATCCAATCTGAGAAGATGTTTGGTGTTAAATGATTTAATTACAAGTCTTTACTTTACTGTGGGTGGGAAGAGCGACACAAAGTACAACATTTCCCTCTGAAATGTAGTGGAATGGAAGTATAAAGTAGCATGAAATGGAAATACTCAAGTAAAGTACAAGTACCTCAAAATTGTACTTAAGTTCAGTACTTAAGTAAATGCACTTAGTTACTTTCCACTGCTGATTATATGTCTGCTAAGCTAAAGGCAAGTGGATTTATTGTTTGGTCTTTAAGATGTTTATTAAACTATAATTTTTATACTACTTATGTTTAAGTGTTGGTATTACAGAAAAAACTAAATACAAGCTAGCTAACTGTATGCTATGCAACGTGAAGAAAACCAGTGGCTGGTGTGAAAAGTAAAAAAAAAAACATAGTCTGATGAATGTGTAAAAATAATAATTGCAAAATCAACACATTTCTTTGGATTTTTCCCACAAAAATGTAGAAAAAAAAGAAAAGTTTACCATGAAAACAGCATACTTGTGATACACAGAATGCAGCAGACTTAATACATTTACAAGAATCTAAACAGTTTGATGTGTTTATCAAAAAGTATTAAAGAAGTTCTGTTTTTATTTTTAACCAGAATTTAAAGCAAACTGAGCAAAATGCTTATTTGCTGTGATTTCTGTCCCTCAGTGATCAAAAAGCGTCCAGTGTAGCTTTAAAGACGTTATTCCACCAATCACCACTGTTTACAGTCAGGTCCAGCTCTGCTGACTCACTCTGTTATACTCTATATGATACACTTTCACATTTTGGTTAACAAATGTGCATTGTGATTTGTGTGTGCTATATTTCTCTACTCAAAAACACATATTTACCATATTAATATTGTATTTGTGAATTCCCTTGCAGCTAAGTGATGTAGCACTAGAAGAAAGAAACAACTTTAGCATTAGCTTCCACTTGTCAGCTGGAAATTGAAAATGGCAAATTGCATACAGCAGTAAAAGTCTTTTGACACTTTAGAAAACAGCCATTGTACGATCTTACCTTATTTAATTAATTGGAAAAAACCCAAAAACATTTCGGTACTGTCCCTAAATGTTTTTTGAAGTGCAGCAGACAGTAGAGGGCAGCAGCAGTAAATGATAAACTTTAGCTTGACAGATCTATATGAGGTCCTCATTAACTGGACAGCAGCCTTAATGCATTTGTTACTCACATTGTCACATACTGCGTGACAAATACACTGTTGTGTATGTCACACAGAAACAGTATAACTTTAATTTATGACACAAAGATGTCAGATTACTGATTCTAGTTTTACAGGAACATTTGCCCTCATGTGCTCTTCCCTTAAGCTCACTCACAGCGTCACTTCACCCATGGACCAGTCATGCGTTGCCACACAGATTCGTCAGTCATAAAGTAGTAGTGGACTGAGTATATTTCTTTCTAAATTTCATGTCACATGCTGAGCACTGGCATAGCTTGAGTGACAGATGCAAGATGTCTGAGCGAGTTATTTCATCTTGTCTTGACGAGTGACAGAGTGACACCCTTTGGTGTGGCGCAGAAATCTGCCATTTTGCAAAATGCTGTGACAGCTCCATCTCTCAATTGTTGGCTTCTCCAGTCGCCTCTGTGGCATAATAGACCTGTCATCAGCATCGTCCTCCACCATTCCTCTCCTGCTTTTGTCTAGACAGCAGTTTATCAAACAAAAAGATGGAGATATCTTTTTTTTTTTCCTCGCAAGCATAGATAAGGAATGTCAAATGTGTCTTTTTCAATACCACCGTGCCAGATTGGTTAGAGATAAATGTTTGACCTCCTCGGGCACTGCCTTCGGTTCTCTGCACAAGTATAGATTGGTGGGCTCTCCTGGCACTCTGCAAACATCTCCATCTTAATAAGTAATTTTGTCTGTCATATGAGTTCTAAAAATCTTATTTTCTTCAGTGGGGCAAAACCAGTTCACCTATTTCCAAAACAAATCATCTTACTACTAAATATACACTCTTATGTTCTTGTGGAGAAGGAGTTGAGACATTTAGACCATCATGTAGGGAGATAAATCTAAGGAAAATATATCTGAACAGTTAACTAAATAAACAAAATATGACAAATCCATATTAATAATCGCAACATTTTAGAGCCTTTACGTTGGTGTCTGGTTAAAGATTTCTAAGGGGCATTAGAGGAGGCTTAATTGGATTCATGACCAACATGACATTTCAGCCACAATTTGCTTTTTTAAGTCTTAAACTATTACTGCGTTATTGTATGGCAGCGGTGATTGATTCAAATTGAGGATTTGAAGCATTGAAAAAAGAAAGAAATATTGTGATTATGTAGCAGCCAGTGCATTGACAGTAATGACATTCTGTTTTATTTCCTATTCTGTACCAGGTCGCCCTCATCGTCCTGTCTGCTGTAATGTCCACAGAGAGTTTGTGGACAAGCAGAACCTCGTCATTGTTGTTCTGTCTCAACTGTACGTATACTTCCTCTCTCCTGAGACACACCAGGCTCCTTTAAACTACACACACAAGACAAATAACATACTGATACACACTGATTATCTAAGAAAAGAATTACCGTATGAACAGTGAACATTAAAGAAAATCATAATATACTGTATGTTTTATCTTAACATCTTGTGTCATGTTCTTAAGGTGTAGTCTGATTGTACAAAAACAGTCTACAGGAACTTTTTCATCATCATTGATTATATATATATCTTTTTAATCTATTTACTTACCCTGTTTATACAGTGTAAAACAACAGAAACAGAACAACAAGAAAAGACTCATTAATGAAACAGATAACTAACAAAAAAACCTGGTACAAGCTCAGTGACAGTTAAGAATGGTCAGTGGTTGTGAACTTGGTGTAAGTGTTTAGATTATTGCATGAGACTGCTGCACTGACAGCAAAGGCAGTCTATCAGTTCTGGTTCGAAGCTTCTGAAGCATCAGCCAGTCATTGGAGCGGGTTAAACATGGGCCAGAGTGCCAGAGGGGCAAAAATGAGGTATGAGAAGGCAATTTTCTAACAAGGGCTTTGTTGGAATAGTACCTGTGGTTATTACTGTATATCTTTCAGACAGGGGAGGCCAATCAACTTGATCATACAGAAAGTAGTGGTGAGTGTTGTAATAATCACCAGTGATGAATCTGAGGGCCAACTGGTAAATGAAATCGATGAGCCTCAGGGAGGAGCCAGCAGCGTGTCCATATTTGATATCCCCATAATCCACAACTGAGAGGAAAGCTGCCTCAACAGTCTTCTTCTTACAAGACAGAGGGAAGCTGCTGTTTCTGTACAAGTCCGCTGCCATCTGTCGTCGTTTACCAACAAGCTTTTCCCTGTTTAAATGTTAAAATTTCTTATCAAGCCAGATGCCAAGATATTTAGATTCTGTGACTCTCTTGATATTAAACCTGGTCAGAATGGAGAAATGCGTTTTATTGCCATCTATCTCTGTATCTTTATATCTGGATCTAAAGAACAGCAAGAAACAGTTTTATTTGTATTAATTACTGATTTAAGATTAATAAGGGCATCTTGCAGTGCATTAAACCTGCATTAAGTGATTTTTTTTTTGCCACATTGGGGCAGCAGAACACACAAAACCTTATAAAGTTAAAGTGGCTATAATCAATATTTTTCTAACAATGGATCACATGACTGTAATGTGAAAGAACCCACAGAAACAATTATCACCCGATTCTGCTGTTCCCCTCAGCTCTATGAAGGCTTACAGCATTTACAGCTCACTGTTCTGGTTTTCTGTCCTGCAGCTTTACTGTTTTGGTTCACTCTCTCACCGCTCTCATGTCGTCGTCTTTGGTTGCAACAGGCAGCTGTTGTCAGCTGCTGTTCAGACAGAAGGCCGAGTGAATTTTAGACGCGGCATGATTACATACAAAATCAATGGAAAGACACGAAGATGCGTCTAACGAGTTGAAAATGAACTTGAGCGAAAAATTTGCGCTTCTTTACGAATCAACTTCGTAAACCTACAGAGACGAGAGGAAAAAGGAGAGACACTGGAGGGAAATAACAGAAACAACCAGAGTTTCTGATGAGTTCTGAGTTCAATCAGAAGCTGATTTGAACACAAAAACAAACACACAGAAACACTCCAACAGACATGATGAGTACGTCTGTTGCTAGGTAGCTAGTATAGTTGGTGTCTTGGAGGCAAAAATGCGCTTGTTGTTCTGTCTGAACACATCTTGATAAACCTCCTGTAAGCCTGGCCATCAGCATCAGCATTTATTGGGAGTCATGTTTCTACCAACTAACAAATGTGCATTATTTACTCTACTTTTAGCTCTGTTTTGGTCTCCATCAACTCCAGAGCTAGATATTGGCTCTTTAGCTGCTAAATGCTGCACTATGGTCACCAACTAGTCACTAAATGTATCTGTCTGCCTTTTGAAGCTGGTTCAGGTAGTGTATAGTGGGTTTTCAGAGCTTTTTGCATCTGGAAAAAAGATTAATGAGAAGTGAGAGTGAACCAGAACAGAAGGAGGAGGCCATAAAACCAATGAGCTGAAAGACGCTAAAATGCTCTGTAGTATATCGGTATACCCACAAATAAGTAGTCATGTGATTCATTGTTAAAAGTATCGATTCAAGCAAGTTTAAATTAATTTCTCACAAGCTAATTGAACAAAAAGCAACACAGAAAAGAGGATCGTCTGCATAAAGATGAATTTTATGATTACACACACATTTAGTTGTAATGTTTTTATATATTGGGCACAAGCAGAGGAAAAGTATCTCTGTTCTAATATGGCTACTACTACTACTACTACTTCTACTACTATTAGTTCAAGTTTTTTATTTGTCATTTCCACATACAAAGTATACAGGAACGAAATGTCGTTTCTTATGGCCTAAGGTGCTAACACAAAAATATACAAAAATACAACATAGTCACAACCATCGTAACTACAAACGAAAAACAGAACTATGAAGGCGGATCTGTGACATGCTGTGAATGCTGGCATTTAAAGTGCGGTGTGCACATCTGTATGTAAACGTAGTAAACAGTGTAGCAGGATAATAGATGGATGCAGTGGAACAATAACAGTGAGATGATCTCACAGTGGGGGAGGTTTTAGCAGTGAATATTATGAAAATATAAATATAAATAATGCTGTACAACTGAATTATAAAAACTATAAGAATATCAGTAATATAAATAATGCCTAACTGGTGACCTCAGTGGTAATTATACACAGTATAAATAGGATACTAATACTAATAATTATAAGAAAATAATGATGTCTTTTATAGTTTTTATCCATCTATTTTGATGTCAGTTTGTGTCTCCAAAACAGAGAATTAGACAAATCCATTCTCCCAGGCTGGATGTATCAATATGTGTGCTCAGACATGTGCATAGAGGGGGTTGTCAGAGACCCTTGACGCTCTCTCTCTCCCCCTCTGTAGATTTCTCCACCCCCCTTTCTCTCTCTCTCTCTCTGTTTCTCTCTCTCTCCACCCCGCTCTCATTCCATCAGGTCCTCACAACACACACACCACATCCTCCAAACGCCTCATCTCCTCCACCACAGCGGGAGGACCAGGGAGAGGGAGAGGAGAAGTGACGGGGGAGCAACATCAGCAGCATCACTGACAAGGATCTCCCTTACTGGGGGAGAGAGAGAGGAACAGAGAGAGGAACAGAGAGAGAGGTGTGGAGAAGACAAGTGGAAAGAGTGAAGAAGAAGAGGAGAGAGAAAGAGAGGAACAGTGAGGGAAATAAGTTTTTAGATGAGGGAGGGAGGACAAACAAGGCAGAGGAGAAGGAGAGAGCGTGCAAGTTTGGAGTGAGAGAGCTTGGTGGGTGGCAGTGGGGGGCTTCATCTTCCCTTTTCTTTATTTTGGCTGTGATCGCCGCCTGCCTCCTCTTTTGTCCTCTTCACCCTTCCTCCACCTCTTCTTCCTCCTCTCTGCTCCTCTTCTCATCCCGACTCTCCTCTCCCAGCTCCCGCCGTGGGGTCTCAGCTCTCCATCTCCCTCCCCCCCTCCCTCGCTCCCTACCTCCCCCGGGCGCTGCTGGGAGCCTCCGGGCTGCTGCGCCGCAGGAGGATGTCTCGCAGGGAGTCTCCGCCGCCACCGTCGCCACCTCCAACTCCGCAGCTGCTCGGAGTGCGGAGAGGGGAGGTGGAGTGCGAGGATCGTCCGGAGCGCGCCGAGCCGCTGTCCGATGCCGAGAGAGAGATCATCCAGGACACGTGGGGGCAAGTCTACAAGAACTGCGAGGACGTGGGGGTGTCTGTGCTCATAAGGTGAGTTTTGTCAAGAGGTGGAAGCCTCTTATAAACCCCCAAATTTGGCTCAGAGAGAGTAAACTTTTTTTTTTATCACAAGCACAAGATTAGTAAATATCTTTACAGTTTAAGATGCTTAAGTTTAAAGCTGTGTGCTCGATGTGACACCGTCAGGCCAGTTTCCCTCCTGATTGAGCGCTCTCTGTATCTGTAGCTATGTTTGGATGTTTGGATGCTTTATACTCGCAGTGATTCTTGTTGCTTTCTATTAATAATTCTCAGTGATCAATTCCACATATTTAGTGCTGAAGAGTTAAGCTATAGGATCTCTGTCTTCATTTGTCTTCTGTCCCTGGCATTCTTTAGTTTTCTTCGTTTTTACATCAGACACATCAGAAAATATCCTGAAATGTGTTTTATCTATAATTAACTTGTGTTAATTGTAAGGTTTTTCTCAACAACCTCTCTATCTTGTTGCTATAAATACAGTTTATATATACATAGTAGTAGTAGGAATTAGTGTGGTTTGATATGAAATGGGTAAATCTTATAGTACTGATAGAAACTAACTAAAATATGAAATTGAATTGAATAAATAAGAAATAAATGGTTGGAAACTTTCCTCATTATTCATGATCATCATCCTACATGATTTAACCATATCAATACATTGTATTAATACAATGTTTTCTTGATGTCCAGGGAAGAAATTTAACTATATAACATAACACATTCTAATGTATAATTAAAAATGCTACCTTTTAAAGTATTTAATAGTCACTTATAGTCACAGACAGACAGTTTTAGGGTCGTGTTTGCATGTTTGTGACAGTGTTGTAAAGACAACTGCAGCATAAAGTTTACCTTCATATAATTATACAACTTTCTACAAAGCCCACGTTGAGCAGTACTAGGTTGTGAAGCGATTTTTGGCATAGTGGCCACAGTCAGAATTGCAGGTCACATGATGCCCACAGGCCCCAAAATACTTTTCTCATGCACAATCATTGCAAAAGGCAGAGCTATAAAATGATTACAAATGTTTTCTAAGCATCACTTGTTGTTTGGCTGGCTCATCCAAAGTAGGACATGTGCCCAGCGTATTTGTCTAATGAGCAACTTTCATTGTAACAATTCAAAACGACGCCCTCTTTGAACATTGTATCCATCCATGATCCCTACAAGATACACATGCTTAACCATAGTCCTTACTTACTACAGTTGTTATTTTGAACGTTTACAACAACAAACTCTCACCTAACCTCAGCATAACCACTGCCAACTGCACACACACACATAATACTTAAACATAACCATTTTTATTCCAGTTTGTTTGTCCTCACTCCCAAGGTCTAAAACTAAAATTGGTCCTCATAAAGATGTAGATGTACACACTCACACACACAAAGAAAGTGTGAATTTCATGATCTGTGTAGAGTATTTCAGAGTTTCTTAGCATCGACACATACTGACACATTATGCAGGAAGCTCAGTGATAATGGAGGCTGCACTCTGCATAGACCACACACACACACACACACACACACACATACGGACACACATACGGACACACACACACACTTTGTTCTGCACCCATTTCCTCAACCTCTCACCAATAACTGAGTTGTGACAAGTGGAGGGAAGGAAGGAACATCACATTCCTCTCTCATTAAGATGTTGAGAAATTCTCCATAGTTCACTTTTTTGTTAAATGTTTTTTAGTCAGTCAATTGTAGCAATAAGTTTTCTTCCATTTTTTTCTTTAATAAACATCCCTACCCACCTCCAACCCATCCCCTCCCGCCCACCTTGAAAGTCCATAAAGATACAAGTTCAACACACAATGACATCGACTCCATATAAGAAAATAAAGCACAGTAGAAAATAGAAAAGGTCTTGTAAATAAATAACATTAAGTAACAGTGCATGACAGTGAATACAAATATTGTATAGTTATATAATATTCCTCTCCTATTCAGGCGGGAGTGTTCAAAGGCTGTTAAACTAATCTATCTTGCATTGTCATTTCTTATAGAAACCGTCTACAGAGCCCCTGAGAGTGAGTTTTATCTTCACAAGTTTAAGAAAAAATACCAGGTCTTCAAGCCAGATAGAGGATGATGGGGGATTAGGGGACTTCCATTCTAGTAAAATTCTGCAACAAGCTAATAGATGCAATTTGGTTGGTGCATGTGGAAAAGATGGGAATCGGGCTTGAACAAAGTGTCTTACTTGAAAATACCAAAAAAGGTAATTTTCAGATAGGACGTGCTTGTCTTTCAGGTTCAGAAAGCTAGAAAAAACATCAGACTCACAGAGGTCTCTAATAAACTTAATTCCCTTTCTATCCCATATAAGATATATATACAGTCTATCACAGTAGGAGGGAGCATATGATTGTTTAATAGTGGGGCCACTGCGGATGGGGTTTTGAATTTAAAGTGCTGCCAGAATTGAGACCAAATGTTAAGAGTAGAAAGTACTATTGGGTTGGGCTTATGCCGAAATGGGGACAGAGGTAGAGACGAGCATATTAAAGTTGGAAGTGATGTTGAATGACAGGATTTGGCCTCCAACAGACACCAGTTGTCTGGAGTGCATGCATCCAAAAATGCCAGTTTCTGTATATTTGCTGCACCATAGTCAATCAGGTAGGGCCAGCTCACCTAGAGACCAGTTCCCCTGGAGCACTGCTCTGCCAATCCTAGGAACCCTGCTGCCTCTTGTAAAGGTTATAATGGCTTGATTTATAGAATGAAAAAAGGATTTGGGTATGAAGATGGGAAGACATTGAAAGAAAGAAATGTAGGCAAGGTGTTCATTTTCACACACTGTATTTTACCGACCAGTGATAGAGGTAAATTATTCCATCTTTGGAAGTCAAGCTTCATCTGGGATAGCAGAGGGGTCAAATTTGCTTTATGAAGTGAGTCCAGAGAGCTGGTTATATTAACTCCGAGGTATTTGAATCCGGATTTTGCCAGATTAAAGACTATATTAGCTTGTTGGATCTGTAGGGCAGAAGTGTTGACAGGGAAGCATTTGCTTTTCTGAATGTTGAGTTTGTAGCCTGGCAGAGCTATAAAATGTTTTCCAGAACAGAGGATCCCCAGGATGCTTACCGCAGGATCTATCACATAAAGTAAAAGATCATCTGCGTATAGGGACACCCTTTACTCTGTTCCTTCATGTTTAATACTATGGAGAGCAGGGGAGGTCTTAAGTGCAATCGACAGAGGCTCAATAGCCAGTGTGAAAAGAAGAGGAGACAAGGGACAACCCTGATGGGTTCCATGTGACAGAAATATGTAGACCATGTGTTATTGGTGCAGATGTATGCTTCAGTGGAAGAGTACAGAAGACGAATCCATGCGCAGAACCTTAAACCAAATTTTTGTAGTACTGTGAATAAATATCTCCATTTGATTCTGTCAATTACCTTCTAAAGAGATGACAACTTTTTGAGGTCTGTTTAAGTGAATAATATTCAAAAGCGATCAGATGTTAGAAAAAGAGTGCCTCCCTTTAATGAAGCCTGTCTGATCTTCTGAGACAATATTGGGGAGAACAGTCTTCAAATGGTTTGTCAGTACCTTTGCCAGTATTTTCACATCAACATTGAGCAAGAATATTGGAGCTGCGATTGGTGGGGTCTTTACCTTTTTTAAGTAATAAAGAGATTGAAGCCTGTGTTAGAGTGGTCGGCAAGGAACCAAGCTCAACCAAGCATTGAAAACATTTTAGAAGTAAGGGGTCCAAATTTCCACCGAATTTCTTAAAAAATTCAGTAGGGCACCCATCTGGGCTGGTGCTTTAATGCTTTGCATAGCCTTAATGGCTTGAACTATTTCTTCCAGATCTATTGGTGCATCGAGTGCATGTGCAGTCTCCGGGCTGACTGATGGGGTGTCCAGATTGTGACAGAATGTATCCGTGGCTATGGTGTCTGCCAGTTCTGATTGATAAAGAGAAGAGTAGAAAGATTTGAAAGCTAAATTGATATCAGAGGAGTTAGACAATAAATTATTAGATGAGTCTCAGATCTGGGGAATCATGTGAGATGCAGTTTTTTGTTTTAACTGATGGGCTAGTAACCTACTAGCTTTATCACCATATTTGTATAACAACCCCCGTGTATGCAGTAGCAATTGCTCTGCCTTCCTTGTAGATAATAAATTAAATTCAGTCTGCAGGTTCAGTCATTTTTTGTATAATTCTGGAGTGGGATTTGTAGAGTATACACAATCCAGACCGAGAATAGAGTTTGTTACGTTAATTATTGCAGTTTTCTGTGCGGAAAATATAATAATTTGCCCTCTAAGAAATGCTTTTAATGTTTCCTATAGTAAGGAGTGTGAGACCAAATCATTTTTATTGATGTTAATAAATGTGTCCATGGAGGCGGTTATATGGTCGCAAAACACTTGGTCTGTTAAGAGGAGTTAAGTCTCCACTGGGGAGGGTCTCCCTTAGGAATGGCAAAAGAGAGATCAAATGTCAGTGGAGCATGATCAGAAATAACAATCACTAGATAATCTGAGGAGTGTTTTGTCTATAAAAAAAAATCTATATAGAAAAAGCTCTGGACATAACAGATGGAGTCATAGTCCTAGAACTTGACATATCCAATGTTGGGCTGATGATGGTGTTAAGGTCTCTCCCAAAGATCATGAGGTGTGTGTCTAAACCAGGGAGGGAGCACAGAAGTCTGTTGGCAAACCCTGCATCATCGAAATATAGACATTAACTAGTAATACTGGCGTCTGAAAGAGGGTGCCTGCAACAATAATATATCTACCCTGTGGATCTGAGATAATTGGAAGTGGAGAATTGTATTTTTTGGTCAACAAGTATTGTGACTCCTCTGGATTTAGAATTAAAGGAAGAGTGAAACACCTGTCCAATCCAAGACTTGCAGAGCCTGACATGGTCTACTATACGTAAGTGTGTTTCCTGTAAAAAAAAAAAAAAATCTCCGCTCTCAGATGCCTCAGGTGAGAGAGAGCCCTTGACCACTTATTCGAATTATTCATACCTTTTACAATCCAGGTGATAAATCTGACTAGAGTAGCTATGTTAGCCCTCCTGACATTTGGAGTATTAGCCGTTGTCTAAAATAGAAAGGAAGAATGTATTTGATTTCAAGGTTTCAAGCATTCATTGAGCACAGCACCATTGCCACTGCATCAGTCAGGCCAATCACGAATGGAAAAGCGGCCACACACTAAGTTTGGCTGCTAATGTAAAAGACACAGGCCATATTACTAGTAGTTCCAACATGTTGAATAATCGGGCGTCAGGAAAGAACTTTGAATCCTTTTGAATACATGTGGTTTGATAAACAGTTGCCTGGATAGTGGAAACGTTTGGCTACAGTAACATCAACAACTTATTCCGGGCCCTAAGCACATAAAATAAGACTAACTAACTAAACTAACAAAGTGCAGAATCTTGCTTAATATTAGTTTCATCAATCATCAATCATATATGCACGCGCTTTCTCTCCTCCACTTAACACACTGCCAGATAAGTGAACTAGTGAATTGACGGTGAATTTGAACATGCGCACTGCACAAGATTACTAGATCAACACACACCACCGTGATTCGCTAAGCAGACAGTCTGTAGGTTATAACGGTATGTGTCTAAATAGCTTATCAAACCACCCTGCTGTACTGATATGGTGACCTTATGCGAAGTGGTGATCGTAGAAGGTTTGGGCTTTTTCAGATGAGTCAAAGAATACTCGTGTCCCGTCATGATCCAAAGGTGAGCAGTGGGCATCTGGATTCCAAATTTCACCTTTTTCTTGTGTAGCATTCACCATGTTGAATGCTGCCCTCCTTCGGGCAGTGCTGGCACTGTGGTCCTGGTAGATGAAAACCTTGTGCCCTCTGAAGTAAAATTGATCTCCCCTTCTTCTGGCCACACATTCCTTATCCCTGTGATAGGGAAAGCCTTGCTCTGTTGTTGTTGATCCAGTTCGGTGAGCTCGGTCTAGGACAGGTGGTGTGGGGAAGAAGTCCTTACCCAGGACCTCAGCAAAGAAAGCAGACGTGAATGCAACAGGTTCTTGAACCTCTGTTTTCTTGGGTATTCTGATGATCCTCAGATTCGATCTTCTAGTACGATTCTCTAGGTCCTCTGCTTTTGCAAGAAGGCGCATGTTGTCTTTAAGGTTTTTGGTCCACTGCTCCAATTCAACAATTCTGTCACGGTAGTCGGAGAGAGCGTGCTCCATGTCCTGAATGTGTTGACCATGAGATTCAGTTGTTTTTCTGATATTCTCCAGGAAGGACGAGATTGGACCAAGGGCTGTGTTCAGAGCTTCTTTTATCAGGGTGGAGAGTGTTGTGCTTAGATCCGGCGGCCTTATCCACAGCAGCGTGGTTGGCAGTAGCAGTTGTCAACTTCTTTCATAGCTTGTAAACCATTTGTTTCAAAAAATTAAAGTTAAATAGTCCCAGGTTGGTAAATAACACGGAGTGGAAGGTGAAATATGGCACCAATGAAAATAGCTGACAATAAGTATTGAAAAGACACGGGAGCCAACTCTTGCGCTTGCGTACCCTTACATGTGAAACTGGAAGTCCAAGGAATCCACAGTTCACTTCTTATTCTTTCACTCTTGCAAGACCCCCAATGTCTTTGAGATGGTGAATGTCTTGGGTGTGACGTGTACAGGAGACCATTTATGCCTCATGAATTTTCATCTTTGGATGTACTGTAAGCACCTTGTTTTTGTATTATTCATGGCTCTTGCTCACCCATGGATTGCTACTATCAAAATGTATTCATAAACATAAAATATAAACAAACAGTTTTTGCAAGGCGCTAATCTTCAACAGGCAGGAATTCTCTGAAGCATTACCGCAAACTGGATGTAACACAGCTTCTTTTCATGTTCTTTTTATATGTCAAAGAAGAAAGACTAGATTTTTTTGAATGTCCCCGGCTAAACTGTCTCCGCGTTACACTAAGAAAGCCCTTAAGGGCTTGTTGAAATGGACAGTGAGTCGTAGGCAAGGAGACTGATGTGAGTGAGACAAACTGATTTTTGGTTTGGGGTGACGAGAATCCCTGAGGGAGAGAGCGGAAGGGGCAGAGAGCATCTTTTGTGCGTGTGTGTGTGCGCATATGTGTGTGTGTGTGTGTGTGTGTGTGTGTTGTGCTCTTATCTGTGTTTGACAGCAACAAGCTTTGGCACTTAAATGTCTCCCTCCATGCCTTGCTATCTATTCTCTACTCTTTCCTTCTTTCTTTGCCTAACTTGCCACATTTTCTCCTACTTTGATGACAAAATGGTATTCTTCTTCCATTCAAATCTCAGTTGATTGTTATGACCATCAAAATCAATTATTTCAAAGCTTCCATGCAGATTATATTTTCAGGAATTCAGAAAACACATGTTAACAGTGTGTAAAACAGACAGTGACAGAATATACACAACCAGAGCCATAGCCGGGCTTTTGAAATACTAACATCATGAATCTTAAGCCACCGGCCAAATTCAAGTATTTCAAGAAAAAAAAAGTACACACATCCAAAAATCTCTTCAGCGAGTGCTGGAATAAACAGGAAACATCACAGCAAATAGTTGAATCCGTATGCTGTTTTCTCCTCCCACCATGTTTTTTATTCACTGTTCACTGTGCAGCGTTTCAATCAGACACATACCCGAAGAAGATCTGTAAATAATAGAGTTTTCAGTACATTTTATCCCCCAGAATGTTGTTTCAAAGCTGTCTCTACACTGAGATATGTAATTGTGGTGAAGAATACTAAATTCCTTTTGTTTGAATTCTTGTTTGTACAAAAAAATTACTCAGCCTACTTTTCGTAAGCTACTTTGTAAACTCCTCGTCATCAACTCCCAAAATTCCCAGAAATAATAATATGGATGTTAATAACTGTTCTCAAAGGTAGCTACAGCCTCTTCACATTCACAAGGCAGAACCAGTGAATGTTTGGCATTTTTAAATGACTAAAATATCAACGTTAATCTACTAATCAATTCAACCAACTGTTTTTGCACTGTGCACAACCATATTTTCATTATTCTCCCTCTATGTGATGCACATGGAGTCTAAGTATCAACAGTTACCTAACATAACCTGAGGCTAACACCGGGTCAAAGTTTTGCATGGTTGAGATTTTTTTTTTTTTCTGAGATCAGTGCACAACATCTCCCATGTGAACACGGATTTGCATTTTCATGTCGATCCATCTGCCTGGATACATGGAGAGAATAGAAGGTGACAGTAGCCCCAGTTCATCTCACCAATGCGAACAAATGCAATTGCACCAAAGAGTGAGAGCACCCCAGGCGTCAGCAGAACAGTGCATATGGCAGCTCTGTGAATACAATCAAACCCTGCATATTTTAACTCAGTTGGTATAGCTGTAGTGACGGTGGGATTGGAGGATTCAAACTCATTTTCACAAAGCATCAATAGTAACTTATGTAGATACAATATAAAACACATCATATAGACATTACATGTAGGGAAAAGGAAGAAATCAAGACAAGAGTCTCTACAGCCAAGCTAGCAGCTCTGTGAAGCTGTACTTTGAACTAAACGCTAACATCAACGTGCTAACATGCTCACAATGATAATGTTAACATCCTGATGTTTACCATCTTAGCATGTTAGCATGCTGACATTCATTCTAAACACAAAGTACAGTGGAAGGTGATGGGATTGGCATTAGTTTTGTGGTTCATACTTTCTCTTTGATATTTATATTTAGATATTTTTTTGTGCCTATACATACTCAACATTATTACTGATGGTTTTTTCCTCAATACACCTCACATACAATGAGAAATATATTGACAGCTTCTGCCATTACAGTTACACTACTGTCCAGCTCACCTGCAGCCGCCCCACACTGAACTTCTATAACAGCCTATGTGAGACTCATATTTTAATGCCCTTGTTCATCTGTGATGTGAAAACATCAGATTTCCACATAGAGAAATAAAAAGCGTGCGTCCTGGTATTAGTTCAGTTATAAAATCCTAGAGCACCATGGAGCATCACCGCTGCCCAGCTGCTGTGGTGCTGTCAGCCGAAACTGGACAGTAGAGGAGGTTGTACCAGCGTCTGGTTCAAAAGTAGTTTAGCTGCATTCAGCACTGAAGCTGAGAGCATCAGAGTCAGAGCAGGAAACAGAGTCCTGCTCTGTGTTACAATGTCCTCCATTTCCATCACAGTTATGTATTTAGGTACTTTTGAGACAAGACTGTTTGTAAAAGTTTAAAGCCTGTTATCTGGTGTTACTAATTACTGTGTAATTCAGTAATTCAACTGACAAAATGCAAGTCAACTGAGGGGTTTTTCAACTGATGATTCAAATCATCAAAGTTAAATTGTTATTTTTAATTGTTAAAATAACAATCATGTTGAATTAGTAATTTTATTCCAATTTCGATTTGTCAGTTAAAGAACAGTCTACATTTATTTGATAATAAGTCTACTAAAATCTGGACCATATGGGTTATTTTTTTATTTGTCAAGAATCGAGCCAGAAGTATGAAGTCAAAGAGTGGGCCTTGTGAAAAAGTTCCGGCAGTGAGGCTCAAGGTTGTTCATGGTACTCCAAGGAATTATAAAAACCCTTCCAGTCTAATCAAAGTATGATTAACAAGCCCCACTAATGGTGCTGCTGTGGCTTTGATGACTTAATTTAAATGCAGAGACAGGTGCAAGAATGTCTTCAAAGGTCTCCAAAGTACTAAACACTCCTCTCACACAGGGACAAAATGTTCCTCACCATGCCTCTACAGTATAGACCGAATCACTGTGACATCACTAACAACAACAGTCACTTCCAGTAGACTACTGGCAGTTGACTTGAATTGCAGAGATATGTGAAAACTGTGACGTTTAAAGATATATAGTTAAACACAGTGATCTGCTGTGCTTATTTTATGTACTGTGTTGCTTTGCTAGCGTCTTTGATAAACCAAATCGACCCAACAGCGACATCTCACCACTGGTCACTGCTGGTGGCTGCCTTTGTCATAGCTGGACGCCGCCTTAACACTGCTTTGCTCATTTATACTTACTCATGCTTACTTTTAATTAATTTTTACTACTTACTGCTTATACTTACTTATACTTATTTACATACGCTTCTTTGTTTACTTCTTTACTTGCTTAAACTGACAGTTATTGTTGCTCCACGCCAATAAATTGCATGTACATGATGCAGGAGTTTTCTACCTGGAAGTTATTGTAAACAAACATTATATATGTAGTATTACAGATCTGTCACATACAGTGTTGAGGATCAAATAGTCACTGTGGCCCTCGTGGTTTTCTCATCATGTATCCCTGTCCCTCCAGCAAGAAAATATATTATATACCACCCAACATAGCATGTTTCTCAGGTGAGCCTCACAAATTATGTAAGATGGAAAAATATCAGCATCTGATGAAATTTCCTTTAATTAGTCCGATATAATTTTGTCTAAAAGAGATAAACTTTCTGTAGTCAGGGCACTGACTAATTGAAGCCAAAGCCAGAGAGAGCAGAGATAAGGGTATGACATGCAATAAAAGTCAGTGTCCAGAATCAAACAGTGGACATTGCTGTTATGTGGTATGCGTCTTAACCAGTAGGCTGCTGGGGCACCCGAAATAACACCAAAGGGAACTGGGAGAACTGAAAATTCACCAAAAAGAATGTGTGTGTTTGAGTGTAAATTGGTTTTGTTTTCACACAGAGAGTGAAGTTAGCCAGACAGCTGAAGTTTCGCACTCTTAAAGAAAAGTCTGGTGATATAATATATTTATGTTATTGTCAAAAAAAGGAGTCTTTTTTTTCTCAAGTAAAATGAAGTTTCTTTAGAGATTTACATCTTTAGTTGGAATGAATGAGCTCGGGGCTGAGAGTCACATACCTGTACAGGGTGGAAAAGTTGGAAAGTATTGAGAGATGGACTAACACAATTTTGTTTTTTTCATGGTTTTCGTTGACAATCTGGAAAAAACAGAATAATGTCAGCCTTATCCTGTAAGTGACACAGTGACAGTGGCTACAGTATAAGAATCTACAAGTCACAGAAAAATGAACAGTACCAACTTGAGATTTACCTGCAAACTGTGTATAGTGTTAACCTGTTAACATGTGAAACTACAGTATCTAAGGAAATCACATAAATTATTTTTCCTCTGGTGTGTAAAGGTGGCCTAACACTAACTGATCTAGCTGGGCTGTTCTGGTCCCAGAGTCACCTGCCAGCATACACCCCTGGCAGGACCTTGTTATCACCCGCTTTGAGGTGATCGACACCCCGCTGTACTGATCGGATACGGCTGACTCTGAAGCCCCACAATTCAAACACGCTTGATATTTGTGACACAATCGTAGATTCTGTCCCTGTGGACATTTTCAGCATTCATCTGAGTGTTGCTGAGAGTTATTCAGTAACGAATGAATGTTGAATGAAATACAGAGTTATGTGTTTCGGTTTCCAATTAGTGTCGCTTTTATGCTCGCCCCTCTCTCTCTCCCTCATTATTTTCTCTCGCTTATTTTCTAACAAAGTGAGGCTTTCAGTTTTATATATTTTTGATTTCGTAACAAAACGAAATACAGACCAAGTAAAGTCGTTTCAGTTTCCATTTAGTTTTGCTTTTATGCTCGTCCCTCTCTCTCTCCTTCACTATCTTCCTTTCTAGGTACTGAGGCTTTTAGATGTGATGCCACAAATAGACTATATCTTGCACTTACTACAATTTCAAGAGTGTGAACCGGGGGTGTGAAAAGGGCAATTTCACCCTTTATGTGAGGCATATATTCTGAGGAGGCGTCCCCAAATGGGAGTCCGACGTGTAAGAACAGGTGACTGGAGATCAAACCTGGAATGAATCAGTATAGTGTTCAGACTGCCTACTTAGAAGAGAACTTACAGTACTTCCTACAATAATGGTAAACCATTCAAATCTTAAATTCTGAGGGTCAGTGGATCCAACTTTAAATTACTTTTGGATCACAAAAAAAGGTTTCCTATGCCTGGTGATGTGCCTGTTGCATATGTTCTTTTAATGTATTGTAAAACTATGGCCTCACTACAGGGGATCATTCTAACACAAGAGGACACACACAAAAAGAAGAACTCTTTTTTTTTAAAACTTAAAAGCAAACATCAGAGCAGCACCCTGTTTTCTTAAAGCGCTGCAGTTAACTTTCATGTTTGTCTAAGCAGAACAAGAGCTACCAGACAGTCTGTATTATTGCTGTCACCCAGGAAAAGAGTGTGTATGTATCGTGACAGCTGGTAGAGCCAAGCTTGGAGTGCTGCAGGCAAGCCAAGCCTTTGTTGGCCTAGCATGACATACTGTAGGATCTGGAGGATGTGGATGTAGTGTAGCAGGGCTGCCGAAGGCCAAACTCCAACTGGGAAATAACTGTACTAGCTAGATTAAAATTGGGTCAGAGCATAAGTGTGTGTGTGTGCATGTGTGTGTTTGCACGCCCACACATGTAAATCCATCTCTTTTCAGTCAGTGTTTGTTGACATGTCTGCAAATCTTTAAATGTCTGTAAATACATGTTTACAACTATACTTTGCATTGTTTTCAGTGGAAACTGACGATCATTTCTCACATACCCCTTCAGCTAAGCTTGTGGAAACTTTTTTTATTGCTTACACAATTTGCTCTCCCTTGCTGAGCTGCTGTGAGGTAGGCTGTGGTGAGCGCTGTGAAACCCCCGAATCAAAACAAAGCTAGAATCCTTTATTTATCTCTCCGCGTATGACTACCAGAGTGGTTCAACAATGAAATTTACTATATCTGCACCTAAAATAAATCGTGGTACACACGTCCCAGACACATCAGAGATATGTGTCATTTTCTACCACATCACAGGTCTTAAATGCACAGCTGAAAGTGTTTCTTAGGTTTGTGAGAGGATATTAAGACAGACATAACCAAACTATGCTAGTTCTCTGTTTAAGCCACACCAGCGGTTCCATGGATGGCAGTATCAGTCTGCCGGTTGGTTGGTCCACCACTTTGATTCAGACTGAAATGTCCCAACAACTATTGGATGGATTGCCATGAAATCTGGCACAGATATTCATGATGATCAGAGGATGAATTGATGAAACTTATAGGGATGGCTCATGTCAGCAAAAGTCTGTCGTTCAAGGTGATTAAATCCACAAACATGGTGGTATATTGTCAATGCACAGCAATTTAACCCTCTCTCAACCAACTCTGTCATCATACAACTGTCTTAAGTTGTCCTGCAACATGAACACTCGCAAGTTGTAAACATAGGAACCTTTCCCATCTCAACCATCTGTCCACTATGACATGAATGCAGCAGACAGCTGTAGACTCTTATTCTTGTTAATCTTTGGTAGGAGTTCAAAAGAAAAGGTGGCAAATATATTGTTAACAACAAAGAGCAATTTAAACCAATCCTATAATTTAACCCCCTTTCAGACATGCACATCGTTACATAAATATGTTGATACTTTTACATGTTGGCTGCCATGATGGCAATATTACAAGGACTCAGTTACATTTCACTTCCAACAGTACCAGATCAAATATACTATGTCTGCTGCTCTCAACAGTGATCATTGACTAAAGCTTTTAACATTCATGCAAGAAGGCAAATAACCATCCTGCATCATACAGTACATTTCAGTAAAGTATCCAGAATTTAGGACATTGTGGCAGAATTATACAGCTTCTATTATTTATCTATATTATGTCTCTTTCAGGTTGATCCACTCTCATGAACAGCACCTGCTTGAAAATTAAACATCACTCTTCTGCACACCTGCATCCAATTACACCAAACAGTCAGATCAATCTTAACTATCAGTGTTACTGCATTGTAAAAGATTCTGCCAGCCACTTCCTCTTTACACTGATGATACACAGGTGCTTTACACATTTTACAGTCATGACAAAGCACATATGTGTGTGTGAATCATGTTTTATTCAAAAAAACTACTTGCTAAGGAAGCGTATCATAAGAGGTGTGATCAGAGTTTATGGCATTTTGTAAATTTAAATCCTTCAGGATATTATTTTCAGACTGACTGAAGGTCAAATGTCTTATGAAAAAGGAAACAGTGAGTGAGTTCGTAGCCTCAGGCCATTTGTTTCTTGGTTCGATTCTTAATTTTCAAGCATGAGTCTCCACATGCTTTGGTCAAATGTTGGGATGCATGCATGGTTCCCATTACAATAAATGCCCACTGGCTTCTGACTGACTTCTAATGGGATTTGTGCCAGTTAAGCCTAATAGATGTCACAGCTGTCATCTTGTTGGATTTATTTCCAACAACAATTCAAGAATAAATAGTAGTCACAAAAATGCCTTTCTCATATAATGAACTTGGAGTCTTCATGCTTCTCTCCACCTCCTGTCTGTGTTTGTATTTAAAATCTTTTTTTCTTACATTCTTTCCTCCAGAAGAACAGTACAGAAAATTATACACTACAGGAGCATTTTCCCTCTAATTTCTCTTGCTTCCTTCACAGCAAACTACTGACGAAAAAGCAACCAAAATAGCAAAGCAAATAACAAACTAATACTAATATTGCAGTGCTTGGATTATTGTACAGTACATTACCTTTTCACCAGACATTTCCCAGTTAATCCAAGTCAATGTCCTTATCATTTAATTGTCCTTCTGTGAGTAAATTTTATCGCAATACTAAAATGAAGGTGGAACAAAGGAGTCTTTTTCTTTTGTGGCTTTTTTGGTGGCCTTAATTTAGCTATCAGCATTCAGCACATGTCAAAATGTCATAGCAGCAGTTCAGACAGCCTGCTTAATCCTCTAGACCCTTTCAGAAAAAAAGTTCAATTCAAAGCTCAACAGAAACTTGAAGAGATGAAACATTTATATGATATTAAAGGAGACATATGATGCTTTTTGTGGTTTTCTGTTATGTATATACTGTTATGATGTTGGATATCTAACATAAACATGGTCAAAATTTTCCAAACTTGAGTTACCTTATCAATGAGCTGATGTTGGCAAGTAAAGAATGAGAAAAAGTTGTGAAATCCTACTACCGTAGTTAGTTTCATGGTTTGTTGATGTAGCCTCCAGTAAGTCATAATTGGTGCAAATCATGCAAAGATATTTCAGTAGAGCCCCAGATTAAAAATGTAGATCTGGAAATGTGCATAATATGTCCCCTTTAACATTAACATTAAAATTGGGCTGCTGCAGGTGACCAACGTATGCTAAAATGTGTATTTGTGTTAATTTAAAGATCCTCTTCAGGCATGTTTTAAAACTTATGACAATACTTTGCTCTGAATAATAATTTCCATCTGATAAGGTCACAAAAAAATTCCAGAATGAATATACAAATATTTCTTGTTTTAAAAGTTTACCTATTAGAGACATGATGTCTCCTACTTCACTGTCAAGTTCATTCTCAGTGTTTGTGCACTGACATACTTACATACTTGTGTAAGTTGCATATATTGTTTTCTGAAATGCTTCCAAATTTGTTGTGATGTCACAAATCCTGAGTGTAGGTAAATGTGTTAAACTGAGATTTAAGGTGAGCTCAGAGAAACTTTCCTCCTTCAGCAGATAAATGTGAAACCATCTTTCAAGTGTCAAACTCTGAACATACATTATCCTGCACAGAGAAGCTCAAACATCCAACTGCAGGAACAATAAGTGGGGACTTAAAGTGAACTTAGCTATGCAGTTTATATTTCACACCTGTAATTTGTCTAAAAAAAAAGTAGGTTTTATTTCTTATCTGTCATTTTCTGGAGGATCAGACAGTAGACACAGCTGCAGGTGAAGAGATGGCTGTGTGTGTCCAGCATCTCCAATGAGCCCTATGTGGCATGTGAGCAGCCATTAGACACCATCATCACCGGTGCTCTTAAACCGTGACAGTTGGTTCGATTGATCCACAACTTGAATTTGTTGTTGTTATTTGTGACTTGCAACTATATGAGTCCAGAAATTTTTCGAGTAGGAATTAGCAAGAGGATAACACTTTTAAATCCCCACTTTTGATGTAAAAGTATGCATCATGCGTACACAGTGGGTACACAGTGCTGAGAGATAAGTCTAGTTTAGGGAAGACAAGTCATATTTAATCCAAACATTTCTGTCCTCTCTTCTCTTGTTCCTTGCTGTTCCCTCTCAATATCCTCTTCTCCCACTGCTGCAACACAAACTACCTCACTGCTGGTGTTTACAGACAACATGAAATGACACATCTTGCCTCCATAATAATGTTTTTTTCATTTTGTAACAAATTGTTGGGAGAGCTATAAGATGGGGTGGCCTTGTTCAAATATAGCAGACATGAAAGGTGACTGAAGTGGATGCTAGCTTGCATTTCTTGTCCAACACCTCTATCAGAAATTTTGTCCCAAATGGACACTTACAGTATGTTGCTTTTAAAGGAATATTTTGACATTTTGGGGAATACGGTTATTCACTTTCTTAGTTGGATGAGAAGAGTGATACCACTCTCATGTCTGTATGGTAAATGCGTACCTGGAGCCAGCTGCTTATTAGCTTAACTTAGCATAATAACTATCATTATTAGTAGGAATTTCAGGGTACTTTACTGTATCTTTTGTACATGAAGCATCAGGTGAGGAAGGGGATCACCAAAGTTATTACATTCACCCTTGAGGGAAACAACTGTATCAAATATTATGGCAATACTATTTATAGTATTGTAAAGAGTCAGGGGTCATCAGGGTTCATTCATTATCTAGGAAATTATCTGCGCCAAATTTAGTGCCAATGTATCCAGGAGATGTTAACAAATTTTACATCTAAAGACAGTATTTGTTTTTTAAGAAGGGTCTGAAATGTATTTGCTTCCTCAGGTTCTTTGTGAACTTCCCATCGGCCAAACAGTACTTCAGCCAGTTCCAGGACATGGATGATCCCGAGGAGATGGAGCGAAGCAGCCAACTTCGACACCATGCCCGCAGGGTGATGAATGCCATCAATACTGTGGTGGAGAACCTCCATGACCCAGAGAAAGTGTCGTCAGTACTGGCCCTGGTGGGAAAGGCTCATGCTATTAAACACAAAGTGGAACCCATGTACTTCAAGGTAACTTCTGATACTATTAGACTTTTGCACATTATTCATCTGTGATGTTCAGGAGTTACTTTATAATGAAGTATAAAGTTTGACATCTTTAGTTGTAGAATTAGATTCCAGTGGTGGCTGTGTAGGATTGTTTCCGACTCGCGTGATCAAGTTACTTTTGTTTTTCACTGTCTTAATATGTTAACTACTGTTACTTTTGCTGTTGGTACTTTTCCCATTCCTAAACAATGAAATACAGTAAAAAAAAAACAACAACATGGCTGCGTCCATTTTGTTGTTAGTTGCCAAGCAACAGTGTTCATGTAACATACAACACTTGAAAGCCAATCATCATCATGGATTATCATGGATCTTGTGCTGCAAATATGACTTTATCAATTAAATTTGAAGGAAGTAATAGCACCATTAAAATATAAACTTACTTGAGGTCCTTGACTTTGGGGGTCTATGTTGGCCAACTAGTCTCCCGCTCCTGAGTCACGAAGGTGATCTTCAGTCATCTTCTCCTCTAGCACACTGACGGGAGGCCGGTGTGCTATACGGCTACTATCATATGTAGTTATTATAGTAAAAAGTACGGGCGCTGGTATATATATTAACTGTCCTTTATTCCAAAAGTCATACAAGAAAGCAAGGGAAGTACAGAGAAGAGCTGAAGCTGGAGCAGGAAATCTGTGCAAGCAACAATATTTCTCAGCGCAAACATACAGTTTGCAAGCACGAAAAAAGCCCCATAATACGTTTGTCCTCTTTGTCCTGCTGTTATTTAAGATATGTCTGAACTAACCACGGCCCCTCAACTTGTTTGACCCACAATGGTCTAGGGCTGATGGGAAATGTTGTTTGTTAAAGGTGCTGAAAAACAGAAACTACTTACTACTTAAAAGATGAACATAATACCAGGCTGAAAAGCAGTGTTTCAGTACCTTCACCAATGACCACACGCAGCATCACTGATAGGTGTGGTTGGGTGTGGTCAGACATTTGCTTTATTGCACCTGTAACCACACCCAACAGTGATGTCACAATTGTCATGACCTGGCTCAAGTGGCCACAACAAAGAGGAGACAAAAGGAGGAGTTAAAGAGTTAACAAAAGATATGTTTATTAAACAAAATAAACCAAATTAGACCAAATTAAAGGCTTAACTAAATATATACAGTATGAGGTGTGGAGATCAGTGAGATCAGTATCAGATGTGTGATGCATGAATGGAGTGTGTGTGTAGGTGTTGAGAGCAAAGTAAATAACTAAGGCAGCATAACTAAACAAAACAGGTGGCTGAAGAGAGAAGCAGAGAGCTGGAAGCAGACAGAGGAGGGAGAGAGACTGCCGCAGCTGCAGCCAGGACTTTAATAACCTGGCAACCCTGTCTCAGGTGTCGCCAGTTGCCCTAACGAGCACCTGCAGAGACAAAGCAGACAGGTAAATCACAAGGCCAAACAAAAATGACACGAGGGGTCATCACACAATGTACTGACTCACCCTGGAGTACACTTATGCATCACTGCTGCAAAGTAAAAAGTAAAATCACCAGAAGTTAGAAAAACAAGATTTTTTTAGCTGCTGTTAAGTTGCTCTTTAAGAAATGTTAATTACAACTGTGTAAAAAACATACAAAGAGGTTAGATCAAATCACTATGTGTATGTGTCCAATATGCTAGCATGCTAACATTAGCTAATTAGCACTTAACACAAAGCACAGTTGAGTTCTTTAATAACTTGTTCCTGTCATGTACAAAAAGGTAAATCAGCAATGATCATGAATTTAAAATGTGAAGATAAAACAAGACAAATGTTCCATACAGCCCCCAGTTAAAAAAAGAAAAAGATTAAAGCAGTTATTAAAGTAAAGAAATCATTTCAGGGCCCTACTGTTACTAGAGTTAACAGTGCCGATCACCTGTTGAGGCAGAATCAGTATCATCAAAAATGTTTAATTTAGACCATACGATTGCATAATCTTCAGCTTGAAAATCAAATATGCTTCCCTCTTCATCTGCTTGAAGAGGGAAGCATATGCTTCCCCTCCTCAAGTCTTTTGAATGTCGTCTGCAGTTGGTTCATAAATGCAGCTGTGAAGAGAACACATTACCGCCATTTAAGCATCCCTCCACTGGCTTCCGATTGCCTTCAGAATGCAGTTTAAGATTTAATTGATCACAGTCCCGCTGTATAATCCTGAACTCTTAAGCCCATGTATAGAAGGGTGAACCCTTCAGCTCATTATTCAGTATTTTTTAGTGTTTTACTTCCTGTCCTATGATTATGGTGATGATGATGGTGGCGACAGGTTTATGTGATACAGCACAGTGTATGTTATTATTACTCCTGTGTAAGGTTAATACCTAAGGAGAGGGGAAAAAGCTCAGATGTGCTTATTGATTACTTCTATCTAAATAATATACAGTATATACGTATACGGTGGGGTCTTGATTAGTGGACCCCACTGTACATGTATAATGATAAAGATTGTTATTTTTACCAAATAACAATAATAGTTCCACACGTTCTGTAATTGATTGAAAATTGACCTCTTCTTGTAAAAAATTTAGAATATAGATTAGATGACTGTTTGGTTGAGTAACAGTGAATCTGAGAGTTAGTTTCAAAGACCTGAAAATGAGCTAGAAGATTTTCATCAGTCAATCACAGAAAATTCAAATTTAATTTAAGTCATTCATCAAGCTAAATGCCCAAAATGTGCTGGTTCAAAGCCTCTCAAGATGATGATTTATTGCTTTTCTCTTTTTTATATAAATATAGTGTACAGAAATGGAATATCTTCGGGTTCAGGGCTGTTCAGTCCAACAAGAAATTTGAAGATGTAACAAAGGGGCTCTGGAAAACTGTGACATAATATAAAAATAAACGTTACATGCAGTCCTGCTTATCATATGACGTGGCTCGAGCACGCACCCGCTTCTGAACATGCATCTATTCTCCATCACTTAGTTTATTGTTAAAGGTTTTATTGCCAGACAGAAGAGTTTCTGCATGTTCTCATAGATTTACTGCACTTGAATAATGTTGTGTTTGTTAGTGTGGACGATGTGGCTTCGACACCGCAGCTCGTCTACCACATTTAAATCCACATTTCCTTCTTTAGTTTTCCCTTTATAGAGATATGTACTTTTTCGCTCCCCACCTGTGTTGTCCTCTCTCTCCACTTTGTCATTTTCATTCCCTTTGTAATGCCTGTCCACCCACTGCTTTCATGTTTTACTCTCATCATTTTCAATTCTCACCTGTCTCGCCCACTTTTCTATAACAGTGAATTGGGTTTCTCCCCCCCCCCACAGCTCTGCTTCCACTTTACCTGCTGAATATTATTTCTCTGCATTACACTCTTTCTTTCTTTCCTTCCACCTGCCATTAGCTTGATAGCCATATACAGTATTCTCCCCTTTGACTCTCTATCTATCCCCCCCTGTCTTTCCTGGAACAATTTCACTCTTTTTTTCATATTAATCCAGTTTCTTTCTCCCTCCTTTCAGATCCTGAGTGGCGTGATGCTGGAGGTGTTGTCCGAAGATTACCCAGAATTCTTCCCGGCAGAGGTGCAGGTGGTCTGGTCCAAATTAATGGGGGCGGTGTACTGGCATGTGACCGGGGCCTACACAGAGGTGGGCTGGCTCCAGGTCTCCAGCTCAGCGGTGTGAAGAGTGAGGAGGAAGAGGGGGGTATAGGAGTTTCCAGTGGACTTTATGAAATGAAAAAAAAAAAAAAGGCAAATGATGTGTTTGTGATCATGTATATTTGTGGAGCTGAGTGGAATTGCAACAGGCTCAGAGAGGATGGTTTCACAGACATGGATAAGGTTAACGTGGTAATCCGCGCAGTTCTACTTTTTATTTTGGTGCTAAGCCTTCACTGCTGTGGTGTTTCTACACTGCACTTCCCAGAAAAGACATTTCAGCTTATTTAAGTGGTGCTTTGGTTTGTGTTTTTAGTCACGGTGGCTATCACTGCTAATACTAACTATCTGGTTTGCCTCCTGTCTATTCCAAACAAACTGCTGCAAAAAGTATATATAACATAATTTCCTGTGTGACTTTGGATCTTTGACATTTATGAGCTACCAAGTGCTTAGACGAGCAAATCCAAAAGCTTTAATGAACAGGTATAGACTTAATTACTCTTACATTATTTTTGTCATCGACCGTTCGCTCAGCCCTGCCCCCCTTAGTTACTGTTGCTAAGGCTGTCAAGCTTTAGCAGTTTACGATAAAAGGTTGCAGCTTTACCACTCACAGTTCTTTGTCATTTTTGAAACAAAGGTTCCTTGCTTTTAGACCGAGGTAGAAAAAAACAGGCTTTTCATTTCTGCTCACTTTGCCGTCAAATAAGCCAAGTTAGTCGGTTGATAATGCTGTCTGCAACTGACTTGTTTTAACTGTGTAAAAGGGTGTTGCTACATGATATTATGCCAACAGACTAAAGCTACATGTCCCAAGTAAAAAGTCAGCATCCTCACCAGTTAATGAAACATGTAGAACACATGGAAACAAAGGAGTAGTATTGTTCTTGTATTGTGGTATGGCTAGTTAGTCAGTGATAGTAATATGGTGCAATATGATAAAGAAAATACTGGTATTATAGTACAGGATTATAAGGACAATTAAAAAAAACATCATAGTATCATTTAGGACTTGCTCCAATGCTTTCGGGTAATACTGCCCGTCCATAACGGAGCTTTTTCCAACATTACATTACCCCACACACTAATGTAGTTAGCTAATACTATACTACTATATAATAAGACAACAAAAAGACAACACCCTACAGATGAATGTGGAAAATAGTTAGCACACCACTTTAGCATGTGGAGGAATTCAATTCAAAGCTTGACAGACTTGCCATGTGTATAGTTACTGTTGCAGTTTGGGGGCAGGGATTTTGGGAATGGCAGAAACTGATTAATTTAAAAGGTTAGTTTATATGAAAATGTTGCGGATTATTACTTTACAAAATTCATTTCTGTGGAAACCTGCGGCGAGAGATGCATCTTCTGGCTAAGCCGCACATATGAATACACCTCATGATATTTTGAAAGAGAGATTAAGAAATGTTTAGACGAGGAATGATTTTTAAGCTATGAGAGGGGGGCAGTTAGTTGTCGAAGCCCCGGCTACGGGACCATGGAGCTGCTGACTGTTAATAGATTCTCTTTGTGTCCTACTACAGTATATCCTCATGTTTAGGGGACCTGCGCCCCTTTCTCTCTCTATTGATGCATTACGTGCTCTTAATGTCTTGTTTAACTCTACTGAGGTGTTGTTTGTATAAGTGTACAGTGGGCAAATGTGCATACTCTTCTGCCTTTGTTTACAACTCATTGGCACGTTGATCTGTAGATGTGCTGAAGAGGGCTGTTTCTTCTTTGTTAAGAGTCTTGGACTAGCAACAATGCTTTAAGTTTCCTCCACTTTCCCTCCACAAACACATACACCGACATCGTAAAAGTGAGATGGAAAATATCAGCAGGTGGACGCAATCAGCCACCACACGTGTACGCATTCACACACAGGCATGCTATAAGACCTCCCGCACGTAATATTTACAGGACTGTCAGTTAGTTTATCTCTCCGAACCCCCATCTGAGAGATGTGCTGTATTAAAGGCTCCATTAAGGGCTTTAGAAACTCACTCCGGAGGTCTATGAAAAACATGTCAGCTTTAGAAGTGCCATCACTCTGTTTCTTTAGATGTCTCACTTAGATGATGTCCAAATACATACAGACACATGAGATGCATAATGTGGATTGTACCACCTTCGCTCTAACACCGTGGATGATTTCTTGATATTTGACGAGGGGGAGCGTCGTTTTTGCTGACGGGTTCTGCCTAAATTCTGGCATCACATTCAGATCACATACATGTCAAACTACCTTCCTTTACCTCACATTCTTGTCACCGTCACCAAGAGTCTTGGGATTTCATGCACTTCCGTTTGCAGTCCCCATGTGCGAGCCTCTCTCTATTAAATTCCCAAACATACACAGCAAATCTGTTTAGGATGGACATTTGATCCAATCTCCAGTTTGCATCTGCTCCAGTGACGTCCTGTATCTCCCATCTGACCCCCCTTGGCATCGGCATCTGGCATTAATGAGGAAGTAATGAGTCTCCTGTCCTCCTCATTTGGTCATTCATCTACTGTAACTTCCCATTGCCTCGGTTAAGACCGCGTCACTGAGAACAAAAACAATTATGGCCGGACAGATGGTCTTAAACCCACCGCGCCATGTCAGCCATACATACTTTATAAAAGTCTCTTTAATTCACTTACAGGAAAATAAGTTCAGCAAAACTGTGGCATTCAAGAATAAACAGTAGAACTAAGAACAAATACATTTAATGTTTTTCAGTGACTTCCTGAAGATGCTTAGTTATACATTATTATGACTTCAGTGCACCTCAAACTTTTTTCTGTCATGTGCCCCTTTGAAAGCAGCAAAACAACGTGTACATTGATTGAATTTTTATCAACCAGGAAGAATATCAGGTAATAGTTTAAAAAAAGGAGCCAAGTAAAATTTTTCCCATTCATTTCTGTTGCGCGAATGAAAAGTGAAAGTTAAACTTTACTGTGGCAGATTTTGACAAATGAAACTAATTACAGTAATGATGACTCGATTTCAGCAACCGAATACAGCATTTGATAATCATATTTGTTAAAACCTGTTTGACAAGTCAAAATGTCTGCTGCTCTGTTCAAGAAATGGTAGAAATTTAAAGGAAAGTTAAAATATCGCAAAAAAAAGTTTAAGCTTGGTTAAGGTTGGGAAGTTTGTGTATGAATAAAAAGAAAATGCAACAGCACTGATTTAGTGAATTTTATCTGGGTGCATTTTCTTTCACCCATTCTTTGAAATTTGGTTAAAACTACATTTCGATGGAAACTGATGAAGATTTAGTTAAATGTTTCAGGAATTTTGCTGGCAGATATTAAAGTTTAATTACTGTAATCTCAGAATAGCTAATCTGAAATGTTATTATAGTTTAATCCACATATCTGTTGTTAATCCCATTCTCTCAAGTTAATATCTTTTTATCTTGTTTTCATTATCTCAAGACATCAGCATTTTGTTTCCTTTAGATAATGAGATAATAAACCTGCTATGACAAGACATTTTACTCGTGATCTTTGAGATAGAGAGATTTGAAAAAAATAATGGAAACCACAGCCAATTTCTGCTTCTGTATCTGTAAAAAACTTCATTTACATCCAACTCTTGCAGAACTTCACTAAAAGCTTCTATTAAACAAGTTCCTTTTCCAGTTGAACTGGCTTATGTCACACAGTGATATGTCAGACAAGTGGATAAAAATACACATTAGTCAAACAAACCTCAAGTAAACTATCTCCACTTTGGCTCGAATAGCTCATAAATGATCCATTTCAAAATACACACCAATCCTATTCTTTGCCCGACTTCGGACGTCAGCGTCTCTTTGAGGTCAGGGCTCTTGGTTTCTTCAAGCAGCTCGCGGTTCAGGGATATTTTTGTTAAGCAAACTTCTCCCCGACATGTTTATTTAACACCGTGTGGTGTGAAAGCCTTCTGCAAACACACTCACACAATGGAGACATATTGTTGCTCTTGCTAA
>CM076447.1:21445350-21554976 GCA_038419695.1 Scomberomorus guttatus
GACTTCAGCTACTTAATGCAATAACATTAATCATTTATCATCAGGGGTGCAAGCAGACACACTCGCACACATCTGTCTCTGTCAGAAGGTAATGAGATATTGGTATTAACCAGTTATTTTGAATATGACACAGGAGCAGAATCTGGTGAGACATCACCTACAGGGATTCACAAGCTTTTTATTACTGGTGGCAGGAGGTGCAGTAGGTACACTGCTGAGGTTCACTATTTTCATCTGTGATGAGGCAAATAAGTGAGCTTTCATTAAAGTGGCTATAATTGATATTTTTTATAGTAACATTACTATACTCAGAGTATTATCACTGGACTCTGCAGCTCCCCTCAGCTTCCTGGAGCTTCAGGGAGTTTCAGCTCATTGTTTATCTGTCCAGCCCTTAACTGTACTCTTTTGATTCAGTCTCAGTGCTCTAATTTTGTCATTTTTGGCCACAGCAGGCAGCTGTTTTCAGAGAAAAAAGCTCTAAAAACCCACTGTACACTACCTGCTCAGCACCAAACGGAAAACAGACACATTTAGTGACTAGCTGTTAGACATAGTGGAGCATTTAGCAGCTAAAGAGCCAAGTATTTCCCTCAGGAGTTGATGCAGAGCAAAACAGAGCTAAATATTGGACTTACATTAATCAGGCGGCCAGAAACACACCTCCAAATTAATTCAAATAGGCAATTGTTTGCTAACCATGCTAGCCATATCAACTTTTCTTTGCTCAGTTGTCAAGGAGATAGACTGTCCTTTCAGGAAGACTGTGAGATGTAGTTAAAAGCTCCAGTAAACCAAATAAATTGACTTTGAGTTAAAGTTGGAGTGCGGGACTTTTGTGTCCCCCTCCAGGCAGTGAGAGTAATTACAAAAACACTGTCGACACGTGCTTATATATCATCGGCTCCACTGTACTCTGTCACTACTGTTGCAGCTGTAAAACGGTGGGTAAATTGTTTTGAGCGTCACACAACTCCCACGAAATGACTCGTTTCACTATCAGAATTTGATCCATTCGGTCCGATAACATTTGGAATGATACACCGCTGAACCTGTCATTTAAACCTTCTGACACCAGTAAATTAGCTTCACTACGTAGCTGCCTATATGACATAAAAAGCTTCTTAAAATTTAACTCAAGACAGAAGTTCTCATCACGGGTCCCGAGCACCTCTCAAAACAAATACAGCCACTCATTGGCCCCCTCACTCCCAATGAAAAGTCAGCTACAACAAATCTGGGTGTTATCCCGGACTGTAATTTGAGCTTCACTGCACTGGCTTCCAGTCTCTATGAGAATCCATTTTAAAGTGCTTTTAATCATATACAAGGCTCTGAATGATCTGGAGCTGGAGTATATAACTGAGCTCCTCACACCTTACTGTCTGAACAGACCCCTGAGGTCTGCCAGTCTGGGTCTTCTAACTATCCCGGAGTCCAGGTTAAAAACAAAGGGTGATCATGTTCTGCAGTGCTGGCTCCGCGGCTCTGGAACAACTTTCCACTGAGCATCAGCTCAGCTGACTCTGTCACTGCTTTTAAATCTTGTCTTAAAACTTACTTTTACAGAATGGCTTTTTCTGACAGCTGATAGACTACAATTCTTTGTTCATGAGCTGTTGGTCTTTTTTTCTTTCATTGAGAGTTTTTATCTTTTATGTGTGTATGTATACGCATATACATCCTCACCTGTGGAAAGAACTTTGTGCTTATTACTTGAAAAGTGCTCTATAAATAAAATTATTATTATTATTATTATTATTATTATTATTATTATTATTATTATTATTATTATTATTATTATTACATGGGGTTTGGTGGCTCATGCTATTCCCGATGTAGATTCCCTGCAGTCCAAAAGGGGAAACATAGTTTAGCTATGAGCATAAAAGGACAAAACTATCCAGTACACAAAACATGGCAGCAGATCTATTCTGACTTACATCATCCATATGTTGAACAATTTAAATACAATTCCTGAAATTTAGGAAACTGGGAGCTAACTGCTCAAAACGCAACAACAATAAATCCCTTAATTCTTTGAGTCAAACAAGCCAAGAGCACGGCTAAACCAGCCAGCATATACGGGTCAACACAAATAACAGCTCTGTGACACTTAAACCCCCTGATTTTTAGGCAATGGCGAGTCTGTGCAGCGAGGAGGCCTGAAGAATTTTCCAATTAGGCGGCATGAGCGTGTCTCAAAGCTGCAGATGAGATGCACAGCCACATCACTGCAACTTGACATTCTTGACAGCCACTTGTGTGAACTTCCATCTGTCTGCTGTCCATGCACCAGAGGTTTTGTGACAGAGCGGCGGCAGCAGAGTCACAGATGCCGTTACGAGGAATGTCATCACTGGCTTCAGAATATCCACATCCTGCTGTCTGCAAGAAATATAACTTCAGCCTAATGAGACAGAGAATGGGGAGGCTTAGGATTTGATTTGTGTCTGTGTGTATCCACGGTGTGTGTTGTGTGTGTGTATTTATAGCCATTCTGTGTCTTGGAGCCATCCTCATTATGTTGCCAGGTTGTTGTTTTGTTCCATTTGACTATGGTCATCATGCAATTGCATCTGAGTGGGAAACAGCTTTAAATACGGTATAAAATGCTGCTCAATTATGCACAGATTCACAACATGAATAAAGATAATGTCCCATGCAGATCTACTGACACAGTGGAAAACATAATGGCATACATTGAAAACATTGTGCTATGCTATTGGCTGAAATACATCCAAATTATCTGAAGTCTACCAGGAGACTCTAACACTTGGTCATCATAGGGAAAAGTCTGGTTTGTTGCTCTCAGTTTGCTATGAAGTAACAAGTCTGGTAAGTGTCAGGACGCAGAAGCAGAGCCGGTGTAAGGCCACAAGACAATTCATTTAGTTCATAAGAAGAAACAGTTACACCTATCTTATCTTAGCCTGTTTTTGTCAATCCGTTAGTTGAAAATTCATCAAAATGATGAAACATGTGGTGATTTGGGAGCTGACCGTGAACCCCAGTGTCCCCCGATCCAAGTATGACAGGGGACCTTTGTTTTATGTCATCTGTACTGTCAACTCTCTAAAAGCTATCCCTCTCTCTATAGGCATAAAAAGTGGGGAAAATAGTTATGAGGTCATTTCATTTTTTTTTTTTTACCACTGGACTGCCATCTGTTCCTGAATGTGTTTAGAACATTGCAGTTTTCTTGCTCTCTCTGACAGTGTGAATCAAATTAACAACAGGTAAGCAGTCAGCAAAGGCAAAAAAAGGGAGCAGGCAGCCAGGCAAAAACCAAAAACAAGCTGGGATCACTAGCAGGCAGGCAGACAAAACGCTAGATGCTAGCGCTAGATGCTAATGTCACTTGGCATATGGGATGGACGGTAGAGGTGAGAAAGACTCCACACTTTCACGTCATCAGACAACTCAAGACAGATTGCACAGTTGGTTATGTGAGGGTTAAAACACTGTGCATTGATAATACAGCATATCCATTAAATTTGGGTTTAATTACATTGAACGACAGACTATGGCTGACATGAGTCGGTCGTATCAGAGTATCCCAGTCATACTTACAACTTGGATGTTGATGTAAATGCTGCTTATGACGAAAAAAAATATAAGGCTGAGAAGCACATAAGGGCTGTAGGTAGACTGGTTATATGATACTAGATTAGGGGAAAGAGGGGAAGGTAATTATCAGGTGATGGCAGGGAAACCTGGGGACAGCTGCTGGGTGATGAGGGAATGACAGTTATGGTAAATGGCAGGAAAGAAATACAAGATAACTAAACTGGTGCAGTCATTACGACAGCCAATACACTGAATGTAGGCAGGTGCTTTTCTATGGAGATAATGCAGTAAACATCTGAATCATGCATAATAAGTGCACACACATCACAACATAGCTTAGGCGTGCAGCACTGTGCTGTGCTTCAATTATGCACCCTGTCATCTTTTCTAATCTGGGACGGACTAATCCCTCCATGCTCCTGATCCAGCCAGGCAGGCAGAGAGAGACAGAGACAGACCAACACCTGGAAAGCACCTCAGCTGTGAGGAGTGGGATTCAGTATGGATGGTTCACGTTGACACTGCTGTCTCTTTAGCTGCAGGGTGGTGGTCTCTGGGGACCATGTGCACCACCATCATGGTTCTCTCCACTCTGGCTCTCGTACTGCGCCAGCATTTCTTCAGCAGAGTCAAGACGTAAGCTTTTTTTTTTTTGTTGACCTTTATCGAAGCAGAACAGGCTTTTGCTAGTTGTCCATGCCCCTTTTTAATGCTGCCATAATGCAAGTTCATCCAGTTTTATATTGTCAAACTAAATCTAAACACAGTTGTCTATTGTTGATCCATCACCTCCACTGGAAATTAAAACCCTCTAAGATAACACTTCATAATAGAGATGTAGACTGGAGACTTGTGTCGGACATGAAAGCAAAACTTCATCAGTTTTGAACCAGTAAAATCTTGAGCTTACATGAGTATTTTGTTTAACTGGTTGTGCTGACATTCACTGTGGACATACAGTATGTGTGGTAGGTAAACTTTTTGCCATTGCAGTTGTAGTGTCCGTGTGAACCGCTACATATTGTTTTATTACTGAGGAATGTTTAAGTAAGAGTAAAGAGAGTAACAGACCCCAGGCCATAAAGATAAGGTCCAAAAGTTTAAGGTTCAAAGGTTAAGGCCCCCTGGAAATGGGTCTTTGTCTCTTTTATAGTCTAAACAGATGAGACCATTTGTAGACAAGGACCATATGTTTTACCTTGGTGTGAGGGTAAACAACTAGCCTATATAAGTGGAGATTCAGAGCTGTTAGTCAGAGTGATTCGCATTGGCCCTGAAACCTCTCCAAGCAACCATGGTGCTTGTTTGATGCTGAGCTTTTTTGTAATAAACCTTTTTAAACAAGAAAGACGGTGTCAGCGGAGATTCCTACATCATCTTCACATCATCGCTACACAATAAACAACACAGTTAATGATGCATTTACTTATTAATAATGATTAAATTTACGATTGTCGTTGAAATTGTATGTTGTATGTAAGGTGATAAGTCCAAATTCCCAGCAGAACCTCATCCATCTAAGAAAAGACACTAACTAAAATTTACTCAGTATTTTGCAATAAATTGCAAAATTTCATATTTAATTTATGTATTGAACTGTTAAAGCTATAATATGTAACTATTCCACATTAAAATGTCTGAAAAATGACTAGAACTATGTTACGTATTTTGTTCAGTTGTGTACTTACAAATCCGTAATTTTAAATGACGGTCCATTTCATTTGGTTACCTGTCAATGGTGTCGGTGTTGTGGTTGTCCACCACAATGGCATCTACCAAAGAATATATGCCTACAAGATAATATGTTGGTGTTGTGGTTGTCCACCATAAACTGTCATAAATGGACTTTTATTCTTTTTATTGGACTTTTATAAACCTTTTAGATCTTGGTTGTTTTTAACTATATCTTTTAACCAGATGAAGGATTTTAGTCATCGGACATCTGCATCTTAAGTTAGCAGAGAAACAAGCTGAGCAAACGTTAGCAGCAGCTCGGCTAGCAGCCCGTCCCGGACATCCTGTGCCCGCCGAACAGCGTCGGAGAAACACTGATTTTTTACGTGAGAAACTGCTTTGTTCAGTGTTTTTACCGGTTTTAATCCCTGTGTACGTTTGTTTTTGGAGGGGAGGAGACCTCTGCGGATAATTCAGCTCCCAGTAAAAACCTGCTGAATGTCTGGATCTTTAATTAGCAGAGAAACAAGCTGAGCAAACGTTAGCAGCAGCTTGGCTCACAGCCCCTCCCAAACATCCTGTGTCCGCTGAACAGTGTCGGAGAAACACTGATTTTTTACGTGAAACTGCTTTATTTAGTCATGATAAACCCCCAAACTTTCCAGAAACCAGACCATGATGTGTTCGTGTTCATGGTAGCTACGGCCATGTCTACTAGCCCCGCCTTCTGCTGGGCTACTTCAGAAAGGCAGGAATAAGGTTGATATCAACTCTAAACCCTCCTCGTCATCCCAATAAGAATAAACAGAATTACACTTTTCTTTCTGTAGCACAAATTTACACCACAACCTTTTTACTTAAACAAATTCAATGAGAGCTTGTCTCAGCCATGTAAAAAACATCCCATCATCACCAAATTTTGGCCTTTTTGTGATCCATTGCAGCTTTAATGAGCACCCTCAGGCCAGTGCTGTGTGCATATGCTGTCACTAATTAAGACTAATACACTATGTGATTAAAATGCATCTTGCTTAATTGAGTACAGGATTTAATAGTCAAGGAGCCATGATTCAAATTTCAGATGTGTCTCACAAAGCTGACTCCTGGTTTAATTTATACACTTTCATGGAAATCAGCCCAATTAGTGCTATTTTGTGATCACAAGGAAAATAAATCTTTACACTTTTCCTCTCTGGTCTGGTCTTAGTCATAAGCAGTGTTGAGAAACATTGATTTACCTTCTGGCTGGTCCAGTTTTAGCTCTCAGATTCAGGTTGAAAGCTTTAGGTTTTATCTATTTGATGTATCTCTTTTTTAAATACAGTAAAATGCTTTTACCTTCCTCAGGTGCTGTAGACGTGCAGGGACCTTTATAATGTTTGAGAATATATATCACTTTAGATGTCATCATTCTCAGGTTGTCAGATATTGATCTCTCCACACAATTATGTGTAATGAGGTGCGGCGCCTCAGTTGGAGATCCATGTCTGATGCCAGAGCATGACAAAGTAGGGGCCACTACATGACTCATTTTCCAAGAGCCCTCCCTGCTTTCAGATGCTCAGCCCGCAGGCAGGGTCTGTCCACGGATCTTAAACTCATTACAGCGCTCAGCATCTACAGATGAACAAAGCAATTATATGGTGTGAATAACACCACGGTTTGAGGCTTGAATTGATTCCAAGGTGACTGTGTCCCGGGAAACGAGCGCTTATTACTGTGAAATGTTTTTGTCTTCCTCGGTTAGTCAGCCTCATAGTGACTGTTTTGTCACTGAGGGGAATCTCTGAGAGCGAGATGCTATTCTGAGCTGACTAGAAACTGGTAAATACTGATTGCAAATGCCAAGATTATTATGTTGAGAGCAGTGATAACATTGACAGCCTCAAAACGCTGATGCTCGGTTAAGATGCTCTTTTTGAAGGTTGTTTTTCATAAATGCCAGAACAAACACTTCAGTCTAGGCTAAACCTGAGGCTGATATTTTGTTATACTACCTGCATAAATCCCAATGCAACATTATTGTGTTTAGGTGTGGATCATATTAAAATCCTTCTACAGGAATTTATCAAACACATATAAATATGTGTAAAATAACCTTAAAAAATGAGATTTCAGAACTAGTTTAACATAAGGCCACGATGCTTAATATAGCTTGAGGATTGAACAAACTGTTTGTGATGGATTTATTTTTTCTCAGGAACACAATTGCCAAAGATCCAAACTGCTAATTTATCTAATTATACAGATACATTAACTAAACAAACAGATAAGAAATGGTTATACTGTATTCAGTGGCTGAAAGCGTAAATGTAGCATGAAGAAGCTGCACTGTAGAGGAAGCAACTATAATTATTATTGAGGGGGGAAATCCAGTGTATGCAGACTGTTTTTTTTTAAATCAGATATATGACAATAGTCCCATTGTCTTCTAATGGATTGTAGATTTACAATCACTTGCAAAGTCAGAGCCTTCCTTTTCTTTCAAAACTCAGCTAACAGAGCTTACTAATAATCACATTTTCCATTTTTTATCAACATACTCATAAAAGCACATATTACAGGATAACACTGGAGATATTGTGTATTTTTCCTACTGTCAACAAATCCCATGAAAAGACCAAAACCATAAATAAATTGATCCCACCAAGTATTGTCTGTGGAGTCAAAGCCTGATATTGCTTATTCTTCTGTGCCATGAACCTCCGTCCAAAAAACAAATTAGTGAGCCACACAGTTGCAATGGGTAACATTTTCCTTTATTACATGAACATGGACAGCATTTCAAGTCAAACCCACAAACACAGTCCTGCTGCCATAAATACTCATTAGAGCACCAAATGCGTAGTCATCCACAGCTGAAAATAGTCCCCAAAAATGCACTGTTTACTCCTGTTTGAGCAACATTACCTACAAACTACAGTGCCCAGCTGTTTAAAGAACTGACTTAAGAAATTGATTTAAGAAATTGAAATTAAACTGCTTTTTTTATCTGCTCTGTAAATCACTTGTCCTGTTTTCTCCTTTGAGAAAAAATCTGAAACCAAAAGCGAGAAATTTATATTTTCAGTGCTTTGACTTCATGATTGTGCCCCCTGTATCTGTACTTATTATTCTAATTAAATACTGTTCAATTACCTGCTTATGTAGATAGAGTCCTTTTGATACAGCAAATCAAATCTTGCATAAACGTGATAACACGTCATTCTGTTACAGGCAGAGCAGACAGTTACACTGAACCTGATAGCATCCTGCTACACAAGAGCCACAGACTCTGAAAAACAACCCACATTAGCTTTCCTGCTAAAGTCTCCTTCTTATCTAACTCACAAACATGAACAGACGTCTTGTCCTGCAGCTTAGTTTGTTGAATGAGCCGCCAAACAAACATTCACTGGGGAAAAGTGCACCGCTAACATCAGTTAGCACGCTAGATAGCTAATTAGCTGCTCAGCTGCAGCACATTAAACAGCGTGTAAATGTAGCTGCAAATATCACTTCAGTCTAGTTAAATGCTATTGTGGTCCTTGCTATTAAGTTCTAGCACACACTGTCTGTCCATGACTTGTAGCTACAGCACTTTGTTTGCTTTGTTTCTGTTCTGTCGGAGTAACACAGGTGGTCTGCCAGTTAATGTCAATCAAATATACCTCTGACACGCCTGCTTAGCCTGCTGAGACAAAGAGTATTTCTGATAGTTTTTTCTTCATTCTAAAACAAAACTATTAACAATACATTTAAAAAACATGTTAACATTATTTTTGACTGCAATGAGGGGTGATTAAATGTGTCGCCTATGTGACGTCAACCAGTAATAAAAATATAGAAAAATAAAATAAAATATATCTGTAAAATGTTCACCAACGCTTTTGTTTGTTTTTCTTGCAACTTCTGCACATGGCAACTAAAACATAATTGAGGTATCTTTGCATGAGTTTGCCACAGATCATACACAACAAAAAAAACTTGCTTTAGGTAGTCTACAGTGGCCCTAACTGTTTTATTCGTAATCTGATTAGTCAGCATTTCATTACCATGAATAATGTAATATTGATTGATTACTTTCAGAATCTCAAGCAAGCTTCTAGTGTTGTTTTTATTGGATTTAAATTACCAGTGGCTGCTTGGAAAGTAGACAACAAATCATTAAAACCTGCTTTGAAAAATGTTCAGCAGCACACACAGATTGAATTTTTAAAAAATGTTTCCAGTCCTGATGGGATTAAAAGACATCATCAGGGAATCCAGATTGTTTTGTGTGTGCTCACAGAGTAACTGTGCCAACGAGTTCCCTTTACAAACTACACAAACATCATAACTGCTGGTCCAGACAGTGATAGTGCAGAGTAAACCGCTTTCACTTTGCATTTATATTCAAATGGTGACAAAGTTTTGCTCACGAGGCAGCAAAATGAAAATGAGACAGGCACATGATGATCCACCCCTCTCTGTCATAACCCTTCTCTTTAATTGACAGCAGATTACTGAGCCTGACTTGCAGTGATTATCCCACCACCATTACTTCACTCATCACCTTCTCAAGTGTTTCTCTCCTGTTAGTAATCAATGTTCCGTGTACTCTGACCTCCGCTGACCTCCATCACTTTCTCCTCTCAGGTATCCAAAAGACTTGGGGGAGAAGGAGGCGCCCGATGTGCAGAGCAGCGACTCTGAGAAGTGAGACTCTGTGTGTTACCAGTCAACCAGCTCAGGTAAACAATGATAAATATGCCGTCGTCTCGTGTCACCAGTCTCTCTCATAACCAGGTCACAGTTGGTGTTTTTCTGTTTTTGTGACAATCTGGGATGTCAGAGTCGACCCTGTGGTCTGCAGCTTGTGGGTAAACACTGCTTTATTTCAGCAACAGTCAGAGGACAATCCCCTCGCTCCACGCTTTCTTCTTTTGTGGCAGATTTTAATTGTGCAGTGTCACCTTTTACTTGATAGGATCTCTGAATCACCAACCACATCTCAAATGTTGTCCACTCATTCAGAAACGTCCGGTGTTGCTCTTGTCTAATGAATAAGGTGAGGAAACAACCGAGACAGTCAGTCTCTTTGAGGTAGATATATTAGAATCTAAAACTGTCAAGCTTTTTATTTGATGATAAAGATAATTACAATTGTGTTTCCTTAATGTCTTAGTGACATAAAATTGAATAGTAGGCCTGGTTATTTTTATATGAATACTTTTTAATTATGGGCAAAATATTAAAATCATCAGTCTGTACAGTCAATAAAGTTACTAGTTTATGTAGATCAGAGCAATTTAATGCCATCCAATACAACAATAACAACCCCTGCATGCAATAAATCCTCTAATTCAGCTTTTGTTGAGTTCATAAGAGGAAACAGGTGCACTTCTCCAGATGAGCTTCTCCTACAGTGGATTTCATTGCAAAAACAATGTGTTTATTTCTGTAAAACAAATTCAGGAAAAAGACAGCCAGGGGTGTAAAAAGCAAAGAAAATTGTGGTGGTGTCAAATCAGAAGGTATTTTAAGGTGATATTTTATCCAATCTTGTTGTTGTAATTACATTCTTACCTGTATGTTTGGGATTCTGTCTGAGTGTGTATTTGTACATTTGAGATCTCATAGCTTTGTGTCTGAGGTTTATATTTCAAACTGTGAAGTGTGCAGAGATTCACTACAAATGCACTATACATAAACTGAAGTTAAGTTCTCCACACATGCACATCTTAAGCAACTCTGACATGTTCAGGTTTGACATAGAGTGACACGGCTGAAATATTTTGGTATGATTTTAATAAAATACCAGTCCACACACTAATAACCATAGCACGACTGAGGAACAAGCTAGCTAATATAAAATTAAAACCCCCATTTTGTCTAAAACATGAATGTGTTTTATCTCTCTACAGATATTTAGGCAGCCTCGAGCAGCATTCAATGATCAGACTCAATAGAAGCATGTCAGTCAGGTGAGATCTGCATTATTCTGACTGCTACATTTAGTCAAACCTGCCCACTGGTATCCTCTGATGTTTACAACACAATGACAGTTTTCCATTAATCAGAAACACAGCAGCAATTTAAAGAGGACATATCATGTGATTTTCTGTTGTTTTTATACTATTATGATGTTGGTTATCAATGTTAAACATGGTCAAAGTTAAAAACTTAAGGTGAACGTATAAATGCTCCCTGCAAGTCAAAAGCCCAGGCTTCAGCCTGCTCTGAACATGTAGTTTGCAACGTTACCTTTACTTCCTCCTTGTGATGACGTCAGATTGTTTGCACATGCCCACAAATGGCAGTCTGTTGGAAGCCATTGTTGTTCCATGGTTGTTTGCGTTGTCCACTTGCATATTTTTGATCAGACTCAGGCTTGAAAATGTACAGATGTATTCGAGAAGTTTCTATTTTGAGTAAAGAACGAGAAAAAGAAGCAAAATCCTACTACTACTGTTTGTTTACGTCGCCTCCTGAGCTTCTGGAAGACAGCCGAGGAGCAGTTTCAGAAGCTGGCCAATCAGAACAGAGCAGGCTCATCAGGAGGGGGGGCCTTAAAGAAACAGGAGCTAAACAGCCTGTTTCAGACAGAGGCTGAACTGAGGGGCTGCATAAAGAGCCAGTATAAGATAAATAAGGAGTCTTTTTAACTGTATATCATGCAAAGATATTCCAGTAGAGCCCCAGAATATAAATATACCCCTGGAAATGTGCATGATAGGTCTCCTTTAAAGATGTGTATTTTGTCAGCTTTTATTGGCCTAATAATGAGACCGTATTGTGGCCACAACATCTACACTGCTACAGTATATCTTACTAGCAGAATGAGTTCGCTCGTGGTTACCACCCACAGTTTGACTCTTTGTTGAAGAGTATCGGTTTCTAGAATCAAGTTACATTGTAGGAAACTGTGTTGGACACTTGAGGGGGCGGACGTGGTGAGTGCAGTGACCCAGCACACTGGCTTGGTGACACACTGTGTGGAGAGGACATCATGGCTAGGAGGGGAGACAGCCGGGCAGTTGATGCATGTTTGCCAGAGCACTGGAGGGATGTGCGAGAGTGGAGCATAGAGAAGAGACAAAACCACAGAGTAAGACCGTCCTCACACACATTAGCCTGATCATTTTGTGTTCTTGTTTTCTAGGAAAAGCCTTTCCTCAGACTGAACTCAGAGCTGGCATACATTGTTTTCTCCCAGAGCAGTCAATACTAAGTCATTTAGACAGTCTGTTATGTATTCTATGTACAATGCCTCTGGGTATTGTCCAGCTGATCAATCAATGCCACTGCTCCTTTACTTATATCTCTAAACTGCGCTGCATCTCTTGTGTAATAGCTCTATTAGGTGTATGAATGTTTTGCTGCAGATCACAGGGTCGACTTTGTTGCTGAGTCTTGTTGCTTTTGGAGCTGCAACAGTAAATGTACCCACAGGGACACCTTCTTTAATCAAGGGTCATAGAGCAATTTTCAGACACTGAAAAGACTACATGGGTTAAATAATAGTGACTTTTTTCGATTTCTTCAGGTACGCCATCACATTAACAGTTCTATGTTTGAGGGTCAAAAGGACGTTTGAAAACAACCTATTGAAAGTTTTTATTAGTGCCTATAGGGCAGATTCTGAGCTTAAAGTAATTTCAAACCTATATAGGGGACTCCAGGAGGTTAAAATAGCAAGTACCAGCTACATAAAACAAAAATTGGAAACAAAGAGTTGCATTCCAGAGGAAGTCTGGAGAAAATATTAATCCCCTCAATGGAGGATATCAAGCTCGGCCACATGGAGAGTGTTTTGGCTTAGTAGATACTTCATCAGATCTGTTCAGAAGTCTCACCACTCAGGCTCTTCCAGCTGCTGGAGGAAATGACAATCATTATCACCTGTTTTGGTCATGTCAAAAAGTAAATACTTTTTGGTGTGATTTATACAGGATTAGTGACTATATTTGGGACAAAGTTTACTTTTAATTGAGACAAAATCCTTTTTGGGCTTCTACATTCAGTATCTACAAATATTAAAACAAAGTAGCTGAGCGTAGCTGTCAGAGAAGCAATTACAAAGAAATGGCTTAAGTCAGACATCCCATCAATAGAGAACTGGTACGACATTATTTATGAAATCTTTGTGATGGAAAGAATCATCTTCTCCATGAGGCTTCAGGACATTAAATTGGAAATATGGGATAAGTGGAAAATGTATATTTCCCCTGAAACACCCTTTTTTCTTCTTCTTAAATTTGTTTTTTTTTTTTCCTGTCAAACAAAACACAACCCTGTTCTCTTTTTTGTGTTCTATAATTACACTGGAAAATGCTGAAAAGATGGATCACTCTGTAAAGATCTAACTAAAAATGACTGTGTTACATGATTCCAATAAAGAAAAATAAAAAAAGTACCAACAGGGATTAATAAAGTTTCATCTTCAGAGGCAGCACATACAGTAATGTATTGAGTTTTTTATTGTATATTTTCTTATATGATTGTATGTCTCTCCAGCAGAATACATAGTGTCTGGGACATTATTAGGCAATAATGTTACATCTATCTGTCTGTCCTTCTTATTAACACAATTACTTAAGATCAGGCCAGGGGGTCTGATAAACCTGTGTCTCTGTCTGTTTCTATTAAACTATTAATTAGCTTCCTAAATGAACACATTAACACAAATGGTTGTCTTTTGTATGTCACAGTGATTATGAGGCAACGTTACACCATGCTGTGCTCACAGCACTGTAAATATCACAAAAACGAGGACAAATCTGCCCGTGGGCACAGACCCACAGTCTCCAGCTGTGTGTGACTCTTTTACTTATTTTGAAAATAAATATATAATATCCAAAATGATATAAAACTTATTTAATCAGGTAATCTCATTAAAATCAAGAACTCTTTTGTAAGAGAGATCTGAGAGAAGAAAACAAGCAGAGCCAGGCATAACAAAAGGACATTCAGCATCACTAAATAGACTTGAGGTTAAAGGTCCAAAATCCGCCAGTTGGATGAGACATTCCAGTCTTAAAATGATTTGTCAGTATTGTCAGTATTTACCCGTAGGGTCAGTGATATACTGAGGCAGCTTTTGCAGGAGACATTTCTAAATAAAAATGATAGGATGTAGTTCTCTTCTTGTTGCTAGTGCTAGTAAAAAAACTACAAGTCGTTTTAAGGTAGAGTGAGCAGCATGAAAATAAAGGATAGCTGCTAAAAAAAACTATTCACCATGAGCTGACATGCCACATTCAAAGAAGGTCAGAGGGTCAGAGTCAACTGAACCCCATCCACAGATGCTAAAAGTTTAGCATCCTGCTCAACAGCAACATGGGGACTTGCTTGAAGCTCAACCCTGTCACCCTGCCTTCTACATTTTCAGTCAAATAACAGTGTATACACTATACAACTCTGAAACAGTAATTACACATCCATCAGACACATTAGCATTTATTTGGAGTTGTATTTATGGTCACCTGATGAATTTAAGTCCAATATTCACTCTCCTTTTAGTTCTGTTTTGGTCTCTGCCAGCTCCTGAGGGACATATCCGACACTTTAGCTGCTAAATGCTCCGCTATGTTCGCCAGCTGTGTCTGTCTGCTGTACTGGGCCGATCGTGAACAGTAGGTTTTTAGAGCTTTTTCGTTGAAAAAAGCTACTGACTGTTGCTGGAAACCAGTTTAATGAGAGCTGTGAGACTGAACCAAAGCAGTAAAGTTGCAGAAATCCAAAACAAAGAGCTGAAGAATGCACCTGTTGTTGTCCATTCCTAAAGGAAAGGTTAGAGGGCGAATAGAGGGCGGTGCAAATTTGCATATTTAAAGATCCTGGAATTTTTAATGAGGGAGGAGGAGTAGATGTGATTTGAAAGATTTAACAAGATAATTGAACTAGAAAAAACACATCGGGCACAATAAATTATTTCAAGCAAAGCATTTTATATGACTTAAAACATGACTGGAGGGGAACTTTAAAATAATACCCATCTGTTACAGCAAGCAAAAGCTGTTTCAATGTACATGTGGGCATGTGAGTATTGTTTTAAGACGACCTCGAAAAAGAAAAGAAAATTAGTGTTCTGAGATGAAGAGTTATTTGCAATTTTTCCAATGATGAATAAGTTGAATTAGTTGAAAAAACTAAACTATACAACCTGTCTATTAGAAAAGCAATAAGGTTGAGTGCTTCCTGGAGCTCGCTTGATATTTTATCAACCAAAACATAAAACCACTCGGTTTGTTCAGAACTGTGTCTGCTGTGATCAAAAGGAGCATGATGAAATACTTCATTTGTCACCTCCCCTCCCCTCCCCTCCCCTCCCCTCCCCTCTCTCTCTGTCTTCCACACAGATGTGGGTTTTAGATGTGCAGGGTGTCCTCGGGTCCATGACGAGACAGCTGGTGAGTCGATCCGAGTCCAGGAAAAACCTTTTTGTTGTTTGAGGCGATTCAATGCAAACGTACCTCCTGTGTTCAAATATCGGCTGTAATATGACTGGATAGATAAGCCAATTCTAGATGACAGTAATGTCATAAAATCAGAGTCTCTTTGTAGTTTAGTGTTTGTGAAGTGGTCGTTTATAGCTCATTGTGGGCAGTGAAGTGTCAAACTAACTTACCTTCTCTTGTTCCCAGAATGCTTCTCTGGAGAAATACCCTCGTTATAAATGTGGAAGCAGCCCAGAGTGCCCTCCTCCATCTTCTTTAAACCACAGCAGGTCTCTCTCCAGTCAACCAGCTGATTCATAGAGGCGGCTTTCTTAAACTATTTGACAGCAGAACTCAAGACAAATCACATATTTCTGTCCTAAACAGACACTCGGAAGAAGATTAAAGCTTGTCCTGTTGATTGTTTTAAATGTTTGCTGATCTACTGAAATACCACCAAAGACTGGGCACCTACAGCACTCTAAACTTTATGTCATGAGCATCAAAACTGTAACAGGACTCATGGATCTCTTCCCTTAAGCTGTTGTTTGACATTCAGGAGAGGAAAGTAATTTCACACCCAAGAGTATCATTACTCAACTGCCCCTTAAGCAATAAAAAGTAGAGTAAAACGAAGCCATTTACAACTTGAGATTCTCTGGAATGACTACTAACTTTTTTGTCATTACTCTGCTGCCAGACCAGAAATAAACAAGTGTTTTCTGTGACGTACACGGCCTGTTGCGTCTTTATTTGAAGGAAAAATCACACCCACATTGTTAGCGGCACAAAAGCAGCAAAAAAAAAACCCAACAACCTACCAGGGTCGTTCTTTTGTATCATTTGACATTTTAACTCAGCGGCAAACCTGTGCACGTGGATCCTCAAGCATACCGAGTGACGACAATTAAGCCCCTATGTACAGGATCTCAGCAATTAATGCTATTCTTCATCTTTTTATGAGCTGGGCCATTTCCTTTGCCGACAAATGAGATCTTGTTGTTTCCTGCCTGATTACATAAATGATTGAATCCTTGTTGATATTAAGGTTGTTTTCCTGTTTGTTGTCGTGGGGATACCGGTGTGCATTCAATTTACATTCCACTGGGACCAACATGAAACAGGGTTATTTTTGAAAAGAGACCAAAACCACCACTGTGACAGGAATATGTCCAATTGTTATGCATCCCCTCTATAAAGAACTCTATTATCGTAAATGCCTCTGTTTGTCATCGTGACAACTGTGTACAAGTTCCTGCAGCCGTGGTAAACTACTGGCAGAAGCCGGGGGAACTAATGTACCTAATATGTCCCCAGGAACATTGCCTCTGCCAAGCGTGCACTCTAAATCCGCCTGTGTAATCAAGGCGGTATAGGACATGAATATCTGCTGATAGTGGCGGCGGCACTTCCATATCTCGCTGTTGCCTCCTGCCCTGATGAGCCCGTCTGACTCAAATTACAAGGTGAAAGCGAGGCTTTTGTGCACTTGGTAAAGTGGAGCAGCTTGGGTAATGAGTACGGTCTTCCTGCACACACTGGCAGACCATTGGAGTTAATCTAATGACGGGGAGAGAGCCATGATTCCTAATGGCATCAGAGAGAGAGAGAGAGAGAGAAGCAGGGAGATATAGGGACTGATGGTGACTCCAATACAGAGCCCGCTTTCCTTCCCAATCACTGGGGCAGCACACTTGCACTGCAGACTTAATGATCCCCCCACTAGACTTTGAGATTCAAAAACAGATAGAAAAAAAGCCTGAGCGAGGACTACAAGGAAGCTGAATATGTTCTTGGATGATTGTTGGCAGTAGAAGGATGCCAACAGGATGCATTTAGCCATCAAGTCAATATTGTGATCTGTTTTAAAAGTTATCTGTCATGAATCATAGTAGCCTACAGGCACTGTTTAATGTATGTGTTCATGTTGTGATATCATAAAGCAGGGGTCTGCAGCCATGGTCCATTTTTGTTCAGTGTTGTTCATTGTGGATTCAACTTTTTACAGGAACAGTGGAAACGCACAACTACACGTTTTTCCATTTTATGTTATGTTCTGTCTGTTTATATAAGAAAAAAAATAACATTTTACAGCAGATGTCATTTTTAAACCGAGTTACAGCGGCTAATGTTAATACTCATTTGGCAAAAAATGACTCATATACACTAATGCATGTTCCGTGTTGCACTACAAGACCAGAGATGTAACTGACACATAATTAAAAGTGGCCTGTTTTAGTTATGGTTAAAAATAAGTGCTGCAGCTGTTGTTGTTTTTGATGATCCTTTAGAAAAAATAACATTGTCAACATGCCATTTTTGTTTGTGAGGAACAGTTATTTTTTTCTTATCTGAATTCCAGGTACATTATTTACTTCCATTTGACTCATTATCTCAGCACCACGTGCTTTTCATCCTGGCACAGTAAAGTAGCCTCGGTTTGTTTCTCCTCAGGTGATTATTATTTGATGTTAGGAGGTTTTATTTATTGTCTCTACACGAGCCTTATATTATTATTCACAGAGGATTTGTGAAAAAAATCATGTAAAAGCTTTGATGCTATGAAAGTGAAAAATATGGAGGTGGTAGGAAATCAAATGATGAGAAGGTGATGGGGCAGGGCCAGACCAAATGTAAAATGGATCCATTTTCGGAGTATGTTTTCAAATATCATCAATCATTTGTAAAATTATGGATACGAGTGAAGGACAATAATTACATTTTGCTTTTTATCATGACTTCTTTATCTGTTTGTTTGGTCATTTAACACCTCTGGCAATCATCATCAACATACATATACCCATAAATTCTTTGCATGTGCTTAATAACACGCATTCTGCACATCTAATTTTCTTCAAGTAATGTTTAGTGGCCTGATATGATTTATTTAGTTGCGCTCTATTGTTTTTGAAATGTCTGGATTCGTCACTTCTAAATGCCAGTTCTTCTACTACCTCTCTCTTTTGTAGGTCTCTGTGTTTTTTGCATGTTTGTACTTTTAATGCAATATTGAATGAGGGTGGGTGGGGGTTTGGGGAGAGACGTTAATTATACAAGTCTGGTTTAGAGTTATTTTGCAGGGTTTTGTTTAAAACTGCTCTGTTGCAGTTCAGTTTGATGGATTCTATTCAGTTCAATTTAGTTAAATATCACTTTTGGGTAAATAAAAACACAAACCCTCCATCCCTCTGACTACCTGCTCAGTCTGTCACGTGGCGTCACGTTGTCCTCACAGTCTCCCAGTTCAAAGATGAGGTTTGATGTGTCACCACAGCTCATCTGTATACACATTTGCTTCACACCTTACCTGAAGAAGACCATTCGTGGTTGAAATATTGTCATGTCCAAACATCACCGCTCCGTTCTTCTGCTCCCCCAAATGCTTTTGAATAAATGTGCTTCTGCAGTCATGCACACAGTGCGCCTCATAATCAGCAGCAGGTTGATACAGCGAGCAGCGGCCTCCTGCAGTGCAAGCAAACGTCTGATAAGACGCCACTCAGAGGCAATTAGCATGCACCAGCAACAATAATAGTTCTCCAAACTCTCAACCAACCCCCTCAGACATCCACAGTTGAAAACGCCCCCACACACACTCTCTCTCTCTATAGAGGACTGTTTTATAGGTTTAGGTTTTGTCAGGGGGTTTCAGTGGTTTGGAGAGGTTGTGAGAATAGCAAGGTATTCCCTCAACCAGCATGATACGTTTGTTCTCCTCTCTCAGATACCGGCAGGGTGCCACTTCAGGAAACGAGCTGCGATATACAGAGGAGCTTCTTCTAACAGGTCACATACAAGCATCACGAGAGGTGACCCTGTGGGTGACACTGTGATGGAGGTAATGAGATGATGGAGAACCACAGCAGCATGCTGCCTCATATTATGTAGTCACTGCAATAAATAACTGACACACTCTATTAAAGATGTTGACCGGGGACAGACACATATTAACTGTAAATCTTTAAATATCTGTGCACTTTTAACCAGATTATCTTATATCTTAACAATTTTATTTGATAGACAGGTGATTCAGATGTCTCTTCATCTCGTTCCAAAACATGTTGAAACAGAAGAGTTTGTGTGCTTCCACAAGGTTGGACACACACTATTTTCTAAAGCATTATTGTATGCTGTAGCATTAAGATTTCCATTAGTTTGAACTAAAGGCTGCAGCCCAAACTATGAAAACAGCCCCAGACCAAAAGTGCACAATCATGTAGAGAGGGGTGTCCATATATACCTTTGGCCACATAGTGTACTTACATCTTCACCAATACAGTCCTGTGGGTCAGTTTAGTTCAGTTTGAATATTTGTAGCCGCTGTACGTAGCTCATGCGTTCAAATGCACATCAGTATGTACATCAGTAAGCAGTAAGCTGTGATATCACAGCTTCTAAAAGTTCAGTTACGTCGTACGTTTAGTCTGTTTCTGGTTAATGGCTCAGCAACCGCCTGTCTGCAGCAGAGTTATCACTTCATGTCTCTGTAGTTTTCACAGTCTTGTGAGCTTTTAAAGAAGAATCACGGCTATGCTAACGTGTTGATTCAGCCAGTAACAATAATGATTCAGCTCAGTCAGTTCAGCTTGAGGATTCAATGTTAAATACTTGTGTACACCTCCACAATGACACTATGGAAACATAAAATCAATAAAATTAAAATGTCAACTGCCAGTTTAGCAATAAAACGGTATGAAAGTCTCATGTCTTTACATAATTTTCATTTATATCCCTTTTTTATCAGCATGCCGGATTGTAACCAATCACTCAGTACAGCTTATATTTAAACAAACATGCTTTGGGTGCTTTTGGGGTTTTTCAGGGACTCCATCAGCCTAACAGACCTGTTTTCAGGATCTCTGCTGCCTCCATACAGGTGCTGAACCAATTACCAATGTTTTGGTCAGAATTGATCTTTGTGTTGTAGAAACATTTGGTGAATAAAGTTTTCAGGTCAGAAATGTTTAGACTGATGCTTTAATCTTGAAGTGTGCATGCAGAGAGGTGACTTTTGCCTGCCAACACATTACACCATCTCCAGCACACACGACTACATCTCAGTGAACGTACCCCCCGGACACGTCTCTCATGCCCACTGGCCGCAATATTCAATGTATTTCTGAAACAAGACTGCATTTCAAGAGTTACATGGACTCCCTTTAATCGAGTCAGACAAGTCGGTTCAGTCATTTTGCAAGAATGCGTATCACCCCCTGTGACCCATATCAGTGCTCATACCATCATGCTAATCCAGCTGCCTCTGTTCGAATCCCCCACAACCATGCTTCAACAACCAGGCCATGAGAATTGGGGGGACCTGATAAACCACGTCCACTTATAATGAGGAGTGATTCCCCCGCTGCAGAGGGAGAGGCCGGGGTTTTCCCCCTGTCTGTTCCTCTTGGCATAGCTTCAGTTTAGTGAGTGACTCAGCCCTCTGGATACCCCATAGCTGCTGGGTGGCAGCTGGGAAACTAGACAGCGTTGGATTAAAGCTGGCGTAGTGGGCCCTCTAAAGTGCTTCTTTGATTAGTCAAATTAGTCTAGCCACAGTTAATTATTTGCAAGCTTAGCTGTTTCATGTTCAAGCCGAAATGCTATAAATTCCCTGATCCCAGCTCCCCAAATGTTTTCGACTGTTCTGTGGTAGTAAACTGTATTTCTTTGGGTTTTCGACTGCTGGTTGGACAAAAGAAGCAATTTGAATATGTAAACCTTTGGATTTTGTGAAATTAAGGTGGTTATCTGATGCTATTGTCTAGACATTTTATATACCTGTAGATGAATTGATTAATTGAGCAAATAATCTGCAGATTCATTGGTGGAAAGAGTCTGATGTGAGTGAAATAGTTCTAGCTTTGCCCCTGTCACCACCTGTTTGTAACAGTACTGATAGTGCTTTTTGGCCATGCTAGCAGCGTGGCTTTAGGGATGGCAATATTGATCTATGGTTGGTTTACTACTTTGGTCCGGATTGAGATGGCTCAACAATGACTGAATGGATTGCAATGAAATTTTGTCATTCATTGACATTCAAGGTACCCAGAGGATGAATCCTAACGACTTTGGAGATCCCGGACTTCGAATCTAGCACCACCATGGACATTAATGGTCTCTGAGTAAAATTTCTGAACAACTTGTGGATGAGCTACCATATATGAAGCCGGGGATAAAGTGAACACACAACTTCAAATGCTAATTCGTGGGGATTTTATTCTCTTTTTTGTTACCCAATTATGGAAAGCAACTTGTAGAAAAATCTTGGCTTCCACCAAAAAGGCCAGGCTTTCAAATTTACACAAGAAAAATTGAGAAAAAAACTAATAAATTAAAAAAAACTCAGTACCCTTCCAGCACAGAAAACATACCCCAGAAATGGTGACAGATTCGCACCAAATGTGGCTCAAATGGGGTACAAGTACAGCACAAATACGGCAGTGGCACCTCTCAACAGTAGGACACAGAAACATTCACCACACTGCTATGTAAACTCTAACATATCAGCACTAATATATCAAATTTAGCTGCCCTTTCAGTTCACAGAGAAAGCAACATTCATTTTGCTTTATACATTTGATAAACAAAAATACAAAACGGCAAAACAGAAATAATTGAACTGTTTCATACCGAATTCACGGATAGCAAACTGTGCTCCGCACGTGTGAGGTTTTCAATCCATCAACATCTGCGATCCTCCCAAAATAATCACACAAAATGTGGCTTTTTATAAATGCATCAAACGACATTAACTATTCTTTTACAGCATCGTGCACGATAATCTCAAAACAATATAAGATACTCCATAAATATTCTCACCGTTGGAACCAGGGGTCATTCCCAGCAAAAAGTAGCGCGTGATGTTGTACTTCCTGTATTTTCCCAGCATTCTCTGTCCACTCAGCTGGCAAACCGCTCCAATAAATGGTAAACCCACACCACCTGCTGTCCAAAGTAAGCATCCCTAGCCGGATAGCAACAACGGAGAACTTGTGCAACACGGATTTTATTTCCTATAGATATTATGATTTTACCACCTGGTTAAATATAATTTGGTTCAGACATTCATGTTCCCCTCAGGATGACTTGTAATAACTTTAATGATCCCTGACTTTTCTCCTATCATCATCTTCAGGTCAAAACCAGTTCCTGCTAAACTAATGACATTCCCTCCCTTTCTACAGCCTCTGCTGTACTTTGTATTAAGTGCTAATTAACAAATGTTAGAATGTTATCATGCTTAACTAAGATCGTGAACCTGGTAAACATTATACCTGCTAAATATCAGCATGTTAGCATAAAGACATTAGAAGTGAGCTCAAAGCACCGTCATACCAAAGTACAGCCTCACAGAGCTGCTAGCATGGCTGTGGACTCTCTGTTTAAAATTACATTTTCAGTTTTCACAGTAGCTAATCTACAGAAGATAGAGAATCATTTTGCATGGAATTACACAAAATCATATGATTCTCCATGAAGCATCCTGGCAGCGACAATTTTATTGGTTTTAAGTGATAAATTTCACAATATGTGGCCGTATCATTTCAGAGCAAGAAATGTTTCATTGTTTGCCAGCAAGAGACAGGTTTGCATAACTCTTATATAATTATGGCAGTGCCTTGACAAAGGGGGTGGGCATCTGAAGAAACAGAGCAGAATTAAGGGGCAACTGAAGGAGAGCCAGGCAGACAGGCGAAACCTTTCTGCAAGCCATCAGCGCTAAGCGACCCAGACGGGGAATCTGTCATGTTGGATGCCAATGCTAACTAAATGCTGAGGTATATGACATTCCTTCCTCCCACTCAGTTATCTGTCAGTGTGTTTGTGTTTGTGTGTGTGAAGGGTGTGGGGTGGTGATGGGGCAGAGGAAGGCTCAGTGAGTTGTATGTTATATAAGCAATGATGAGGTATTGACCGTATTGATATGCACTGAGTTGACATCTGTGGCGTACTAACAACAGATAATGGCTGCTTATCAGTTATTAAGCGTGTGTCAATGTTCAGGAGATGAAACCAGATGGTTAGGAATGCCAGTGATGGCAATAAGTGCAAACTGGGGCATGTGTGCAGAAAGTATGCAGTAAAAATATTGTTTTCATCGTCCTTTTGAAATGAGACCTCTCAAAATTATAAGTACATACGGGGGTGGCAGCCCTGTCTCTTAAATCCCATGAAAAACACCATATGCAGGGACGGCCCTCTTCCCCCCTTCAAGGCCAGGCAGCAATAGAGCTCACAGCTGGAGAACGGTGGAAGTGAGAATCTACTGTCTCCATTCATGGCTCCGCTCCCGCTCCTCAGCTGTGCCATTTTCAATCAATAGCTTTTAGGAAATCAGCGTCTACCCTGCAGTTTGAAATGAAAAGCCTCTTTTGTTGTGAAGCCCATAGTGTGTGTAATGATCTCACGCCGAAGAAACACGCACGTTTTTCAGAGGCATTTTCTCCCGTTGCAGCAAATTACATAATATGCTTATGTTCAAAGTAGAGCCTGAATGGCTTTGAGGAAAAGCTGCATTCACAGCCCAAGAAGGAATTAAGGTGATGCCTACCTATCTTCTGGTGTGAAGAGGATGAAAAGCAGTGCGTTTTAGCAGCGTTGTGTTCTGTGGCACAAGACTTGCATGTGAATAAGATCATCTTGTTTCCCCTCTGGCTCCAGGTGTTTACTGGGACCACTAATTCCCATCTGCATATATGCTTACCTCCTCCTCCTACGCCTCCCACTCCCCTTTTCCTTTCTGTGGATCATGTGCAAGTGCCTGGAGCATAACAAGAACGCAAGAATGACTTTGATTTGACCCGGAGAGAAGTCAGACGACGACTTTATTATTTTCACAAAGCAAGATACTTGTCAGAACATAAAGATAGAAGATGAATAGTGTTATGGTTATGATCTTATAGTGGCACTGATGATGAAAATATAAAGGCATACTTTCACTGCACATTATGCAAGCAGTGTAGAAGTATTCATATCCTTTAATTAAATTAAAGAGAGATTATTATTACCCGAATAAAAAATAATATATCTTCAAGTTGTAGGTGCTCAATACAGGCTACTTCTGACTAAATTAAACCCCTAAATGCATTATATTCTTGTGTCATACTGTTTGCATTTAAACCGCATATTATATTCTATAAAAGAAAGTCTAGATCATCACACACTTAGTAAAAAGTACAATATAAGTATGACATCTCACAAAGTAGAAAGTACAGGGCCAGTGCCTCAAAATTAATATTAATTGTATAATTACAACATGTATTAATACCACAGATATAATTTTCTTGAGTACTTCGTTAGTGGAGTTCAGCTTAGTGTGCAGTTTTATCATATTACATCCTGTTTGGTCTGAGAAATATATCCAGATTTCAAACCAATGCACTGTGTCAGCTGCCCTTTTCTGAATCTAACATCGCCATCTGTTGGTGCACTAAAGTTCCTGCTCCACTCATATTATAACTGTATAAAAACTATAAATGAAACAGCAGCAATGTTACACAGAACGTTTAATTGCACATACATGGAAGCAAAGAAAGTGTAAAGAAGAAAGCATGAAGCACATATGAAGCTGAAAATCTAAACTACAAGAAAATTATTCTATATTCATTGAATGAAAAACATGTTTTGGATTCTTTATCATTGTGATGCTACATTGAGCATTGACAACACACCACTACGCCAGTTTAAATAATCAGCATTATATACAATATAATCACATCTTTCTCATCCACAGCACTGTGCTATATATTTAATCAGGTAGTCTCACTGAGATTGTGATCTCTTCTTTCAAGAGAGACTTGAGAACAAGAAATATTCATAATCAGACAACCACACAACCAGCAATCAACAAAGAATTAATAAAAACAATTAGAGGAGTCATAAAAAAACATCAGATGATAAAGCGTTATACATACTACACATACAGTATGTCACTATTAGATAAATCCAAAATGTAATCCAGTCCACAATCTCTGTTGTAACAGTCACAACTAGTATCAGATTACAGACAGAGAAAACACATTTCAGGTGATTCAGATATCTATATCACATATCTGTCTAAAGAAACCAGAAAGTATTAACCTATATTATATTATATTCATTTCAGAGGCTGAAACCAGAGAATTTTTGAATGTTTTTCTTTTTAAAAGTCTAAAAATGATTAATTGATTAACAAAACAGATTAATTTTCTGTCGATCGACTAATAAACTAATCGTTGCTGCTCTAGGAAATATTATCAGCAAAACGAACTATGATCTGAAAAGTATAAAAATATTAAAATTGCGATTACTGGTGTGTTAACATGTAAGCAGCTTTTTATCTATCAAGGTATTTTTTAACTTCTTTACACAGTGTGCTGCTGGGTAATTTAACTACACATTATATTGGCTCATCATATGTTTTATGTGTAAAATCTTAATCTGCAAAATGTTTAGTAGCTGTAAAAAAAATGGTGTCGCAAACCTACAATGTTTCCTTCTGTAATGCAGTAGAAGTACAGTAGAAGAAGCTGAAATGGAAATACATGCAAGTACAATGTACACGTACTTGGTTACACACTTCCACTGCTGTGTATTAGGCTGTCTGTGTGAGCGTAATGTTAGAGGAGGCACACTGCAGTAGTCACTTAGATATTTATTATGTATTTTGGATTTATTAAGATGCATTTGCTCAGTGGAGTTGAAGCTGATGCTCTTCTCTCTGTGTGTGGCACTAACAGTCACTCCTCTCAATCCATTTTCAATTAATTCACTCCAGTTTCCCGCCAGACTATTATCATCATCGCCGTGTGAGGTAATGAAGCTAAACTGAACTGAAATCATTTGAATTATAATAAAGTCATGAAACTTACAAAATATTCCCTTGACAACAATAGTTATGTACGTTTGTATGTGGTGTAAATGGATTTTTATACATTTCAGCATTGATTTTTGTCAGTCTGATGTCTGCAGGAGCCTCTCCCTGTGCCAGTTTCCCCTCAGGAATCAATATAAAGTAATGATTATCTTTACAGTAACAGCAATAGTGACACATAGCAAAGTGTTTTGTCAAGAAATATTGCATCAATCAAGATTAAACTATAGTACAAAATAATCAGTCAACAAACTTTTCTCAAAAAACCTTTTTTCACTAATGACATTTTTACATGTCACAGTATGAAAAACACGTGTAAATAATAAAATAAATGATGGCTGAATTCAATGTAGCTGCTTCAGTTTCAGGGTCCTGGTGTTGTGGATGCTGGTTCACTGTCATGAGCCTTTGTTATTGTTATTAGTAACACCTGTGCTTTTCCTGCTATGACAAGTCAACATGTCTGATATGAAAAAGGTACATATTCCAGCTGTTTTCATTATGTTTTTACATACGTCATCTTAGAGACTTTTAGTTCATTCTTCCATTGTCAGGTTTAAAACATATTAGTAAATAAAAAAAGATCAAATAGTTACTTCAAAAAGGCGGCTTTTGTATACCATAAAGGTGTGTTTGGTTATTATGCATCTGACAACAATCTAGTGTGTTTCAGTGCTTTATTTTCTGCATCAACTAGTAGTATATCTTTCTGTGTTGCAAAATATAATAAAACATTCATTTTTAATGCTACATGTAAGTTTATAGGGAAGTGAATCACCTCAGCAGCCACAGCCAGTGCTGCTCTGCCTCCGTCTGTTTACTGCTCACTTCAGGTTTACGTGTCGGAGAGGAGGCGCACTGTCTCTGCTCGCAGCTTCATGACCACTGTGAGCCCAGGTCTTACTTCATGAAGCAGGGATTGTCTAATAGTTATACAGCATCTTCTAAATTAGTTTTCTAAGTAGTACATTATGTTATAAATGTAGTACATAGGATTCTTTGATTTGTCAGTTTGTATCTTTCACCCTATTCACCACTAGGGGGCATCATACAGCTTCTTTTCGACGCACTGAACTACTGAACAGCATTAAAGTTCAATGTAAACTGCAGCCAAGTGCATATGCGTCAAGCAGGAAAAGACATCCACAACAACTCCATCAAATTAGTCGGCAATGCCTTTAAAAATAAAACCATGAATTGGTCCATAATATTCAATGAGATTTGTAGATGTTTAAATCTGTGGCTGAAAAAAATACTACTACAAACTGTGTGTCATGGTTTGTGGTGAATAGATGTTTTGGAGAAGTACCATATAGCGTCTTGCCCCTTTTCATTTCATAAAATACATGAAACTTCACAGTTTTTAGTGTTGTGTGTGTGAATTAACTAAATGGGGAGCCAAATAGAAGTGAGTATGAAACTAAAAAAAGGGTTATCATGTTTTAGTAGTTTTTCTACAAAGAATCATAAGTGTTTAAAAAAATCACATAACGGCTAACGACACACTTGGAAAAATGATTGGATGTTTTCGTTACACTGTCAATAGTCATTTATTGCCCTGTTAAATGGTAAAAAACAAACATGTTACTTTATATACATTTTCTTACATTATTTCTTTACAGCGGGAAGTGAAGTAAGTTTTTTGGGGGACCAGCTCCCTATGTAGATATAAAGAGCTCATTCTAAAGTAACAAAAACACCATTCTTCTTTTCATGGGATTATACACTAATTAAAACATACTTATAATTATCATATTCCACTAGATGCCACTAATTTCTACACACTGGTCCTTTAACTGTTCATCAGTGTGGGTCACTTTAAAATAGGTTAGTGTAATTAACTAGTCGATAGATAGAAAACTAGCACTACTGGAAGAACTGGTGGACTAAGTAAAACAAAAGTTCACACAACAAACAAAACAAGTATAAAAAGAAAAAAAAAAAGGCATTGTCTTATTTTGAAATGTAAGCGGATGTGGTGCGTTTGATTCCTGTCACGGTTGACACCGGTCCGACCGGCAGCAGGCTGCCAGTACTGCTGTGGTCGCCACTTGGCTCGCATCGTCCAGGCGGGTAGCTATGTGACGGTGTGGACGCTACTGTATCCCGGTCTCCCCCGTCCGCTCAGGATGGACCTGAGGAGAGCAGACCCGGACCGAGACAGCCCCACCACGCTGTACGGGGAATTCACGGTCACCGGTAACCGAAAAGTCAGGTGTGCCGTGAGCCTGACCGAGAGGGAACTCATCGTCCAGAGGCTCACCTCGGCACCTGTGGGGCGGAACAAGGTGGTGCTCAGCCTGAAGGACTGCGTCGGCTGCCGGGCTCACCGGGAGGATGACAGCGCGGACCTGGCGGCGTACTTGGTAGCCTACTTCTACCCGCTCAAACGGCGCTGGATGAGCTCCGGGGTGTCGCGGCAGAGAGTGGAGATGAGCTTTCGGCTCGCCGCGCTGCAGGACCCGCGAGATAACCTGGAGGAGGCGGAGAAGTGGGCTCGAGCCGTCCGCGAGCGCAGTGACCGGCAACAGCACCTGAGAGACGGTGAGAGGCGCGTGGTGGTTAGCCGCAGGAAAAGTGTGTCTGTCTGAAAGTTAACTCAGGGAGGGGGTCCAGCGAGAGTTTCAGGTCCCCCTCACTACTGTTAACAGTTACTGTGAATAACTATGAAGACAAACCAGACTCTGTCTATGTCAACTGGATATCCGAGTTCATCTATTGATCTATTGATTGATTATCTCTATTAAGAAAAATGTTTAAGAAGCAAACTTTAGCTTAGTATCAGATTTATTGCCAAGTAAGTTTTCACTTACAAGGATTTTGTCTTGTGCTGCATAACAATCAAAAAATAGGAGGTAAGAGAAAAAACAAGTATACAAAGTGAGAAAAATACAGCTGCTACAAAAGACAGGTGGTATAAATATATATAAGATTTAAAGATAAGAATAAGTAAAAACATGTAGCTTATATATGTAGTTTATTAACCTATTAGGCGACTCTGAGGCAAAAATGAGCTGTTTCTGACTCAGTTTCTCCCACTTTCTGTCCATTGTGTAGGCCAGTTAGTAATTAGGTTGTGGTACAGTATCTTAAAAGTAGAGCTGCAATGATTAATCGATTAGTTATCAACTATTGAATTAATCGCCAACTACTTTGAAAATCAATTAATCATTTTAAGACATTTTTTAAAGAAAAAAATGTCCAAATTCTCTGGTTTCAGCTTCACAAATGTGAATTTTTTTCTGTTTTTTTAGTCTTCTATGACAGTAAACTGAATATCTTTAGGATGTCACCTTGGGCTTTGGGAAACAGTGATTGACATGTTTCACCATTTTCTGAGATTTTATAGACCAAACAACTAATCGATTAATCGAGAAAATAATCAACAGAGTAATTGCTTATTAAAATAATCGTTAGGTGCGGCCCTATTTAAATAGATATAAATGTAAGCACAATCTACTGGAGTCATAACGGCTTTAGACCAAATCTTTTCCCATGACCTCTCTACTGTAATGATAAGGTGGGTCCTCAAGACTAGATACATGCAGTTGCTGCCTCAAGGCTTCTATCATTTCAGTTTATGATGTGCTTTAATGGTGCGTAGTGTATTAACAAACACATTTGCAATAAATCAAATGACTACACACTAACTGCCACGTGATGAACCTGGAGCCTTTGGGAGTGCTTTTCTGGTTTATCATGCAGCCTTGTCTTAGCTATCAGCTGCTTTAACATCACAGACTGCAGTGATGTTGAGTCTGATTTTACTACCAAGTCAAAAATGATCTAGTAAAACTGAGAGCATATGTTGTTACTGATGGTTATTTATATAGTTTTGTTAAAGTTGAACTTGCATAACTTATGAATATAACTTATAACTTATTTTTCATTATTGATTCATCTGCTGATATTCTTGATTAATAGTTTTGTCTAGAAAATGTCAGACAATAGTTGGTGGTCATCAAATTTCTTGTTTTGTCTGACCAACAGTCTAAAAACCCAAAATATTCAGTTTAATATCTCAAAAATAAAGCATCAAATTCTCACAACTACAAAGCTGGAACTAGAAAATATTTGGCATTTTCTAGTATTTTCTTGAACAATAAAGAAAATAGTTGGCGATGATTTTACTGTCAATCGACAAATTGATTAACTGACTAATGGGTTCAGCTCGACTCCATTGTTGTGGCTGTTTCATCTGTCATTTTCAGGAAATAACCTCCATGACCTGCAGTGAGGAGAGGTCCTGTCACATCTCCCGTATGATAAAATAACTGATTAACTACATTTTGGAAAGACAGGCTACTCTACAAATACTGCAGCCAAACTACCTCCAGGCACCTACTATACAGTGTCGGAAATTAATGGGGGGCAAGGGCAAAAATACCCCAAGAAATCTCAGAATTCCCCTAAAAACTGTTTGAGGGGTCAAAATTGCCCCCAAGATTTCCATAAAAATATTTTTATATTTACCAGTTTAGGCCAATATCCAAGTGACAACCTCCAGGGCTGAAAAATTAAGCCAATGTAGAAGTGCCAAAAACTGCACTTCCTCAAATGGCCACTTGAGGCGGGCTCCAAAAGCGAGTCAATCCCCATAGACCCCCATGTTAAAATACCCAACTTTACAGCAGAAATAAACATGTTTACAGCCTGGTACAAAAAACGTTTTGGTCTCTATAGATAATTGCTATTGGTGTTGAAGAGGTGAATAAAACGGATCTCCTCTTCTGTAAAGCATGCAGGGCTCACCCACCCAAACATAGCCTTGGACCGCTAAAAGCTAATCACGACTTTGTTAAAGGAAGCGAACACGTTAAAAAGTATTCAGCTCATCGTCACCACACAAGCAAACATCATTGATTTGCTTATAAACATTAACGCTAACGCTGGAGACTTTAAAATGTCTTTGGTCTGGCGAGTTAGCTAACATTAGTGTTAGCAAGTTGGCTAGCTAACGTTAATGTTACAGCCTACATGTGGGTCTTGCCGACTGGTGAGGTGATCAGAGTGCCGTTGACTAACGTAACTGAGCTCAATGCACTAAGTGAAGTAAGCTTTTTAGTCCTAAATCTAGAAAAATATTTTTTCAGTCTACTAACCCATGATGCAGTGCTGGATAGTCGAGTCTATACTGTTATTTCATTCATGCTCATTTGGGGACGAAATAAAACATGCTAAAAAATTCAACTGAAGTTAATACCAGAACTGCATCAATAAAGAAGGAATGTTACACTCATTTTGGCTCTTTCGGCAGTACTTGTAGATACTAGTCTGTAATTTTGTGAAACACCTGAGGCTGTGGCACGCAATGCATCAGACCTACAATGATGATATCATCGAGGTTAGACTGGTTTTGACTTGCAGGAGATCCGAATATTACATTATCTCCCCAATCAGAAATTTTCGGTAAATTAAATTAGATGAAGCCCATTAAATATTGTCATGATCCCATGATCATTATCTTATACTGCCAGTGGTTTATATACTGAAGGCTCTCCCTAAAAAAATCTTAGCTGTTGAAAGGAAATAGTCCTGCATTGTTTTGCTTTTCATGTGCTTATCATTGTAGTTAGAAAATGTAGACAATTATTACGAGTAATACGGTGTTTACTGAGGTGGTTGAGGTTACAAACTGTAGTGATTATTGTATGCATTTTAATCTGGGCTCATTTCACATTAAAAAACAGCAACTTTATGCACTAATTACTTCCTTTTTTTTAAATGACCCCAAAATTTTGTAAATGCCCCAATTTTTTAGACCTACACAAGTTGCTCCCCTAATTTTTTTTTTTAATTTTCTACACTGCTCCAGGTGCCTACTGTATATATGCATAGATTTTGATCCTTGTTTTTCCTCCTTGTTTTTGTCACAGTCCATCAGGAGTACAACAACGTTGCAGTGATAAGTTGGTGGAGTAATCTTTTAGGCTGCCTTGTTTTTAAAGTCATCATTAGCTGCTGTCAGTCATTTCTCAGCAAGTACCAACTTTCTTCTCGTATCTATTTCAATCTACTTCAACTGGTTCAAACTGAAAAACTTTTTTTGCAGTTAGAATGTCACAATATTTGATAATTTGACATGATAATCTTTCCTGTTTTATTCACATTATATTGATTATTGATTTTGCCCTACAGCTTTTTAATTAGCTAATAGTTTCCTCTGCTTATTTTATGCTTTCACCTTTGTCTTTGTCAAAGGCTCTTTTTCCGTTAGCTTTAAGCTACTCGTTAAAGAATAAAACAATAGGACAGGTCTGGAACAGTCACATTTCAGTAACTAGAGAATGCAAACAAACCATTTGAACATAAAAGACACCTGAAAAACACAAGGCAGTATTTCCACTACAATATTACCATTACATGTCAAAAGGTATATCCCGTATAGAACTGGATTCTTGTCTCTTATCAGCTCTGCTTTGTAACAGGCTATTGCATTACCTTTAACCTGCTCCTGACATGAATAAAACAATAGGACCGGTGTGGTATAGAGAGTCACGTTTCAGTAACCCCAGTAAGCAAACAAACCTTTTTATCATAAAAGACACCTGAGAATTACGAGGCAATATTACTGCTATTGAGTTCATGCAGTGCCAAGAGGTATAATTACTCCTGTGGGAAACGCGCTATAATTGGAGATTTCTAAAGATAAGTTATCTCGTTATTTGTCCTCTTCACCAAGCTGTCCTGTCTGAATAAAGAAATATCGAATGTAATTTTTGCCTCACACAAACTTTTTCCTCCACACAGCCCTGGTATCAGTGGCACAGCGTGACCCAGATAGCATTTCCCAATCGGCACAAATGTTTTTTTAACGACACAAAATGTGCTGCAATTCTATACTGCCTGTCATTGTCGCAGGATGAAATACCAGACTTTTGGTAACTAAAGACAGTATTATTTGCTTAGAAAAATGCTGTCAATCAACCGCCTAGAGTTTAACCTGAGACAGCGACCTAACAAGTTTTTACCTTTGGACGGAGAACCAAACACAAGTGTCTCCATGGATTCACCTGCTTTGTAGTCATGTAACGCACTTCTCGCTCCACCCGGGTTATTCAGACTAAAACACAAATCTGCTGTGTCTGTTGCCATTTCTGCAGACATGGAATTTAATTTGTACTTTAGTTTAATCTAGACCAGGGGCGTGTGGTCCATTAAGGGTGCTGGGGCGCTGCCTCTCCTGCAATTCCAAATGTGAAATACATATTTTAATGAAAAATTGTCTTTGTTATTGTTGTGTTGTGTGTGTAAATTTCGGTAGTTGCTCTCACATAAATCAATTACAGAAATGTGCAATGACTAATGCAAAAGCGCTGCCTGTAATCTTTGTGCCGAAGGGCATACTTTTCTCCGCACGGCGGTATGTATGTAATATGTTTGGGTTTTTCCTGTTGGCCACTGATTGGTTGACACCACATGCTGAAAATAACTGGATCTGGAAATTTTTTCCGCCCAATTGGGTGGCTTTAGGATGGATTATGTCAGTAAAAATGAGCTTGGGTGTGTTGACAATATTTTGGTCTGGTTAGTTAAAAATTTTTTTCAATTCAATTCAGTTTTATTTATATAGCGTCAAATCATAACAGAAGTTATCTCAAGGGGACTTTAAACACAGAGCAATACTCAAGACCGTACTCGTTTGTCATAGTGAGGATGCTTTTCTAATTTTTTTCAATATATTCATATTTTTTTCTGGTTAATAATGATGTTTTTGAAAACATCACTGCTCAGAAGAACGCTGCTAGAGGAAGGATATGCGTGTGTGATTGACCAGGCTGGTCAACCAGACGCCCCCCGGCTTCTAGCTGGTCAGACCAGCTATTCTGCTTAGTTATTAGATAACATTTACCCCCTGAAGGCAGGTAAAACGTACACGGATTGTTGTGGTACTGTGGTGATAATTGTAAAGTGAAAGCAGTTGCTCAGTGGCCACCAAAAGATACTCTTTTAAACTTAAACCGCTAGCCTAGCCGCTAGCCACCAGCAGCTGGCTCTCTGCTACATTGTATGGAGCATGCTCACGGCCAGAATACACAGAGCTACCTAGGTGGCTGTATATCAATGTCAGTCTGTCTGTCTTTGGTCTTAAGTGAAATGCCTCAACAACATTTGGATGGATTACCATGAAATGTAAAAACTTTGGTGGTCCCTTAACTTTTCATCTAGCACCATCATCAAGTCAGACTTTTAATTTATATTCATTTATATTTTCCAATACTTTATGACTAAATCCTTGTTAAACTAATGACACTCCCATCAGCCTGAACTGTACTTTGTGTTTTTCGCGAATTGTCAAATTTTAGAGCACTACTAAAACACTTTTGACCACCATTCAGTACTGTACCTGAATGCATCCTGTGTAGACTCTGACGAAGGACTGAAGCTGCTGCTCTGCTAACGTGCTGCTTTCACCACGTCACCTGTGTAGACATTGTGTTAGCATGCTAACATGCTAAACTAAAATGGTGAACATGGTAAACATTATACGTGCTAAACATCAGCATGTTAGCATTCTGCTCAAAGCGTCACTGTGCCTAAGTGCTGCCTCACAGAGCTGCTGGCATGGCTATAGTCTCTTAATCTTGTTATAGGATTTTTGTTTCAATGTGATGAATTACCAAGATTTTTCTGGTATTTGATTTGCAGGATTATCCAAAAACAGACATTTGTGGTTATTTTGTTATTTCATCCATTAAAAATCTCGATACATATCATCAATATTGTGATCTAAAATTACATATATTGTCATAGAGGAAGAAACAGCCTTGAAGAGAACCAGAAATGCTGAAGAATTTAAATTTTATGTGCATTTGCATCCTCAGTAGTATTCATTTGAAACCTCGCTCAGGCTGCAGGGGTCTTTGGTATTTCTGGAAAGTAGTGACATTATTCCAGTCTAACAGGCAGGCCACAGTAAGCTACTCATTATGCCAGAGGCCTTGTGAACCATACTAAATCATCTTTGGGAGCTCTGCATCCAAACCATTAGTCTAAATGAGGTCAGTGCTGCCTGTCTGACCTCTCTATCAATATTGGTGCTTGTGTCATTGACTTGACTTCGGTTGTTCTCGCAGAATTATTCAGAAAGCGTCTGTTTCCACCAGATCTACTTACTTACCTCTTAGAGGTCAAAGATGAAATGCGACTCCAGTCTGCATGAATGAATTGTCTCGGTCTTGGATTTAGGTTCGAAACTATATCTTTGTTTTACGTATGAGGCCAATTCTGTTCACAAACAGGTGTTGTGTATGTTTGCACATGCTCAGGTTGATCAGCGTAGCATCTCTGCTCTAATAGACGAAGCTGTCAAACTGTGTGGCAGACTCCACTTTCCTGTTCATTGTATCAATACTAGTTTGCATGATAATGATCCTCCGTCACACCAAGCATCTGTTAGGGTCACACAACAAACCTTCAGTTGGCCCTCGGGTATCTCTAAGCCGACCGTTGGTGGTAATTTTTGCAGTGCGTTCAGCACTTTTTGAATTGCTGTCAAAGGAAGTTGGTGAGAGAGAGAGAGAGAGAGAGAGAGAGAGCTGTCTGAGTGGCCACAGACCACAGGCTGGAGATGATGCTGCAAATCAAGGGGAAAAGATTTTACAAAACATTATTTTCATTATTATATTTATCAACATATTCTCAGTTTGTATTCCAAGTTTATAGCAAGACTGTGTAATCAGATGGTCGGCTAGTTTGTTTTGTTTGGACCTACTGACTAGTTATTTCCTTTCAGCAGAATATACTGTACATATCCATGTAATGCTGCAACTAAAAATTATTTTCATTACTGATTAATCAGCTGATTATTTTCTCAATCAGTCGATTAATTCTTTAGTCTATAAAATGTGAAATGTTGATGTCAAAACAGTGAAAAAAGGCGCAAAGTGCTGTCTTCTTTTGTCCGGCCAACAGTCCAAAACTGTAAGATATTCGGTTGACGATCACATAAGACAAAGAAAAGCAGCAACTCCTCTGGAAGTGAGGAATTATAAATTACTTTAACGATTAATCAGTTATCAAAATAGATTGATTGATTTTTTTTTAAAATTCTACATGCATGTTGGCAGTCAGCTGGTTGTTGGCTGTAGTCTTTGTGGTGTGTTTAACTTTCAGCAGCTGATAAGAGGCCACTTGAGGTGATGGCAGCAGGCAGAGAGGGTACTAGTATTGATCAAATCAATCACTGTGGTTTGGCATCTGGCTTAAGCACTTGGCTGCCACTGTCCAATGACAATGAATTACAACACATTACACACTAATGGGAATCAATTAATTGGGGTTTGAATTTGTCAGATCAATCACCAACCCTGTCACCCACAGATACAGGCTCACTGGGACTGTTTTCATTGCGTGAGATTTCTGTTTCTGGGTCAGATGCTGTAATGTTTTCACTGTGTAGCCCTCATGATATTACCAGATCAAGTAGATGCTGATGTGAAGCCACAGTGACAAGTTGAGCAAATTCTTGGCTTTCTAATAGGTCGATGAAGTCAGAGGCAGTGTGATCAGCATGGTGATTAATATGAATGTTCATTCTGTCAGGAGTGGTGATAGCCAGTGAGATTAGATTAGACACTTCAGGAGGAAATAGTGAGTACAGGTAAATCAAAATAACCAAATTAGGAAAAAAATGCAGTGATCCCACCTCCTCTCTTGTCCTATCTGATCAAATACTAACATTACACACACAATGCAGCATCACTTATAAAGAAAACCTTGTTCGTAAGTGATTTTACATCAAGTGAGGTTAAATGGATTGTGTCTAATTAAAACTTTGGGTGATTAAGCTATTAATTGACTACATTCCGCATTCTCCGGACTGAAGTGGACGTAGATGTCAGATTTTTTTCTTGTAGTAGTCCTCATAGGAATGGCAGAAATGGGACCACATTGTGGCCTGTAAGACCGATGGAGAGGGGCCAGTTAGAAAAGGTTCACGCCCCGCAGACTGTATATATGTCCAATAAGTGAGGGAGCTGAGACCCACTCTCTCTTCCACGGTATCACTGACAAAATCTGCTGCTAATTTTGAAGAGATGTCCCCAGGGAGCATACATTCATACAGATTTTTGTATCATCAGTCTTGATTGATCCATACTAGATTGAGGCATCATTCTGATTGGTTTTCTTGATATCATCTGCGAGAGCAGGAGATGAATCACAAACAATAAACAGTAATGACACCACTTACTTATCAGCTTCGCTTTGTTCTCATGGGCTGGTGGAGGACAGATCTTAATGGCTTTTATTTTTTTTACACTTTTTTTTGTAGTCTCCAAAGTTTTTCTTTTTGAGAAAAGCATGTTAGCACTCTGTTTGGGTGAAAACTATATCCTCTAACTACTTCTGTGCTCTCAAATCAGATAAAAGCAGTTGGTGAGATTCTGTTTATGTCAACAAACAAACAAAAAAAAAAAAAGATTTTGACAGTGAAGTATTCAGCTCCAGAAGGCCAGCAAAACTTGAGTCCTTCCTCAAAAGTTCAGAGGTCTTAGCAATTCCCCTGGACTGGGTTGCACCAGCTGTTCGTAAATCCATCACTAAGTTTGTGCGTAAGGTCCTTCGTAAGTTCTTAGTAACTACAAGCTAGTTTCAAACTATGTGATTTACTAAATCAGGTTGCACCATTAAACACTGTCTTATCTAGTAGACACATGTTTACAAGTGTTTACTAGATAAGACAAACAGTGATGTGTAAATCCATTGCTAGGAAACGTCTCAAGGGCTGTCCATTAGGAAGCAACTAACTATGTAAACAGGAAGTCACTCTATCATCACAAGCTGTAACATTGTTTCCAAAAATAACAGTTTTAGTGGCCAAAAGATAAAATAAACGTAACTGACAGTCCTCTGTGATTTATACAGTACCAGTCAAAGGTTGTACACAATGTAGGTATGACTTTGTTCTGTTTCTGTCTGCATACCTGGAGAAATATTTGATTATGCTGAGCTAACTGTAGTTATTTGGTGATTTAGTCAAACATTATTGGCATAAAGGTTTGTAATTTGAGGTTTAGTGTATTTTTTTCCTGTGGAATTTAAAGGTCAGATATGTCGACCATATTACATATCACCACTTTTCTTCTTAAATCTGAACGGGTCAGATATTAGCAAGCTAACGTTAGCTTCGTCAGGTTCATTCATTCAGCTATCTTACTCAACAGCTACACCCTACAGTTAGCAGGTGTAATCATAAATAACGACTAATCACTGAAGAAGAACTAGTCTGGTGTAACCGGTTTTAATTTAGTGATGTACACTTAAGAAGCACATTATAACTATGCTAAGTTTGAACTCGCATACAGCTTCTGCAACCGGCTCCATAATCCCAACATGTAGCAGCAGTTTTTCAATGAAACCTGTGGATGTTTCTTTGAGCTTGTAGCTTTTTGACTCGGAGCAGCAACAGCATTTATAATTTCATCCTTCCTCCATCTTGTCCAACATGTAGCTTTATTCTTCTTCTCTTTTCACCCTGAATGGCTTCACAATTCATGTACTAGAGAAGGTCTTTGCTTAGTATCATCAGTGAAGTCAGCAGAAAGTGATGAAATAGTAGCCTCAGGTTAAGCTCCTGGGCTGCGGAGTATCAGTGTTTTATGTCTTGATTCACTGTAGATGCTACTTCTAGCTCTACCTTGTGTTTTCAGTCCAGCACCGAGCTGAGATCACTCTGTTTTTGACCTCCTTTATAGTTTCGCTTTCCTGTGAGGTATTCATTATCATCAGTGTCAGTAAGATGCTACTCACGCTATCTGTGGAGCCAAAACAGCAGCTGCGTTTCATCACACTGTAGATTAAGATTATTATCCTCTTTAACTAAAACCAGGGTGTGTTTCATGGAGGTTGGACATTAGTCGTAGTTTGGTGCTCAAAGGCTTTTGAATCATCACAAGGATCATGACCTGTGCTGATGCACTATAACTGAATAAAGCTGTTAATTCAGTGTGAAACCATGGTAACAGAAGTGACGGAAAGTCAGATGAGAGGCACCTTACTCGGCATTCTCGGGGGAACTGGTGTTGCTCCTTTTAGCAGCCAAATCCAGGCCTCTCTCAGCCAGTCAATCCTGTTACTAACACGTTACCTCTGGCCGACTTGAAGCTGGGACAATGGTTGGTATGATCTATTACACACAATTTCAGAAGTACAAGCAGAAAAGTTTAAGTTGTGTGATGTGATTTACATTTTATAAGCATGCATTACACCAAGATTTAAGATATTGTTTAATTCTACTTTTTACAATATACACAAACTGAAAGTCGAAGGAGCCAAAACATTGACTCAGTTATCAGAAATATTTGGTCATTTGTAATGTTCAGAAAGGGTGAAAACATAACTTTTATGTTTCGGCAGTCAAAAAGGAGAAAGCACTGTCATCGTCTGACGCTGCTTTGCAGGTGATATGGTTGAATATCACAGAATATCCGTTCCACATAATATATGTATATATATTACAGTTAGATGGTCCATCATTCTTCACTAAGAAAGAAATTTGCTGCAGAAGAAATGGGAAGACATGTTGGGCTGTTCTCCGGCTGAAATTGTTGACTGAATGCAAAAGCAGTTGTGAAGCTACTTTAATGGCGTAATAAAGTTAGAAATTGTTTTAAAATACTGAACACACCACCTTTATGATCTTTAAACTTGTTAGTAATGAAAAAAACATCCAGTAAAGATGCTTTTAATCTGTACTGCATTAATTTACTGCAGCTGTTCTTCATCTAACTACATCAGTAATGAACTTCTGTTACAGCCCTTAAAAATGAAAATACTGACTTACTGAAAGCTGATAGCTCCCATTTATTAGGGTGTTTGTGTACATGTGAACATGCTTGCTGTCACATATTTTCACACAGTATTTACTGGGTGGTTTTGGAGACTTCAGTGCTTGAGTACTGCAGGTAAAGTATTGCACTGTATGGCTTTCTGGGTGTGTGAAGCTTATAAACCACATGACTAATCCCATCAAGGACCCACCTTTGTGATTAATCAGTCGGGCAAGACTGATGAAACCTCCTGATTCTTTTACAAAAGAAACCACATTTCATTCATAAGAGGTTGCATCTCTTCCTAGTAAAGGGAAAAAAAGATGTAATATTATCAGGTTACAGTAACAGTCTCTTATGAGATTTGAATACTTGAGGTGTGTGTGCGTGCGTGTGTGTGTAGTCAGACAGCAGCGGTAGCAGCAGTCCTCTCCCTGAAGACTCCTCCTCATCAGACATACGCTGTGATAGAGCTTGACGTGCTGTCGAGACCTCTGATTCAGCCACTCTGTCCCCCTCTCTGGAGAGCTTTCTGTTGCTCTGGGGGCTCACAGCAGCTCTGTGCCAGTAATGACAGCGTCCTGCCCTTTCTCTTACCCCGAGCAGGTCCAAATGATGGAGTGTACTGGTGAAATTTGGCAAAATGTCTTCGGCTTCCTTAAATAAAAAAAGCAACAACATGTTGGAGAAGAAACGCTTCAAACTTGGTTCAGCTCCTTGTTGTAAAAAAAAAACTCAACAATTATCTGTACATTATACCATTGAGCACAAAAACATTCAGTGTTTACTTTTCTCAGAAATGGTCTCTCAAGTCATGCTGTGATAAGCCGATGACAACAGCAACCACCAAATGACCAGTCAGACTACAGAGCAGCTGGTTCACCTCAGAGAAAGCCAGTTTTTGCCTGGTAAAAGAAACATGTGGTTAAGTTTGTTTTTTTTATATAGTTGGAAGTCAATTACAATGGCACAAAGCCAGTTTTTTACAGTATGTATTCTGTCATTTAAAAAAAATTAGTTTGCAGTAATCTCATGTTTTGCTGCAGGTGTTTACTGCATATATTTTTATTTAAAACTGACAGAAATACAGTTGAGCAACGTGCATTAATTAAGCATTTAAGCTCCAGTTCCCATTAAAAGAAAACTTACACTGAACACTAAATTAGTGGTGATGTAACCAGGTGACTTTTGTAAAGTTTTTGCTTTGGAGTGTGTTTTCATGCAGCAGTCTAACCTCCCCTCCCTCATCTGACCCTGCAGACTAAAATACCCACATGAGATGTCCTCTCTCTGCTAACAGCTAACAGCATCTCTGTATAACAAAGCTTAGGATACAACTAGATGACAGACAGCGCAGAATGATTTTAATAAAAACCTCAATGTCATAAACTCTCTGCTTTTCTTAATATAGACCCACTGCCGGCTAACCACCAGCACCTCCTCCTCCTTCTCCTCCTCCTCCTCCTTCCACACCCTTTGTGGTCTGGCTCAGCAGAAATTTGCTTGTGTGCTCGAGCAGCTTCCACGCTTTGATTTACAGACGGTGTTATGAACACGAGTTCTCACCTCACTGCACCTAAATATTACTGCAGGGAGGTGAAATGAGCTCCGTTTAAAGGTGCAGTCTGCGAAGTTGTAAACAAACGGGTAGTCCCACCACCAAAATGCAATATACAAGACTGTAAGCATATCACAAATAGATTCAACGGTCTTTTAATGCAGGTTTTTAATGTTTAATGAAAGGTTCACATCAATAAAGTCTGTAAACACTGCAGTAAAACAGATTTACATTTCATTTATGATAATTACACATAGAAAATCAAATCCTTCAATTATATTTGAATAAACCTGCACATTAAATGGTACAAATGATTACTGATTGTATTCTTGATTTGCATACCTTCATGACATTCATGACGGTAATTATTGTGGTATAAATATATTCACGTTGAAGTAAAGTTGTATTAGAAGAGAAAATGCATCTTTTACATAGACTTTATCTTTTTTTTGATGATGTAAATGGTCTTTCACTCTTTAAAAATATAAATACATATAAATAAGAAGCCTATCATATAACTATAATTAAAATTACACTTATTTTGATACTGTGCTGGTGTGTGCACTAATAAGAATTTAGGCATGTTTAATCACAGGAGCAAAAACAGCAATATATCCTTACATAATGTAAAAAGTGGCACATGGTCCAAATCAATTTGCACTTTGGTCTGGATCAGAGCCTTGGTCTGTAATGCATGTTACAATGAATGATATGACATTTGAGTATAAGATCACCAGTAGCAGAAATGAACATCTATAATCATGATGGATACACCCCAGACATTGTTCTGTCTCTCTGGATTGCCATTATGAGGTTACAGCTGGTATGTAGTTAACTACAGTACGCCGTTGAAGCTCAGTTTAGAGGGTGAACATTGCACAGCTATCAGATGACCATCTCATATCTGCTGAAGCTGAAACTAGAGGATGACATGGATGCAACATAGAGTCATCCCCCAATAGTTTAAATCATGTCTTGCAATATTTAAATAGAGTTTATGGCTTTAGTTTGTGTAATTGCACATTTTTTATTGTGCTTGGCCTGATGGGCAGCTTGGTTTTTTCTTTGGGTTTTGGTTCTGAACACAAGATTTCCTCCACACACATTAACGAGATACAAACTAGTAGCTGACTCCTCAGATTGTCTGGGACAAAACTTAAATTTATTAGATTGCAATTGGACCAATCTGTCATAATACAGGAGGCAGGGAGATAATAACTACCAGGTCAAATACATGTTAATCCATTAATCCCTTAAATGTGGAAATGGGATTCCCTCCTAATGGGTGTTTGTCAGGGTTTAAAGCCCGCATCACATCACACCGAGAAATGTAAGAGCAGTCTTCAGTTAGACACAACAGTGGGTGGACATGGGTGGAGGTCCTCACATTGTATAATGTCATCATACCTTACTGTAGATCTGTTTGGATGAGAATGATAATATATATATATATATATATATATATATATATAAATATATATACTTTCAATACCCATTTATTTAAGTTTCAACTGATATGAGCTAACATTTAGTAAAAAATTGCAGCACTGAACCATTTTCTTATTTATTTTCAGTTAATGTCCTGTGCAGACTGAGAGAAGCTAACATTATGAAACCACAGGATACTGAGTGATATCTGCCATGTGCCACAGACAGTGCATATGCCAGTAAGCACATGTGTACATAAGAGCAACCTGCAACCATACCGTATGAGTTTTTTAGCCACAATAGTAATATAAATGTTGGTTGGGAAGTTGGTTGGTCCACCACTTTGGTCCAGACCATAGACTGTAAAAAAAATATGGATGTAGTCACCGTGACATCACCCATTGGTTTGTGGACTGCCGTTTTGAAACTTCCAGTTTAGCGATTTGACTGTCGCCATCTTGGATTTGACTGTCGCCATCTTGGATTTTTGGAGCCAGAAGTGGCCATATTTGGACAAGAGGGTGGAGCTGATCCTAGCGCTAGCTGCTAGCTTGGTTAGCACTGTGCATTTATGGTCTATGGTTAACTGTGATAATGCTAATGCTAATTGTCGCTAGCGAAAAAACAGGCTTAAAACTATTAAAACAAAATGTACTTAAAAAACTGCCGATTCCTTAGAGGGTCTTTTATCACAACAAACGCTGAACAAGACTTTTTTCGGTGACCAAAATGTTACAATTAACTTTCAATTAACTGGGGTTACGTTATGTAATCAACCTCGCCCTGCTTTACCTTAAAGCATACACTGCTTTATCATCTATTTTACTTTAAATGGGACATCATGCTGTATTGAAGAAGACTTTAAACTAGTGATTGAGACCATAAACTCATTAGGAAACTGTTTACTGAGGTAATAAATCAAGTGAGAAGTGGGGTCATTTTCTCAGACGTCTATACAATCAGACTTCTTTTTGCAACCAGTGGAGTCGCCCCTGTTGGCCATTAGAGATAAAGCAGGCACTTCTGCATTAGCTTCCACTTTTCAGACCAGGAGCTACCTGCTTGGTCCAGACATAAATATCTCATCAACTATTGGATGGATTGTCATGAAATTTGATACAGATATCAATGCCCCCTCAGGATTAACTGCAATAACTTGACTTTCTATCTACCGCCACCATCAGGCCAACATTTCAATTTGTCCATAAACTTTGGTTTATGACCAAATACCTGCTTAACTAATGACATCAGCCTCAGCTGTGCTGTGTTTAATGCTAATTAGAAAATGTTAGCATACTAACATGCTAAACTAAAACAGTTAACATTATACCTGCTAAACATCAGAATGTTAGCGTTGTCAATGTGAGCATGTTAGCATGCTGACGTTAGCTGTAGTCTCTTCTTGTTTACTGACTTAATAATGGTTAACAGTTGGTTCCCACTGGGTCCCACAGTTAAATGACAAATCAGCAGAGGGAATAGTATAGATAGAGAGGAAATAGTAATATCCTGTATACTGTACTGTTTGTGCTTCTGTGATTATATGATTCAAACATCCATCCATCCATGTAGTGTTTTCCTTGTGTATTGGGAGCTCTGCCAGCACTTATGAGCCATGTATTGCATGTATGTATGCTAACATGAAGCAGGACACGTTGTAAGAGCACCATCCTTTTCCTAAACTGAAACACACATTTAAAAAAAGGGCAAACAAACATGTCCTGGTGTCTCTTCTCTCTATTTAAATCCCTAATGAGATGAAATCTGGAAGGGTCCCATCTGAGTGTCTAATTCATGCCGGCTGAGCCGTGTGTCAGGCTCGGCTAAGCGTGACGGCAGCCTGGTGCTTTTGCAGTTTTCATAGAGATTGCTACTTCGCTCCTCAATCACAGACGGTTAATGCTTGGCCATGCTTCACTGCGGAAGGAGAGCTAATTTGAGGGGAGTTGAGTGAGACACTGGTATGACTGACGTATGCACATCACAATGAGTCAGTATGAGTTGCCAAGCGGTGACCACACTTTTGATAGAAAGAGTGACCATGTAAGGTCATGACTAATTGTATGTGTTTAAATAATGAATATGCAAGATACTGAGTAATGGCTGCATGTTTCACTTAAAGTGTCTGGACAGCCTAAATACACACAAATAAAAATATTAAAGAAATAATTCTATTTTGTATCTAAAAATATAGAAAAACACACATTTAATACCTGTTTTATGGTGCTGCTGGGAATGGAAGATGTATTAAAAGTTTATATATTAAAGTTTATTGTTAAACCTTCATCTCTTGTGTCTCGCTCAGGGAAACTGACTCACTGCTGAATGTAGTGGAGACTTGTCAGACAAAGCTAAGAAAGTTGTCTATTCTCAGGCTCTATATGCACCCAGATCGCTATTATAAGTAACCTTGGCGGAAAAAGTGTTTTTTCCGGCTCTAGGGTTCTCCCCTTTCATTTAGGCTGTTATTTCCTATGGCGAATACGTCAGTAGTGATTATTCCATTAAGATCTGGGACAGTTCCCATGCTGTTGGTTTGAAGAGAGCATATGAGACGTCTGTAATCACAGATCAAGTCTAGTTGAGATGCAGAGCGGAGATTTGTTGCTGTTGTTGTTTTTCATCTTTTTCTGTTTCGGCTTCTGTTTGCGATGATGATGATGATGATGAAGCAGTTTGCTGGCTTCTTAAACTACAGTAGTCTCATCCATTTCATCACTTTATCTAACACAGTAACAAGCTTTTGTTCCTTAATTGATTCGTCTGGGTAATAATGACAAAGTCCAGGCTCTGACATAATTGTTAGCTGATTACATAAATAACCAGAAAGAGAATGAAGTTGCCACAGGAATGAACTAAAATACGTTTTTTTGACCGCATATGTTCATCAGCAGCAACATATATCATCACTTGACAATCAGGGCTACACCCATCACTATATAAACAAACCAGACACATTATCTGCTGTCATAACCCACCAGTCCTCATTTGAAGAAGGATAACCTACATTTGTTTTAAACAGCCACTGCAGAAAGTCCAGCATGCCGGATGATGTGTAATTATAGTTGTGGGGGAGGTTTGTAAAAGAGATTTTCTCTACGTTTGTGTTGATTTTAGTGTGTTTTATTAGACGCGTGTCATACTTTGGCTCCGCGCCACGATGCCACTGCAGCCGAGCTAATGATAGAGGAGGAAACCCAGAGCGTGGACAGACAGAGACGAGGAGATAGATAGTGCCCTCTGGAATGTTTTGAGAAGGGAGGGGTGGCACACAGGAAGTGGCATGGGGTTGGATTTAGCCAACAACGTCTGCGTGGGTGTTGGGGCACAAAGACAGCAAGGTCAGGGCCTTCAGTGCCAGCTGTCATGCCAGCTGATTCATGAGGGCACTTTTTTCCCTCAGGAGTCCAGTCCTTATGATTTTGAGAAAACTCCTCGGGAATATTCATCCTACAGAGAGAGCAGCTGGGTCCACATAAAGCTTTCAAAGAGTTCTTCAGTAGAGCTGCAACGATTCGTTGATCAATTCATTAGTCGATCGACAGAAAATTCATTGACAGCTAGTCCAAGCAAAAGGCCATATATTCTCTGATTTCAGCTTCTCTAATGTGATGATTTACTGCTTTTCCTCATATGTGACAGTAAATTAAACTTCTTGAGACTGTTGGTCGGACAAAACAAACAAACTGAAGACATCACCACAGGCTCTTTAGTCTGAATGCCATTTTTCACTGTTTTTGAACATTTTATAGACTAAAAGATTAATCGATGATGACAATAATTTAGTTGCAACCCTATTCTGCACTTCTCACTGCTGTGGGACTTGCTGCAGTGCAGTACTTATGCAATATTTCAGTAGTAGTAGTGCAGTATAATTCACCCCATGTGGTCATGCTCCTGTTTTGATTTATATACTCATTCTTTGATATGTAGTAGAGCTACAATTAATCAATTAGTCGAGTCAATTTTGATAATCATTTTAGTCATTTTTTAAGGAAAAATGCCAAATATTTTGCTTCTCCAATGTGAGAATTTGAAGTAAACTGAATTTTTTTAAAAACATTTGAACCACCAAGAACATTCTTCACTATTTTTTTTACATTTTATAGACAAATTGAATAATTGATAGTGAAAATAATTGTCAGTTGCAGCCCTAATACGTAGGCAGTCATCTCTGTGATCATCATGTCTGGATTACTGCCTTGTTCTTTCTACCTGCCTTAATCAAAAAGCTTTAGACTGGCTGCACTGCACAAAACTCTGCTGTGTGTCTTTTACTTGAACTAGAAGAGACTGGATCACATTACACCTGTTTTAGCTGCTTTACACTGGCTGCCTGTTTGGTTTAGAAGTTTTTTGCTCATGTTTAAAGCATTATTCAGCCAGACAACTACCTAGTGTGCCTATTTAACAGAGTGTGTAAGATGATATCAGCCTTTCAGTTACATTCAGGATTATCAGGGAACAGAAAGCTTGTAGGACTGAGGAGTTTAGCTCAGGACAGACGGGCAGAGGTGAATACAAATAGGTAAAGGTGCAGTAATGTGCGTGTGTTTTTCTGACCTGTTTAACTGCATCCTTGTAGTATCAGCGTGGCTCGACTGGAAATGCGGTATCCACTCAGATTAAACCTGCCAATTATGTTTGAACCAGTTAGATGCGCTCATCCCTGGAGCATCTGCACTTGAGTTGTTCCGCCCATTGTTACTCATTCATCAGCTGTCAGACTTGTTTGTATGGTTTGCCTCCCTCCACGCTCACAGGGTTTTGATCTTTTAAAAAAAATCCAGCAGACTACAATACAAAAAGAAATCGCTCTCCAACAGGAATATCACTGCAGGGTTTTTGCCATATAGTTTGTTTTTTGTGTTTGTTGACAAGGCGTGACATAGAAAACAGTCTTACTGCAGCGTGTCATTCCTACAACAGAGAGGATTTTGCGTACCTAGTTGTAAATTTAACCCACAGCTGCAGTGTGTCCAATGTGGTTTCCTGTCACACTTCTCTCTCTTTTCAGTGGATTTTTTTTCCCCACCTGAGCTTTTAGAAAACCGTGTTTCTAAAGGAGAGGGGGAAAGAAGAAGCAATGAATAAGTAGTTAGCTCCAAGACGGTAAAGAATTTCTCATCAGTTTTCTTAAGAGATCCATGATGAGCTTTAACATTTGAGATACAGTTACAGAACAGTTTTATCATCATGCTCTGACATTTTTATCTTGTTTTCCTCCTCTGATCTCACATACATCCTAATTGAATATTTTGGCAAAGCACCGTCTGATACTCGCAGTACTTAATAAACCAGCTTCTTCCAGTTCCTCCTTTCTTTAGCCTCACGCTGTGCCTCTGAGAGACCGTAATCTTCAGAGCGTTTTGAAAAGATTCGGGATCTATGTTTTTAGGATCTTTGTAACCCTCTGAAATCTGTTTGATCCCCGAGATATTTTGAACACTGATTTTCATCAACCCTGCAGTTAAAAATGTACCAAAGAGGCTGCTGCTTCTGTGCTCGTTCCTCTTTAGATGCAGGCAGTGTAGGATTAGTTTTGTGTATGTGTGTGTGTGTGTGTGTGTGTTTGTGTTGAACGGTGTGTAACTGACCACTGACCTTTGTTATTGCTTGTATATCACAAATCTCCGACTTTTTTTTTTTTTAAATACACGCTGCAGACATCAGATTAGATTAAACTACAACAGGGTTGTTACAGCAGCAAATATGATATACTGCACTATAGATAATAATAACTGTGAATTACGCAACACATAAATTAATACATTGAAAAACACAGATCACATTTAACTAAAAATACACTAAATATACAGAAGCAGTGTTTTCATGAGCAGATTTACAGGATGATGATCACACAGTCTGTGGTGGGAGAACATATATACAGAGATGTGTCATCAGCTAATAATCAATTCACATTATCACTGTATTTGTGCAGAACATCTAACAGTATGTCCTGTGGGCCACATACAGTACCTGCATGGGTTTCCATTGCAGTAAACACTTAATCATCATAACCTCTTCTCCCCCGTGGGTGTACCAGTCTTGTTCCTTCCCTTTATAGAATATAAATAAATTCAATATTTTATCACCAACAATCCTTGTAAACCTTCCCCTTTACAGCAGCCTCCATTGCCAGAGTCTGTGAGGAGAGATAAGAGTGTCTCCTACCAGATATACCAGTATACACAGATCCCCCATGTACCTGTCCGACTCTTTTCTTCTGTAGAAATGTTCAGTGCTGTGGCTCTGTCCTCAACTGCTCGTGTTTAATACCCAACCGACACTCACTGCCTGAACCTGCACTTATAAAACCTGCTTATTGTTGACTTTTTGTAAAAAACAGAATTTCTTAAACATCATGTAAACAGGGCTGGTTTCTGTAGTTGGAATAAGGGATTAGGAGAAACCTGGTTGATTAACACCAGATTTTATTGGGTAAAGCTGATTTCTTAATCTACTAGAGCGGCAACGATTAGTCGTTTAATCACTTAGTTGCCAACTATTGAATTAATCGCCATCTATTTTGATAATCGATTGTGATATACTGATTCCAGCTTCTTAAATGTGAACTTTTTCTGGTTTCTTTAGTCTTCTATATAGTAAACTGAATATCTTTGGGTTGTGGACTGTTGGTTGGGACAAAAGAAGACATTCGAGGACGTAATCTTGGGCTTTGGGAAACAGGGATTGAGATTTTTAACCAATGTCTGACATTTTATGGACCAAACAACTAATCGATTAATCGAGAAAATAATCAACAAATTACTCAATAATGAAAATAATTGTCAGTTACGCTTCACTGAGAATCTAACAGGATTTTCAGATGTCAGACTGAGAGAAGTACGGAGCTACAGAATCTCAGATGAGGTTTTAAAGTGGTTTCCTGCAGACAGGTGGTTCACACAGAGTAGCACTGGTTATATTTATTTAGGAAAACTATCATATATAAATTTAAAATATTAAATGTAATCACAGAATTATAGTTGCAAAATTATATTTAAAATATGTTTAAAATCAGAGAAAATGTCAAATGATACAAGTAATTTTTTTTAGGAAAGTTATGATCAAATATGTCTTTCAAGATTTAAATATGAGGGTAAGACGTTTTTTCAAGGGTGTCCTTGGTTTCACGCTAATAAGTTTAGTCCATTAAATGTCAACTCGCTCTGCTGGTTAACCAGGTTTCCTGTGTGCATGCGAAAAACGTACTGACTTACAAACATGCGGCGTGTTGGCTGTTAGCTACCATGAGGTGTAACAGTCACGTGTCATGTTATATTTTCATTTCTGCTCCTTAACTCTTAACTTTTTCCTCTTTGAATTGACTTTATCATGCAGACCTATTATCAAGTATTTGAATCTTGTTGTCTTAAAATATATTTTTGTAAAAAAATGTCTGATAGCAGCAGTTTCGAGATCAACTTATTTTAAGAATCTACTTCAGTCAAATGTTTGATATTAATGGCGACTTGGTGACTTAGTTGATCAGTCATGTGTCCTTTCTCTTTGCGTAGCTGTCAGTCATCATTGTTTTTTTCTCTGCAGAGGTGTTGATGAGCGAGTTGTCTCGTCCGTGCCGCATGATGCTGCTGGTGAATCCACAGAGCGGGAAAGGACAGGCACTCACTCTCTACAACAACCACATCCAGCGAATGCTCAACGAGGCCGGGGTCTCACACACACTGGTCATCACTGGTGAGTTGGAGGCACAATATATTCTCTGGTAATTTTTTTCAGTTTTACCTTTAATTTGCATCTGATGCAGCGATGAGTGTTTGCAGGATATCCTGGTGGTCAGTCAGTCCAGCCAGAGAGGCCTGCTTGAATTGCCTTTCATCCATACATGCTCAAGTGTCCTTGAGCAAGATATTTAATCCCTTCCTGAACCACAGGCTGGAAAGAAACTGGTCATAATAAATGGTTTGTTGATTGAGTTGCTTGAAATAAAATGAATAAACCTTGAATGACAAAAGATGTTTTTACATACACTGGCACACACACACACACACACACACGTGTGTATCACGCAAACCAAAAGCTCTCACAGCATGAATCCACCGTGACTGTAATCATGTTGTCATAATTATTCTTAAAAGCTTTTTCTAAACTTGTCATGCAAACACGTATCTTACACACGCAGATAAACACATTTATCTCTGTTTGTATCACTGACAGTCTCTCAGAAATCACTCTCCCGCTTGTAATATCTATGACAGTGGATGATCTCACACACACACACACACACACACACCTCTTTCCGTGTCCCTGCTTTTCTCTCTCTCTCTGTCCCAGTACCCCTCCGCTGGTTTAAATCCTTTTCGTGTTTTCATGCTGTCACCAACATTATGCTGATCAACTGCCTCTGACCCATATGCATGCAGAGTTGTTATGTAATAAATATGTGTACACACAGTCAGACACACATATGGATAAAGACACATCCATGACAAACGCACACATTTACACAAAATCCCCTTTTGCCACGATTAGATTTGATATAATCGTGTGTTCATAATCATCACTATAATCTATGCTGGGTGGTAATGATTATACGGCGCACACCCCCATGTATAGCACGTGGACAGATAAATAACTCGATAGCAGATGTGCTATAGATGCCCTCAGCCTGATCGTTTCAGTTATTCTGTGGAGTTTTCCCTCGTCTGTCATTTTGATTCTCTCTGTCTGGGGCTGTTCATGAATCAGTGCAGCGTCAGATAACAGACAAAAAGTATGTCTTTCATCGCAGTGGGAGGTGCACACAGAGAGAAAAGAGGGCAGACAAGAAAAGAGAAGCACAGTGAGGAAGAAAGGCAGAAATCCTCGTACGTGCAGCGCTGGCACCGTGCTGAAAATGTGGAAAAGACACACACACACACACACAGAAGAGCTTTTTGTGAGAAATACTTTTTAAGTTAATCCCGGAGAATATATTACAATAGATTTGAATCCCCAAATCTGCATCTGTGAAAGAGCATGACTACTGACAGGGATATTTGGATACAATCTCTTTGACTCATAGACTTCTGAAATAAATCTTTCACTCTAATCTCTAGTTTTAAGCCTCAGTAAAAGAGCATTAAACTTTTTGGTTTACATGCAGTCGAGTAATTCCTCAAGAATCCTAATTGGGCGCCACATTAAAAAAAAACAATCACACATGCACATTCATTTGGACTAGAATAATAATTTCCGCCTCAGCTGTGTCAAAGCTGTGATCTGTTTTTAATTAATACTACATATAATAGATGTTAATTCATCATTAGTATTGCTTAGTAAGCCATTAATAATAACTTGGAGGTTGTGAAAAATCCACTTTATTTTTTTTGTCTTTTTAGCTCTTAAATTCATAAAGGTCATTTGACCACCTTTGGAAAAATGCTGTAGAGCATCTGAGCCATTTAATAAAAAAAATATAAACATCTACTAATGTTTAATTAATGGTTATCGAGGGTTATTATTAGTGGTTATTAATGGTGAAAAAATAGTTACCGTTTATGTTTGCAAAGGGATGATTCCAAAGGGGTTTTTCAGAACGTGGCAACCAAACGTTCTTATTAATGGCTTGTAAATGATTTATTAGTCACATCTTTTAAACTCTTTATAAAGGGTGCCTTACTGGGAAGTGGTACTGAAAAGTTTTTGCTCTGCAGCAAACATGTAACACAGCAAAAAGCTCTGTGCAAACAGTTGTGTTCATCAGATAGTTTGCATATTTTAGACCCAATCCTGAGCAGCATGTGAGTATTTAGACTTATCAGTTGAATTAAGATCATTTCAACATTTCATCGTTAATGAGTAAATGAAATATTGAGTACCTCATGAAACACATTGTACAAGAGGACAGATGGAGAGATGGTAGCTGCTGTTAAAGCTGATTAAAATGAGATTATAAATGGCTGGAAACCTGTACCCACATGAGTTTTTCTGCTTTTAATGAGCTGGACTTCTTCAGTGGTCAGACTGCATTGCTCATGTTTGAACAATTTGTGATCACACGCTGCTTTTTGCCAGGTGTTTTTTCATCTGTTTCCAAGTCCAACATCAGTATACTTTGCTTTAGAAAAGAGACATTTTTACTAATCACTCCCTTACTGTGTTTACTGAATGATGCAGTAAACAGCGCCAGTGTGGTAAAACTGTAATCTGAGTGACGCTGCAGTAAAAACTGCAAAAATGAGCATTCCTGATTTAAACATTGTAAACTGACCCTTTACCCGAATGAACTCCTGGTGTCAGATATTGAAACTGTTTCACCCACATGAAGCATGACAAAAACACAAACTGTTTCCTACACAGAAGCTGCTCTGTCCTAAACAAGCTGGTCTGAAGAGTGATGTCACATGACTTGTGAGAGGAGCGTTCCTCCAAACTGAAACTGTAACGTCTCTTATCTGAAGCTTATATGAGGCTTCAGCAGTCTTAGTCATATCAAGTGCATATCTAACACAATTACAGTCTTTTTAGCATCAAATTGTTTGTGTTTCCTTGGACTTTGGCACTAAAAAGACTGTAACATTGAAAGATATCTACTTGATTTGACTCATTTGGTCAACTGAAGCTTCATATTAGCTTCAGATAAACTTTTAAATATATTTTTGCACAGAAGGAGGCTTGTGGATTTTGGCCCCCATCACTTACATTGTAAATGCACTATAAAGGGATCTTCTAATGGCCAGTATGAACAGGAGGAATGATTATAGCAAGAAAAACCTGTTTCAATGTTTATTTGGGCTCCTGACTGTTGTTTTAAGACAGACTTGAAAAATGATGAACCCGTCCTTTAGGATAACTCGCTAGTGGTGAGCGGCCACTCGCAGTATTACAGTGAAAAAATCCCCTTGCGGCACAAAAAAGCATCTCAATGCAGTGGATGTGTCAGACATGAACGTATTTTTTGAATGTAACCTGTAACAGCACATAATAACATAGTTAGCTAATGATGCTAACTCCTGGCCCTGGATTAACGCTTGGTTACCACTGTAGGTAGTAAGCTAGTTAGCCAGACAGGCTAATGTTTGCGGCTCACTTTAGAGAACACAAACACACTATTTAACCCATTCCTTACACTTTTGCATTTATTTTTTTTGGCAGGCACCCTCCAAACTCTTTGGATACTGACTGTCCCTCTCACTAGTACCCTGTATACAACACTTGCTAAGCTATGTTGCTGTTTGGGGGAAGGTTTTAGCGAACAGTCAGCTGGGACACACACATTTTGAGCAGCACATTACCAGTGAAAAATGTGTTTTATAATATGTTTGGCTATAAACAGCACGTCTGTCGGCATCTGTTCTTGTGTATCTTGTGTATCATGTGTATCATGCGTATCGTCGGCATCTGTGCGAGGTGTATGGTTGGAAGTCTCTTGTATGCGGTTGCTAACAAAAGTGGACAGACTCATTATTGGGTCCTTGGCTGTGTGGCAGCTCTGGGCACCGCCAGGGGTGGAGGATAGATGAAGGATGACTGCACTGCTGGACAGATCCAGTGCAGAGAGAGAGTGTGTGTGTGTGTGTTTGTCAGTGGGTGCCTGCATGTGTCTTTGTGGCAGTAAAGACGGCACACTGATTCCTCGCAGGCAGTCTCCATCGCCGCTCAGGCATCCTAAGATGTCTGTCAGACAGTATTAATTAAACGGCAGCAACACGCTCGTCTTCCTCTCGTGCTCGGACTCATCTGCTAAATACAAATCACAAATATTCACCAGAGGAGGCAGACAACCCCTCGAACAACCCCTCTGCTGCTCTTTCTTTCTCTTTCAATCGTTTGTTCTTTCTTTTCTGGCAACAATCCACATGCTTTCTTAAAAATGTCACGGCTTATTTAACAAGGTACCTTACATACTGTGATGATACTGTACATACTGTGCTATGGTCCATGTGAGGATGTGAAGACAATTATTGCATGTATGAACTGTATAGAGCAAGGAGAGGACATGGATCTGGGAAGCATCCCGGATCCTACAAAGTCATTAATAAATATATCAATTTATCCTGTTAAAGCAGAATCTGGGAAATGTAGCAGCCAACTTTGGTGGCTCACAACATTTGATCTTAAAAATCCATAATTCCTGTAACATGACATGGGTTACCTGCACACTGTGCACAAATCTGTCTGGTCTGCAATGCTTAAAAAACACCAAAAAAAAAAAGAAAAGATATGGTTTCCAGTTTTCTCTGGATGGAGGAGTTGCTCACGTCTGCTCTATTTCTAACTTTTGTATTGTTCTGTAAAAGTATTGGTTTGTTACTTCATGTGGTTGGATACAGGCAAATCTGGCCCGTGACACAATTTCATGAGGCCTCCTACATGTTTAGATTCTATTGTTACATCTGGCCCACAATTTAATCTTTGTTTTTTAATTTTAGTTTCCCCCCAGTCTTGTGTGTTAGAGTGTAATAATTTTTTTTTAGCAAGGTTGCAGCATCGGACCATAAGCACTGTCTCTTATGTCACATTTAACATTTAATTGCATAACTTGCCAGCATGAACACTTCAGCTTTGACCAACAGCACTCTGATTTACTGTGGTGCATCTGACGACCAAATGAGTCTTTCCTAACCTAAAACAAAAACAGGCTGACCTGGAACACACAAAGTCCTTTATGAACTCTAATGTGAATGTTTTCTGTCTCATCTGCAAGGAAAAGCTCTCCAGTAATAGAGATTTCAGAGAAGATGACTGCTTTAATAATGTTCTTGTCAGTTTTCACAATGAAACATTTTTCAGTGCAGCCTTTAAGAACCAAATCACTTATGGATTTTGAGAGCCGCCCCTATAGACTCAGGGTTTTTCCACCATCACTCTATGACCGATCATTTCCAGGATTTGCTTGTTTAATGTGGTTTTTACCACTTTTGTGTAATTGCAGTTTGGTGGACTGTAAATATACTTTAAGTTGAAACATATCTTGATTGTCACTCAGTTTAAGTACTTTTTCCACTGGCAGACCGCAAAAGATCGCCCCATGTTTAAACTCCTGTTAACCGATTCTTCCACGGTTCAGGCTCGGATGAGGGCATCGTCAGAACAGGAAGAGTCCATCAGCGCCTGTAGCTATCGGCACAAACCATTCAAGTCTCTCTGGATCTGTGATGTGTGAGAGGAAAACTACACTCAGTGGGGAAAAAAAAAACCCATCATCAGTCAGTAAATGTTAGCACAGTGGGGTGAAAGTAGCCTCCTTTGGTGATGTTTACAGTGTGCAGCGCAGCATGAATATTAGAATATAAGATTTGAGAAGCTACTTTTTATCTCTCTGTTACAGTAAACATATTAAGACTAGATTAAGACTCCACTTGTGTGTTGACGGGTGGTGAGCGAGGCTGTGGAAACATGTACACAAGTCAGCCTGTGCACAATGCAGTGAGACGTCTTCTTTGGCTATGCAAACATGCCAAATACAGCCAGTCCAGGTCTGTTCAGCTTGATATCCAAGTCGTTCTCTAAGTTATTTCAACTGTCCAATTTCAAGACCCGCTGGAAGCGCGCGCCACCGCCACTTCTCGCTTGTCCATATGGGCATATCGAAGTGGAGATATTTACGTCACAGTGTCAACAAGTTTTAGCATGTTAGCATTTCTTAGCAAGCATTGTGTAAATAAACAACTCACCACTTTCTCCAACAATTTGTGCTATTTTGTGCCAAACCGTATTTCTTTTGTCCTTTTAAGTCTAAAGAGTCGGATAAAAGTGAGAAAGAATTCCTGATGTTCCTCCACGGACATCTTCACACAGCTTCCTGGTCCACCTTTAAGCCACATGAAACTTTCAACCCCTCCCTTTTTTTTCACACTGCTGGTCAGTCCCGCGTCGCCTGGAATCCCACACTGCCTTGCAAAGCGATTTGCTCGTCTCATAGAAAATGAATGGGGGTGAACTACGTTTAGTGGGTCTGGAAGACTGTCTGGTCTTCTGTCGTGACAGGAAACAGTTGGGGACATACATAGAGAACCTCACGCCAAAAAAAAAAGTTAAAAAACATTAAAAATGTCAGTATAACCCACCTCAGGCGCTCCCTGGTGTGTGTATGTGTGTGTGTGTGAGAGAAAAAGAGCCACAACGATGCGTGAGTGTGTTTGTGTGTTTGTGTGTACAAATGTGTGTGTATATCTGTGTGGCTACGCCCTCAGGCACCTCCCCAGCAGCTGAGTAAGCTGTCATAGTGTTAATAGTGTTTCCTGCTGTACCAACACACACATGCACACACACTCAATAGGCAGTGCTATTTAACTGTCATCTCCTGCTGTTGTTTTGGTGGAGGAGCACTGCAGCTAGACTGTGCTGCTTGAAGAGAGCTGCAGTCAGGATGTGTGTGACAGCAGGGTGGAGGTTCATCTGGATACAAGGTCAAGGTCTGAGGACAGAGCTCAGTACCTCAGATGCACTTAAACCGTCTTGATGGAAGCTTTTGAAATCTGTAAACTGTGAACTTATTAGAAGCTAACGAAGCATTTAATATGGTTTACACTCAAGGAGCTTTTACATATTTGTATCTACTACATAATGTGACTGTTAGGCTACATTATGCTCATATGTACATTGAAAGTTAGTTGCACGACTACACTGTGAGAGATGGGGGACAAAATAATGATGTCTACCAAATGATTTTAATGCAAAATTGCATTTATATGTCCTTATCCCTCTGCTACAGCTCAGCAGGGAAACACAGACTAAGAGAATTTTTTATGAAGAAGACAAATTTTTTAAGAAGCTCTCTTGATTCAAGACTCCTTTTTGCACAAAACAGGACTGTGGATTTTGTCCCTCACTCACGTTGTAGTTCTACTATGAAGGGATCTCTTGCAGCCAGTATAGACAGAAGGAGGAATGATTACAGTGACCATGAAAGGGGTTCGCTATAAAGGGGGGGTTGTGTAAGGCCATTTCTGTAACCCATCAACATCCACTTGATGCAGTGACTGGCCAGCTGTGCGTAGTTGAGAAAGTCATAACTCGTCTCTCTAGTTCTCCTTTTTACATTCCTGACATAACCATTTCAGTCACGTTTAATGTGAACAGCTGAGTGCGACACTATGAACAATATCACCCCCCCCCCCCCCCCATGACAGCTGGCTTTTTACCTCGCCTTCGAGTACGAACCAGTTCTGATCGACCATAAAACGACTACAACTCTGAGATGTGCATGCGTGGTGCTGCTGCTGCTTTTTCTGCCATGAACTCAACATTTACTTTTTAGATCAAAAGCTACGTGACAAGCATCACTGCAGTTTTACCTGTTCTCATGAAGATAAAGTTATTTATTTATTGGGAGGTTAGAGATTACTCATCTTAGTAAGCAATTCCTCAGACAGACCAGAGGACAATAATGAAGCAGAGATCTGCATGACTGTAATGAGTTAGTCACATTGCCTCAATCCACAGGGACAAACTCAGCTGGACAAAACTACAGCTCTCCTCTCCTCTCCTCTCTTCTCCTCTCCTCTCCTCTCCTCTCCTCTCCTCTCCTCTCCTCTCCTCTCCTCTCCTCTCCTCTGCAACAACAGCTATAAAAGTCATTACAAGCACCGTGTGACTTATATCCGTCCCTGATATTTGTTTTCCGTCACCTCCCCACACCCCTTCGTTTAGCCTTTATCAGTCTAACTGCGGAGGGGAGTTGCATACTAAAAATTGCTGTCAGCCTCTGCTCCCACCACTGCAGTGTCCCTGCGCTGCTGTGTTGCTTATTGGGGCCCTTCGGTCCTTTTTAGTGTACGGCCTCTGCATAGATAAGGAAATGTGACGTGACTGGACTGATAAGGAGAAATTGATTCCTTTACTCTGCAGAGTTTAGGGAAGGTAAGAAGAGAAGCCTAGAAATAAGATCCATCTCCAGAGGTCTTTGTGTGTGTGTGTGTGTGTGTGTGTGTGTGTGTGTGTTAAGACATGAGAATAATGGCTGGGTCAAAGCACAGAGTAAAGTAGTTACATGCAGGAGACACAAAAGAGGACAACTTATTTTCAGGTCCCTGCAGCCCAAAAGTCTGGGAAAGTGAAATGTATTTGTGGAATATTTAAATATTAGATTTAGAAGGTGCATGAGGAATTGGAAACAGTCTTAATTCGTGAAAACGGTAATGCTTGCAATGATTAAAAGGAATAGTTTGACATTTGGGGAAATATACTTCTTCACCGTCTTGCTGAGAGTTAGATGAGAAGATCGTTACCACTCTCATATCTGTCAGGTAAATTATGTTTGTTTGATCTGTACAAAAATCATAAAAAGGCCAGTAAAAACGAGAAAATAAATTTCATACAGGAAAAGCGACTCATTTCTTGTATCTTGTACAAACAGTAGTGGAGGTTTGTATAGATGTAAAACACTATTGTTAGGGGAATCCATGGGTCACCAAAATCATCTAGTTTCAAATTCAACTCACAAAAGCCTTAAAACAAATAATCCATCACCCTGTGGCTCTGTTTTCCTCATTCTAATGCAGGCTGTGGCTGCAGTTCTGTAGATGGGTTTTGTTTTTTAGGAAATGTATTCGATGCTTCATCACTTCCATTTTTGTTTTTACTCTTTACACCCCAGAAAAGCACAGAGCTCTGCATGTTACACACGCTTTGTCTGCTTCTCTTGTATAGAAATTACACAAAAATGATATACTGTAAGATAAATAAATAATGCTGATATGAAGAGAGGAGGAATGGTGTGGAAGACAGACAGAAGTGAAAGGCTTCTAGTGTTGCAGATTCTCAGCAGGTGAAACAGCGGAGAGAGTTGTGACTGTAGTTGACGTGGCGGTCGGGTGCACTTGACTGGCTTCTCTTCACACCTCACAGCTCTTCTTCTGCCCTTTCACCTTCAGACGGAGGACAGAGAGACTGAGCAGTACACTTCCTCATTCACACAGAAACAGACAGGAGTACTCGAAAACTTGATTCCAGAGAAAGCAATCTGAAACTGTGCTGTGATAAGATAATATAGCTCAGATGGAAGAAAGTTGAGATATTAAAACAGAATTAAAACATAGACAGCACTAGCTAAAAACATAACTAAATACATTACAGTACATGTATGTGTGTAAAGGTCTTTAGTTTTTGTTCTCTGGCCTTCAGACACTTCAGTTTAGCAGGAACCAGATCGTTAACTCTTACTAAAGTATCTAATCTGGCTTCATCTTAATCTCACCTGCTAAACAACTCAGTCAAAACAAATAAAAACAGATTAAATCTCAAACAGGTTCTCAAACTGTGGTCTTGAGGAGGTTTCAGAGGATGTCCCAATAAAAGAATATATATATTTTATTTTCACCACACTTCACACTTCTTAAGATAATATGTTGTAATCTCACTGATATTGTCTCCACACATACAGTTATCAGCAGTATTACCAACAGAAACCTTCCTACATACAGCAGGCGTCACTAGAAAATGAATCATCATCTATTTTGACAATAATAATTGTTTTAGTCATTTTTTAAGAAATACAACAAATATTTGCTGTTTGCAGCTTCTCAAATTTGAGAATATTAAACTTTCCTCCATCATTCACGATAGAAAACCAAATATCTGGACTGTTGATCAGATAAAACGACATTTGAAGGCGTCACCATGAAATTATAACATTTCATGGTGGGTTTTTTTTGACATTTTATAGACAAAACAATGAATCGATGAATCGAGAAAATAATCAGCAGATTAATTGATAATTAAAATAATTGTTAGTTGCAGCCCTTCATACATGTGTGTACGCTTGTCAGACAAATTTGACATTTTTGCATGTTCAGCTGACCTCTGCACTGACTATAGACGACTCTCAAGGTCTCGAGCAGTTAATTAGAAATAATTAATTGGGAGTGTACTAATTCAGCATTTTCCCTATAATTAATACCTAATTATGTTTTTTTTCCAGGAAACATCTGGGAAATTATTAGGAATTTCTGAACCTCTAAAATAAAGTGTTCAAACTTCAAATCTGCCACTGTACATTTGTTCTCTTCTGCACATTTACTTTACAGTATTTTATTATACCTTATATTTTTTTTTACATGTTTAATTAGTCCTGTTCTGTGTGATTTGCCGTGACTCAAAAAGTTACCCTCGTGTCGTCCTCTTTAAACAGAAACTGGCTCTGTCACCAAGGTCGCACCTCATCAGATTATCCAGCCCCAGATTAATTTAACGGAGTGCTCCTGTGTAATTTAGTTGTTCCGATCTAACTGGCAGTGTGATCGGCGCGTCATTTAGGACCATATATCAGCTTTCCCTCCCACGGTGATACTTAAATTGGGGAACTGAAGAGAAAAAGGAGAGAAGATTAAAAGGAGCACTGGGACCTTGGTGTCACCTCATATATTTATTTGCTTAAATACAACCTACGTATTTGTGTCGTGTGTAACTTGATCGCTCATTTACGTACACGCAGGCCAGGTCGTATTCCGACTAACACAAGGGATAAGCAGCTGCTGACAGCAAACACCTCTTGTAGCGTCCACCACACCTCAACTAGAGCTGACCTCTGACCTCTCTGTGGAGGAAGGAAGCTGACAGGACAAATTTCTCTTTTAGCACTTTTCTAGATTTCTCATACAGGAGAAACACCATTTATATTTCTGTGTGTGTGTGTGTGTCTGTGTGTGTTTTGCAGAGCGGCAGAACCACGCCCGAGAGCTGGTGAGAGAGACCGACCTGTCGCAGTGGGATGCTTTAGTCATCATGTCAGGAGATGGACTTCTGTTTGAGGTAAAGAGACATGAGCACTATATTCACACACTTTAAATTAGTTTGGGACAATGACGTCAGCATTCATCACACATTACAGATTCCTGTCAAACAAGGAGAAGTGAAGCTTCAGGAGATAACGAGTTAAAATAAAGAGAAATCCAAAATTAGCAGACTTCCTAGCAAGTTACAGTACCAACAGTCTTGGCCTGTTGACAATGGAGCCATCTTTCCACGACTGTCAGCTGCTGGCTGGCGTTCACACAGCTCAGTCCTATTTTTTTCTGTCCTCGCAGACGTTGATGTACGATGTAGCAGCCTACCATAGTTAAACTAGGTCCAAATATATCTCGGCACCCATTACTTAATATAGTTAGTAAGTAAGTAAACTTTATTTATACAGTGCCTTTAAAAACCAGAGTTACAAGGTGCTTCACAGGTGCACAGAAAACACAGAACCATAGAATTTCACAGAGTGGCCAAACCTAAAGCAATAAAATGAAATATACAAACATAAAACCATTGGAGTAGGAATTATGAAAAGGTTAAAATAACACCCGTCTATACAAGTGGGTTTTTAAAAGCTTTTTAAAATGAGGCGCTGACTCAGCTGATCTGATACTGTGGGGAAGTTTGTTCTTCAAAAAATCTTAAATTGAACTCTGAAACAAATAGAGAGCCAATGTATGGCTCAGTAATCTATAGTGTCTGTGTGGGAAGCTCTGTACTGTATATGTACTATTAATATAGTTCATAAATGTGTTTTATAAATTGAATTAGCCTTTTGTAAATCTGGTGATGTAGCTCGAAGTCCTTGTTGTTTGATGACTCACTGAATGCTGCCCACAGTGCAGACAGGTGGTGACGGTAGTCGACTACTCAGCTGTTCAACTAATGTGTGAAACCTCTAAAAAGCAGAGAGTACATATTTACCCACACAAAAAAGGTCAATTTGATGATAAGTGCCTTGGAATACCTGTTATTAGGATGTTTTAAATACCTGCCAAAATTATCGAATGATTAATTACTTTTATTTTATATTTTAAAGACTATAAACATTTTTTTTTTCAAAACCCCGTTTTTCGTTTAACACAAGTCAACCTTCTGAAACCTTAAATGTGGTCTAAACACAAGCTGCTGTTTAAGATCTTTGCCTAAATAAAATACAGTCTGATTCTTATCTGATTCAATGATGAGTAAACACATTAATTAACTACCAGATATTTGATGCCAATTTTTGACGTCTGGTAAACACTGACTGGTTGACACGTGTTTCTGTCTGTCCACCTAATCAAAGCTGTATTTTCTGCGCCTGTCAGGTGATAAATGGTCTCCTGGAGAGATCAGACTGGGAGGAGGCCATCCAGACCCCACTAGGTATACTTCCTGGTGGATCAGGCAACGCCTTGGCTGCATCTGTACATTACTACTCTGGGTGAGTCAGAATCATAAATAAAACCATTTGTTGATCAGCACTGTAGAGGTACAGTAGTCGTGTAGTTATGATACCGTTTGCCTCGCAGCTGCACAAATACATCACTTGTCTGGTGAAGTAACGATTGATTTACTGTAGCGAAGGACATTAAAAGTGTCGTAACCTGTGAAATATTGCTTCATTTAAGCTCTATTACTCTGTCGTGACTAACCCAGTAACGTACAACTCCACAGAAACCAGTCTAACCAGTTACGTGACATACTGATTTGGGCTACATCATTCAAGGCGCAGCTCTGAGTTTCATTTGCATGCACAAAGTACGTGCATAAAAAATCAGATTACGCAATGTGTAGTTTCAGCCAAACTGTGTTATTTGGTCAGAGGTGTGCTCCAGAAATACCAGCTTATCCCCGTCAGACAGAGCTACCTGTGCTTTATGGAAGACTGGACCAGAAACAGGAAACTAATGTAGTTAGTCAGTAAAAAAATGTTCTGTCCATTTTTATTCTCGTGTGCAGAATATACAAACGAAGCTTTGCAGACAAGGACATGCTGTATGTAATGGCCATAATCCCCTTGGGTCTGCTGTAGGTAGATGGTAGTACTAATGCAGCGTCAGTACTACCATCTAATATCAACTGTCGTATAGTGTAAAATGGTGCTACAGGGTTAAGACGTAATGATTAATGTCATGTGGTGTTTTTAGTCTCATTGTAGATACATTATCCGCAGACACACACAGGCCTCCGCTCCTGCTGCTTCTCACTGTAAAATGCACTCATCTCATTTGAATTAATTATTAATGATTTGCTCATTTGAGTGATTGTTTGGAGTTCATTCAACCAGAACAAAGAGCAGACAGAAGAACAGAAAGAGAGGAGGAAACAGCAAGTGAGCGAATGAACCATAATGTTGACGGTACAACATCAGCTGATCAGAATCAGAGGAGGAGAAACTGATTGATATGTGTGATAACACCTGATCTACTGTAAACTGCAGTCTATTGTCAGCAAAAACAATGTAGTCTTTGTTCACCTGCATAATAATGTAAATGTTAAATTACATTTTAATGACAAAAGGTGCATTACTCTTGATATGATACGACCTGCGCTCATTTAAACACACTATGGACGCTTTGTCAACTTCTCCTAAATGTTTTTTCTTAGAGCAGCTGGATTAATCTTCTGGATTAATCTGGATAACAGTGGTTACCAACCACTGGACCAGTGGTGTTTTTTGGGGGAATTTGGGCCTTTATTCAAAGGTTGACAGTAGAGAGGTAACAAGAAATGAGGGGAGAGAGGAACGACGTGCAGCCGGCCAAAATCAAACACAACAACTTCCCGGTAATTAAACACTTTCGAGGTTGATGAGTGGAAACAATATGATCTGGTTAAAAAAAGGTATAAAAAGTATAATCCCTCTAAACTTTTTAGGCTGTTACATTACATACATTTTACAATTATATTGGACTTGGACATTTTTCCTCATCACTACCTGTCTCACCTTCAACAACAACTAATGCCGACCGTACACCAAACGACTTTTCAAACTATTTTACTGTCACAGACAAATTTCCAATGTCGGAATGAAATCATGAGAGTTTTGCTAAAGTTGCGGCGCGCTCCCGTCATAAAACTCAGTCCGAGCTGTCTTAAATCTTAAGTCTTTTTCTCGTCTTTACTTTCCGATAAAATCCATAAATTCAGTTTAATTCAAACTGCTAATATGTATATTCTTAACGTTTTGTCACCACTACAGTAACACCAGGTAACTGCTAAAGTATGATAAGGTTGTCTGACGTTCACTGCTGTTTGATTAATGGTTTACAGCTTAATAATTGATTACTGATGGTGGCTGATTGTACTCAGCTTCTGACGGCAGTAAATAGTTTCCCTTTGTGTGCGTGTGTTTAAACTACTTTCCTAACATGATGTGCTTGATGGTTTTATTAATGACTCGTAATGAAACTTGAAAGCTCAGCATTCTTGTTTCTCTTTATCTTCCCTTTTTATAAATCATATGAACTTTGATTCACCCAGAAAAAAGCTAATATTTCTCTGTATAATTTGACCTCTTTCTATCAGCTGCTGTGTGTCTGCAGTGTATTTACTGGTTTTTCACACATGATTTGGAGTCAGATGGAGAAGTTAAATCTGTGACTTCCTGCCTTTGTATAATTATACAAGCTGCTGCTGTTTCTATTGTATTTCATGCAGTTTGCAGGATTTCCAAACAGAAATACTCCAACATCCAGCAGCTGAAAATGTCCAGATAGTTAATGGTTGAAAGTGGTTTCTGTGGGCAGCTGGATAAACTGTGCAGCTGTTTTAATGTTGTAAAGGAGTACAGGACGACACCTTTTGAAATGTGATTTCTTAGCTGATGTGATCTAAGAAACATGAACCCAAATCATTTTTTCTTTGTAAAAAAAAAAAAAAAAAAAGTTGTTAAATGAAAATGAGTTAATAACAGGAACAATCAGCGTGTAGTGTCTTTTGTTTCTCTTCACAGTTGTTGTTGTTCAGTTATAACTGAATTAATTAATTAATTAACATTTTCTTTTGGCTGGTTTTTCAGAACAAACCACTGCACACACATGAGCAGCTTCTGTTTCTGATCCATTGTTCAACAGTTTTTCTTATAATTTCCACCAGGAGCAGGATGGGAAATAATCTCAAAAGGAGTCTAGTTGTAGTCTTGTAAATAGTGAACCTGCAAAATCCCCAATCTTAGTCTGTCACTAAAAACTCAGTGATTTATGACACGTTGTCTTTAGATGTAAGAGGGTGTCACACTTTAGTTTAAACGTGTATGGTAAACATAAGCTGGGTCATCAGTTCGTCATCTTTGTTTATTACTGTTGCAGCTAGCTAACATGATAACATTCATGCATGTGTGGTGCTTTGAGCTAAATGCTAATGTCAGCATGCTAACATACTGATGTTTAGAAAATATACTGGAATATTTACCATGACCACCATCTTTGTTTAGCTTGTTAGCATGCTAACATTTGCTCGTTAGCACTAAACACAAATACAGCACACTGGACACACTAAAAGTTTGACCTGATGGTGGCACTAGAGAAAAAGTTAAAGGATCCCCAAAGTGGCTACAGTTCATCTTTAGGATTTAACCTCCATGAATGTCCAAATTTTGTGCCAATCCATCCAGTAGATGACATATTTCAACAGACAAGTGAAATCTTTGATCAGCTGGTGGTGTTAGAGGAAAAGTCAGTGGATCACTGAAGTCATCAGGATTCGTCCTCTGGGAACCATGAATGTCTGTACAGAGTTTAATGGCGATCGATCAAACAGTTGATGACATTATAGTCTGGACCAAAGTAGTGGTCCAACTGACAGACATGGCCATCCATAGAGCCGTGTGGCTACAAAAAGGGGTAAAAAAGAGAGATAAGTCTTAACATGTGTTTTAATATCACTGTTTGACCTTTTTTTGTTGGCTCTGACACCTCTGATAGCTCCACTGTCTGCGGCGGTAGAGGTCATGAACCCTCCGTAAAGAGAAAACCTTTACGGAGATATTATTTCACCGCACATCAACCTTCTCTCTTCTCATAGACCAGTGTAGGTTGTTGGTGTGGTTTCATGATTGCTCTCAATATAAATTAGCTTTCTCATTTGTTAACAGTGGTGGTTGTTACTCTGTGTGGGCTGTTGTTTGTGTTTAAAATGCCCTTTTTTACTCGAAAGTCACCTGGTGTCACGTGTGAAATTTAAAAAGCTCATGAAGTGCTTGGAGGCGCTTCCTTTTTAAGCTACTCGTACTGTTTGTAGGTCACATTGAGCTTTATCTCAACCTTTTACTGTTTTACTTATTATGTAATCTGTCATTTTGTAAGTCAGCGTTTTTGTTTGTTTGTTTTGGTTGGTGTCCAGCTAATGTCATTTCATTTTTGATTCAATAAAGGCCGAATTAAATAAAGTAGCAATAAAAGGAAATTGAAGAAAACTCCTTATACTGATGGTGACATTGATTCATCCCCTAAACTGCATCTGCCAATCAGCTTCTCATCAAACAATGGTCTTCCAGGCAGAGCGGCAGCAACAATGAGAGGAAGGGACCAGACTCTGTATTGTTTACTCTCCTCTCACACTCCCGCGGTATCCAGAATATCTCTCTCGCTCTCTCTCTGGTTGCTGCAGGCTGTCCTGCGGTGGCCCCTGGCCAGAATGTATTTGGTATTATTCCCAGCTGAATGTAGGGTTCACCGAGGCTACGAGCTGTATGTGGATCAAACGAGTGACAGCTAGAACATATCTGGTATTATGCAATGCACTGAACAGGGTCTGCTGAGTTAGGCTTTAATGTGTTTCTGTAACAGCAAATATAATGAGCAGGAGCTGGAACATCATCTGTGAGCTCGCTGACGGTTTCTGAAGTGACAGCGGTGACACTTGGATGTGAGTGAGAGTCTCCCTCCCCTGGTGGTTTACAGATACTGCATAAATAAGATACTGCAAAGTGAGCTCGTTTAGTTGGTGAGCAGAACAGTTGCTTTACCTTAAACCTGATTTTCTTTTTCCATCCTCAGCAGTTGTAGAAGAAGAACTCAAAGTATGTAATTATGTAAATAGTCAAAATGGCCTCTGTGACTCATATTTTATCATATACGACGTTAAGATTGTTAATACTGATGCAACTAGGGCTGCAACTAACACTTAGATTATTTTCTTGATTAATTATTTAGTCGGCGAAATGTAAAAAAATGGTGAAAAAGCGTCATTCACAATTTCTACAGGCTGCAGTGATGTCTTCAGTTTGCTCGTTTTGTCCAAAAGCAAAAGATATATTAAATTTAGTGTCATGTAGGATAAAGAAAAACAGCAAATCCTCACATTTGAGAGGCTGAAAGCAGAGAATTTGTGGCATTTTTTGCTTGAAAAATGACTGAAGCGATTAATTGATTATCAGAATAGTTGCAGATTAATTTTCTTTTGATCGACTAATCGTTGCAGCTCTACATAAAACAACGTGAAATCAGCATTTTATGGTTGGAGCTCGTGTAGGTGGAGTTAGTTTTACTACTTTTGGTCCAGTGGTTCACAGCCAAGGAGTCACAAGATAAATGTGAGGAGCTGTGAGATTTATCTATAATTTTGTCATCCTGTTTCTCTATATTGTAATTTTGCTTTCTTGGTCTGTTCTGTAAACACGACATCTGTTACATGTCTGTCCATCCTGGAAGATGGATCCCTCCTCTGTCGCTCTTCCTGAGGTTTCCTCTATTTTTCCCTCTGTTAAAGCGTTTTTTAGGGGGAGTTTTTTAAAATTGGGGGTCTCAGGATAGAGCATGTTCTATGCTGCACAGATTGTGAAGCCCCCCCTGAGGCAAATTTGTGATTTGTGACACTGGGCTATATAAATAAAAATTGACTTGACTTGAAGAGGTCACAAGCCAAAAGTGGTTGGAAACCACTCGTTTAACCTTCAGCAATGTTTTTCATGTTTAATCTGAAAGAAACCAGTAACTACAGCTGGCAAATAAATGTAGTGGAGTAAAAAGTAGAATATTTTCCTCTGAAATGTAATCAAGCAGAATTATTAAGCATCATTAAATGGAAATACTTTAGTGAACTTGAGAAAAGTAAAAGCAGCTTTCCACCAGTGTTTCTGTGCAATAAAAGAGATAAAACTGTGGGGAGCCGAGTTGTAAATTATATTATTTCTTGACCTTTTTACCAAACAATGATTAGAAAGAAACGGAGGAAATGTAGATGAGACTATTTGGACAGCCAGACTGGAGAACAAATCCAGGATGATAAATATGTATATATCTCCAGGGCCACAGCCAGTGAACTCCACTGAGACGTCCAGTCATCGACGTAATTGACTGTGGGTGGTAACAGCAGGCAAATCTGTGTGTGTGTGTGTGTGTGTGTGTGAGAGAGCGAGAGAGAGGGGTGTTATCATGACCTTCCACCCCCGTCTCCATTCTCCCAGATGGGGTTGTCTTTGTTGTCTCACTGGCCTGTCATGTCTGAAGGCCCATAAGCTGATTCTGTCCCACCTCCAAGATTTGTCCCTCAGCCTCCTGGTTTACACACAAACACACACACACACACACACACACACACACACACACACACACACAAACACAGTTACGATTAAAAAATAAGGTCACAGTTACCCCAGTATTGTATAACACTCCTCTTATAACACAGCCCCCCAAACACAGACAGCCTCGACCCACTTCCCAAAAAATATGAAGTTCACCTTCATGTTTTCATTTTCGTGTCTGAATCCTATTTTTGAAACCGGATTCTTAACTGTGGACTGATGCAGGGCTGAAAAACACTCAAGAAATGTTTTTTCTTTTTTATATCATTATTTCAGAACATTTTTAAACTAAAAAATTAATAGAATAATCATAAAAATAATTGACTGACTGATTGATAATGAAAGTAACAGTTAGTTGTGGCAAAAAAACTCTACACTGGTGTCCATTTTGGATTTTCTGTATCTTTAGAGACTTTTGCCCATGTAATTAGAGCGGAGCTGCTGCTGCCTTAAATACAAGCTCCTACTTCTAAGCCTGGAAGCTGTAAACACCGCCTGCCACACATTCAAGTGCTTTTGGTCGGATATGACTAAATGGACCCTGAGATGGAAGTAATTTTGTGGTGGCTGTTTGTTTTATTTTAGAAATCAAGCTTCATGTCGTTACTTTGTGCTGCAGCAGCAGAAAAAACAAAAACAAGAATTTAAGTCTGTCTTTTCTTCTCCATGTTTATTTTATGAATACGTTTAAAATGTTGACACAATAACTGAGTTTAATAAGTAGCTTTTAATCGTATCACATGATCCCTCATCAGCAGACGTAGTTTTAATTGTTACCATGTAAGTGTACAGTCGGTGTTAAAATTTCCTTTTTTTCCCTGAGAACTTAAAGCACTTCTGTGCTCAGAAAAAAAAGGGAAATTTAAAGATCTACAAACTCCAGCTCTGTCTGCTGATGAAGAACATGTGAAGATCTACGGTACTAAATTGAGCTCAATACTTTTCAGTACCTTAGTTTAGAGAATATAAACATTTTTTTTTTCCATTTAACAAAATACACCAAACTGCTCAAAGTTTCTGTGTTAACTTTGTCAAAATGAAATATAGTCTAAAGCTGGAAAAGTTTTCTGATTGACTAGTAAGTAAACAACAACCAAGCGTTCAGCACCAGCTTTTAATACTTGACATTGTCGCTACTCAAAAAGTATTGAGGAGTTGTTGCATCATTTTTACTCTCTGTTGTTTGACTTTGCTCCATACTTTCTTTTTTTCTCTAAACATCCATCTCAACAACATCAGCCACTTCTATGAATATCCTCCTTTCATATGTACTGTAACTGATATCATGATAGTTCAGACAGCACTTGAAAGCAGCTAATCTCTGAGGTTAGATGCGTTCAGGAAGTCCAGCTCTGCCTGTTATGACTAATTTATCGCTCTGGTGTCCCTGCAGATCCTCGCCGGTATCCAGTGAGGAGCTCCTGGTCAGCTGTGGCTTCCTGCTCTGTAAAGGTCTGGTATCCCGTATGGACCTGGTCTCCATCCATCTCTCCTCCAGCCCCCGCCTCTTCTCCTTCCTCTCGCTGGCCTGGGGCTTCGTAGCGGACGTCGACATCGAGAGCGAGAAGTACCGTCACGTCGGAGCCGCCCGGTTCACCGTTGGCACGCTGGTGAGGCTGGCTTCTCTCCGTGTTTACAAGGGCAAGCTGGCTTACCTGCCCGCCACCAAGGACTACAACAACCGGCAAAGTTTGAGAAATAACATGAGACTGCACTGCAACAATCCGGCCTCCTCGCTGTGTCCAGCCTCTCCCCTGAGCCGCCCGTCCAGAGACTCTCCCCTCCAGAACACTTTCCACAACTCCTGCCACTCCAACAACTCCCTCAAAGTGAGGAGGACGGAGGGCACGCCTTCCCGAAGCGCCACCAAAGCCCTCGCCGGCCCCCCTGACTCCCTGCTGTTGCCTCTGGACCAGCCGCTGCCCAGCGACTGGGTGGTGGTGCCGGAGGAAGACTTTGTCCTCATGCTGGCCATGTACCAGTCCCACCTGGCAGAGGGACCTGCTGGCAGCACCAGACGCCATCTTGGACGACGGCGTCATCCATCTTTTCTACGTTAGAGCGGGAATATCCCGCACTGCACTGCTGAGGCTGTTCCTAGCTATGGAGAAAGGTGCACATCTGGCTACAAACTGTCAACATCTGGTGCACACTAAGGTGCGGGCGCTCAGGCTGGAGCCGCATTCACCCAAAGGGATAATAACAGTAGATGGGGAGGTGGTGGAATATGGGCCGGTGCAAGCAGAAGTGCACAGAGGGCTGGCGAGATTAATCACTGGATGAACTGAACAAACGTCAGCAGCAGCTTTCAGCTCTGCTGTTAAAGGCTGATGACGTGAGATCAAACAAACCCAATAAACACATTTTAGCGTTTCAGATCAGAAATGTCCAGGTACAGGAGCAAAGCAAAGGATGTGAGACTGATTCATTTTTATCTGCTGCTGTTCGCCTCTCAGCGGTACAAAGAAAACTCATGTTCCATTAGAAAATGTTGTGATGTAGGCTGAGATTGTAGAAGAAACAAGCGCCGTGTATGGAGAACCAAAGTGCTCAATATTAAATAAATAAATAGATAAGGCATTTTAAAATAAATCATCTAAATAAATGCAGACAAAATAAATAATATAACCTTAAAACTGAAATAATCAATACATTTTTCAAACTTAGCTCATTATCATGAAATGTGATTTCTTCCTTTTCACAAGTTTAGTGTCATTTTTATTTCAAAATACAAATGTTTTTTTTAACATTTTCTCAATGATTGTTTTATTTCAAAATGATTGTAGAGCTGCAACAATCAACAGAAAATTAATCAGCAACTATTTCATTTTTTTAGGAAAACCACCAAACATTTGGTGGTTGCGGCTTCTCAAATGTGAGGATTTGAAACTTATGCGTCATACATGATTATAAACCACACCATGAGCTCTAGCTCTGAGCATTTTTTACTATTTTCTGACATTTAATAAACAAAACAATGAATCAAGAAAAGTAATCTGCAGATTAATCGATAATCAATAAGTAAAATAATCTGTAGTCGCAATTAATTGGCTGTTTTCGTCCTACTGAGCAGACAGCCAGTCACATAACTGACTCTGCTCTGTTTGCATTTACAGTTAAAGACTTTGTGCTGAAAAGTGGCATTATGATATAAAACATTAAAACCACTTAAAACTTGAAAATCAAAGAATTTCTCTATAAAATGAAATATTTACAACTAAATAAACAACAATCAAAGTTTGTAAGTTTTCTGTCAGCAGAGCCTGCAGCTGTGAACACATTTTCATTCAAACTCTGATTGGTGCAGGGAGGCAGGTGATGTCATCTTTTTTTTCCATCTTAGTCCCGCCCACTTCAAACCAGTGAGAAAATTCACAAATAACCAAAACTGTTCAAACATCAGGCTGAAAATGTTGTATTGATGTAGGAAGCCATCGCTCAGAGTAAGAAGCTGACGGAGGGACCTTTAAAAAAAACGGTCATCTGGGAAAAAGGCCCTGACCAACCAGCAAATCTGCTGCAATCAAATACAAAGACCTCTTATAAACTCAGTTATTTTGGAAAGAAACAGGATGAAATCACATTTAATTTTAATGATCTTAGATGTAAAGATTTATTGGTGTAGAAATAGACATTTATTGACAAACACAAACTTGATCGATCATTGAGACAGCAGTTGCTTATCAAAGTGCCGGTGTCGACACAGTGAAATGCCACATCAAGTCTGAAGGAGAGTTGTCTGCATGCCTAGTTAAACCTCTTGCACCGTCCAGATAAGGATTCCTGCGTCGCAGACCGCTTTGGCCCAAGTCACAATACGCAGAACCCTTGTCATACTTCACCGCCTGACAACGGCCTTGTGGAGACAGAGAGGGACAGTTTGACCCCGTCTGCCTTTTCTGTCTGTTTAATTTTCATAATCCTATGCATGAAAATTCCTTCACAACTGGATTATTTCACTGTTTCATTCCTCCATTCATTTAATATTTCACACTTTGGGTCTCCATATCCATTATTGACTATACTGCATTCGATATGTCAGTATCACTTTACACACATGCAGACTTTTCAAGTGTTAAACCTCCACTGAAAGTTAATCTGTCACCATCTTCAGCCTCCAGTATTTCATCTTGTTTATCGCTGCGTGGAGAGTATTTCTTCTTTGTGCTGAAGCCGACATATCAACATGATTACAGCATGTTATGCAACAGCAACGGACTGGATTTATGCCTTCATGGCTCCTCTGCAGTAGGATGTGTGTGTGTGTGTGTGTGTGTGTGTGTGCTGTCATTGCCCTAGTTTGGACAGAGGTGATCAGGCTTTGCAACTGTTATTTTTGCTTCAACACACACACAGAGCCTCAAACTCTCAGTTAAGGCCAAAAGTCACTAACTTGAATTCTTGATGGGTCAGTATGTCGAGTCTGGGACGACGGTGCTCCTCTGACCCAACATGGCACACAGGAAATAACATAACGTATATGTTGTTAAATCGAACCACAGAATTTGACATTTCACATCAAAGCTGTTTGAGATGCTCCTGCAGCTTGTTTGGCGCGTGGTCTCTGATCAGATCCTGTGTGTGTTTGTTGTGTCGTATATATTTCTGTGATCTCTCATCAGAGCACCACAGTCCCAGACCGCTTTTGCCTTAAAGCCTTGCTCGCTCTGTCTTGGTTTCCTAAACTGTAAATCATGTTACCTTAATTTGACATGTGAAGAGATTCATGTCTGTCAAACCAGTTTGAACTGATTTTATTCTGATTTAAAGGGAAGGTCTTAATGTTGTTTTGTTAGCAGTAATGTAGCAGATGTAAACAGTCTGTGATGATTCTGATGAAGAACAATCCCACCTTAAAACACTTTTAAACACAGTTAAAGGGTGAGTTCCCTCAAATTATATATAAATCATATTTTATATAAACGTACTTACTCTCTCATACCTATTGTGGTATCCAGACAGTTTTGGTTTTATTTATGAGATTTCTGCCTCTACTCCCAACACAATAGAGGTGACTGAAAATTTGACAGACTTCCTTATCAACAACAGGACTATTTCTTCTGTAGAAAGTATTTCTAATGCAAAATATTCAGTGATGTCTGTGTGAGTGACAGGGACACTGTTACACTGTTACTTCTCTATTTTTCTTTTCACAAAAACATTTTTATAGACTGATCTAACAATCTCAGAAGTTTAAAGTTGGCCTTAAAATAGTTTTATTAAGCATATTTAATCTTCTTTTTTGCTTAAGAGCAAAACAAAAAACCCTTCAGCTCAGTTGTGAAGGCAAAATTTGAGACAGATTTAAAATCTTGTAAATGTAAATAAAACTACAGCAGTCTGCATGACTAAGAGCTAAGAGGGGAAAATATGTGAAATTTGGGTGAAACTGACCATTTCTTTGTTTTGTGGTGCTTTTTCTTATTTCTGTGATAAAAGGCTAAATCACACACCAGTTTACAGGCAGTAATATAAAACTGTTTCTTATATTACTGCCCGTAAACTCGTCGATATGAAGGCGATGAGGAAAGTGGAAACATCAGAAAAGTAAATAACAGCGTCTCACTCCTGAGAAATATCTCCTGGACCGAGCCGAGCGTCACAGATTGATCACGGTGTAAAAGTGTTTGATGGTGGGTTTCTGTGCTCTGTCCTGTAGCGCTGACCCTAGTCACGTGATTGATGTGTTTTAGTGCCTCGATATTCTCCTCAGCTGCATCCTCCCTCTCTCCCTCCATCCCAACATACCACACTTCCTCTTTCTCTTCTGCTTTCATCCATCCATCCGCTGCTTTAAGTACTGCGGTGCTCTGCAGAGCAGCCCAGACTGTCCCTCTGGGAGATTTATTACTGTTCATCACCTAGGTGTCCTTACCATTCAGCTATAAGTCACACAGAAGAAAATGATGACTAAGAGTGCAGCAAAGTCAGATTTTTAAATGTTTGTGATCCAACTCTGATTCTTTTTTTTTTAAAATTTGCGTTGAATGTGTTTAATTTAATTCCCAAAGATCAGATCTGGACACAAAGAGGTTAAAAATCTTTGCCTGTGTGAATCCAGCTGGAGTCAAAGTGAAATGAGCTTTGAGTGATCATGCCTTAAGAATAATGTTTTGAGAGGTTGAAGCTGGTTAAACAGCACATTGATGAGTGAAGGGTGTAGTTGGAGAGGGGAGGATGGAGGACGGGGGGGGAGGAGGAAGGGGAGGAGGAGGAGGAGGGGGGAGATATCGACTTGTTAAATGCTGCATGAGGTAGGCGGCGTTGTGTTCCTGACAGGGTGCCCTTCCTCTTCCTCCTCACCACAAGAGATTGTTTGGGAGGATTAGCAAACAGTCCCGACGCTGTGAGGAGGAGAAGGGTGTGTTTCATACCTGCAAGGTGAACACACACACACACAGTAGCTGTAAAAGTGGAGGATGAGGGCTGACAGTGACATCTACTCAAATACATTTGGTTGCAGAAGTGACATCTAACCGCTTTTTGTCATTTTAAATTTGAATAAGAAGAAGAAAGGTGGGATTTTGAAGCCCTGATGTGCCCACAGGGCCGCAGCAGAAATGTTTTAATGCCATGACAACGTTTGACACTGTTAACAATTAAATGAGAAAAACCAAAATGTAATTTCCTTTAAAAAGATATTCTTCTATACATGTTTTTGCACAGTCGTTTTTTTTTTTGCCAATGTCGTTTCTGAAGCCTTTGTGGGATGAAGTAGATTTAAGTTATACACAGACGTTTATTTAGTTTAAATGTTTACTTGTGAGTAAACAGGCATTCAGCTGAAGAGCAACAAGCACATACGATGGAAACAGTACTTGAAGACGCGCTTGTTATATTTTTCTTTTTACTGTGGGTTTAGGAGACAAATGTGTTCTGTAGCAGCTAAACTGAGGTCAGGCACTTGACTGTTAAAAATGGACATAAATCCAACACAGCGGTTCCCAACTTTTTTTTGACTTGTGATCCTTTAAAACAAAGCTAGTATGTCAATTTATGACTCAAATGTTGCAAATGTCACTGCGTGGTGGTCAGAGGAGATTTTTCCTTGCTGAGATTGTTTTATTTGAAAGATTTTAGGGCCAATAAGATGTAAAATTATCTAGTAATTCAGGAGAAAAAGTAGGAAAATACAGATTTGTGTTGCAGGTTGGGAACCACTGATCTGACAAATAAACAACAAATAACTGTTTGTTTTATACACCAGAGTGCTGCAGGCTCAGACCGCTTTCATGTGTTTCTGAGGATGTTGTTTTCTATGCATAGTCAGTTTGTGAGTGATGCAGTGGTCCTTTTCTCTGTTTGATGTGCCTTGACTGTGCTGCCTCCCGGTGGTTTGAATACGGTGGTGCGTTCACTTGTTTATCATTTCTCACCATTTTTTAAAACTTGAATGTCCTTGAAGGAACGGGCAGAATAGGCCAAACTGAAGATTCAGTCAAAATATTTTGGTATGAAAATAAAGCATCTGTCTTTATATCAGAAATATATTCTGTATAATTCATGTAATTCTGGCACTGTGCTTTCCTGTGAATCCGCATCTCTCGATTTAAGCCGTCACGGTGCTGCCTCTTCATTAATAACTACAAATCTAATCACATCTTTATTGCTTGTGGAGGAGAAGAAATTGGAGCGACATCCTTCAGACAGAATCCAATTTCTGGCTGTCGGTCAGTGTGATTGAAAATCCAAACGAAGGACAGCCAGGTTGTCCCAGTTTACTCTAATAAAGTATCAGATGATGAAGGACCTGATGAACATTTCTCAGAAACCTGAAGACAGATGAGAGAAACTCTGACTGTTGATTTTAAGTCCTGCTGCTCCTGAACTCTTGCTGTCATTTTTTTTTTTTTTTTAATTTTCTTCTGGCACACTGAAGATTGAATGATTGAGTCTTTATTCAAAGAGATATCTATTTTTCCATTAGACAAATGTCTGTAATTTTCTATTATTAGTGTTTTTGATTGAAAAATAAAATGAATGATGAGAAACAGCCTGCCTGTGGTGCAGTTCATGAGACATCAGCTGCATTTCAGAAGTTGTTTGACCAGTTTATGATCAGTTTCATATAAAATATTGTTATGATGATATTCTGAAGAGCAGCTGCAGGCTACACAGCAGCTAACAGGGATCCAAATAATTAAAAGCCACAATGTCACTATGGTACTGCTTGCAAAGTTTAATACATCACTATACAGTTGTCTTAACGCAACAAATGTTAACCAATAAAAAATGAAATCATAAGTACAATACACACTCAGCATTTTGTACATATACTGTTTGCCCCAAGCGTCCACGTGACTCGTTAGAACTCAAGTTTGTGTTAAATATATACTGTATGTATTTATAGATTTCAATATAGTCATGACGTCTGTACAGAGGGAATCAGGCTACAAATCATAACTTTATTAGTTCATTTTTTTAATATATCAATAACAGGCCACTGTGGAAATGTAGACATCATACAGTCAAGTCTTGTGTGTAGCCCATTCAAAAGGCTTAAAGCAACATGTTACATGCTTTGGCTGTAAAACAAACTTCTCGCAGTAATAATAATAATAATCATAATCATAATAATAATGGTTTAAATCTGAATAATATACACACATACACAGAAAATTGTACATAGCATCATGTGCTTGATATCCTGCCGGACTTTGCTTCGAGATCTAGCGAGATAGCTTCACATTTTCTGTTTCTGCGAGTGTTGACAAATGAGGGTGAAAGATGGAGCAATAACGTCACCTCTTAATTCTTGGCGGAGTTGTGTGTGTGTGTGTGTCTGTGTGTTCATGTGTGTGTTTGTACTTTCCAAAAACACCGTTACTCTTTGGCCCTTTTTCTGAATATTAGGTGAAAGCGGGAAAACACACTCCTCCAAGAATTGAAACGGTGACATTTTACAGACAGCAGCATGTGGCGATGGGGAGGGGAAAAAAAAAAAAAAAGACAAGAAAGCAGACAAGGCTACATGCTACAGCTACAGCAGCCAGCGAAGAAGACGATTCATCTTCCTCTGTAGCATTAAAGGCAGCGAAATAATAAGGTAAAATCCAGGAAGAGGACAAAATGTCATGGAAGCCTGATTGCCACATCTGGTACAGGAATGCCAGTTTAGGGTGGGGGGGGGGACTGGAAGACAAAACAAAATACCCTCATTCATGATCTTTTTTTTTTTTTTAAGTCTCTTTAAAACGCAGCAACTCTTGGCTCATGGTTTTTATCCTCTCCCATCACTCATAGTTTCACAATGGCACAACGTGCTCTCTCATTCAGAAACACTCTTCAGCATCAAAGTTCTTTGTTCAAGTAAAATACCAGACATCTTCATGGGATAAGGAGCTCGAGTCGGGGGGGGAAAAACACGGAATAACAGAAAATAATACTCAAGCGGGATAATTATATCAACAAATCGTCAGCGTCACACTTGCTGATGTGATTAAACTCTGCACGTGCAATTTGGAAAAAGGAATACAGCGATGGCCGCAGTGTGAGAGACTGATGATTAAAAAGGGGGAAACTGAGCGGAAATCTGCACTATTGAGGAGGAAAACACTGGAGCGGGGTTTTAGTGGTCTTAGAGTGTGTGTTTAGGCCTGTGTAGGTTAATGTCTAAAGCGTGACACAAGCAGCTCTGTACACGATGGTCTGAGATCAATAAGAACGATTCAAGTAAGGCAACATGTTGACATGAGATGATGGAATGGATGCAGGTTTTTTTTTGTTTTGTTTTTTTTTTTCCCTATTTATTCTTTAAATTGTGTCATTTGCAGTGATGTGGATTCACCTCCGTCGCCCACCAAGGGAAAGTCTGGAGGGAGGAGTGGAGCATTATGGGTAAAACTCCAGTCTGAAACCTACATTTCAGCCTCTGAGTGTAATGACCTCAAATGCATCAAAAACACCATTTTTTTGCCGTTTTGGTGATCGAACAACTTTGCTAACTTCCACAAGAGAGTGAAATGGAACTTTTGTATGTAGAGGCGACAGCTGTGTTAAGCTTCACGTAACGCCACCTGACTGGCTTCTACACACCAAACAGCTCCAGCGGTGTGACCTCCAGAGGTGATCCGCGTGTAAACTTTGTCACTCGATGTTTGCTGCGTGGTTCGGTGCGAGTGATTGGCGAAGGAAAATACCAGTAAGTGCCGTGGAAGAAGTGGCGAAGCTGTCGTGGTTGGCAGTTTTACTGACATTCAGTACGTTCTACTTGAATATTTGTGTGTGTGTGTTTGTGGATAGACATAATTTGGCAGAAAGCGTACAACCAGTGATTTCTATTTAAAAAGAGTCCTCCCTGGTCGGCATATTTATTTATACGGCGTCACCTCTCCCAAGACCAGATTGTCCGTGTGTTTGTTGTAGTGCAGGATGGTACAGCGAGAGTATCAGTAGTGCTACAGATAGCCGCAGTTGACCCGGCAGCCAGGAAAGCTTGGCTTTGCAGTTTTTCCAGTGGAACCCAGCCGTCTTTGACCTCGTCCGAAATATAGCGAAGATCATGATTCTGCATGACGTTTTTTTTTTCAGGCTGATTTGAGATTGCAGAGTGGTGATCCAGCAAATCCCCGCCCGTATGATGGAGGCTGCTGGAGGCCAGGTGGATGAGGGAGGTGGAGGAGGGTTCATGGCACTGATTTCTCATCTCATTCAGTCCTTTTTGCATCCACACCACTGCCACTCAAGTCTAAGTCCCGGTGAGGCTGAGGGAGAATCTGCCTCCAGGTGAAGCTCTGTGTGTTTACCTGCGTGAAGCGTCCATGAAAGATGAGCGTTTCTACGTGACAGAGCGCGCGTGAGGCCCACCGCTCTTTATCCATCGCACACATCTGCAGGGACACTGAAGGAGAACAAAAACATTATCAAGTCGCATCCAAACCAGGACCTGCTCTCTGATGTAAGGTGCTGCTCTCCTGCAGTCGTGGTTTGATTGAGAGGAATTATGGGAAAAAGGCAAAGCGTTGTGGAGTTGGGGCAGCGGGGGCAGTAAAGACTAAGAAATGGAGGCTAAGGACAAAAATGTGGGCAGTGCTGGGGGCACAGTGCAGCTCTGAACAGGCGTACAGAAGAATTAAAGTTGTAGCCCCCCCCAGACAAGTAATGAATCCTCCTCTACAGCTTGAGGCAGATGAGAAGGTGGAGGAGGAGGAAAAGAGAAGGGGACAGTGCAGAAGTGCAGAGGTGTGTTGGGGAGCGGGTGGGGAGGCACTTACTTGTCCTCTGTGTGCTCAGGGATGACGGCGGTGGCCAGCGCAGCTCGGTACTGCAGCAGCACACCTCGAACGCTCTTCACAAACCCCTTAGAGAGCGGGAAGAGCGGAAAGCCGATGTCCGGGTAGCCGCTGCCCTCCGGGAGGAAACTCCGGTAGCTCTTTCTCCGTTTCTTTGGTCGCACCACTGGCTGGCTTCCTGTGGAGCCCGCCGCTCCTCCGCCAACCGTGGCAGAACCTGATTCTGACGTCCCACCACGGACTACAGAACCAGGGCCCCTACTTTCACCACCCAGAGAGGCGTTCCCCTGGGTGCTGTCGCAGTCTGAGTTCTGGCTCAGCTCCTGCTGAGAGGCCGCTGTAGTGGAGGGGCTCAGCCCTGAATCCTCCAGCTCCTCCTCCATAATACTGGTGACGCCTGCTCCTGTGACCCCCTCCTCCCCAGGCTTACAGGGGCTGCTGTGGGCCACTGACACGGGCCCCGACCCCAGAGGCAGCTGCTCATCCAGAGGCTCCACAGATGAAGGCCGCTCCTTCGAGTGGTGAGCCCTGGAGGACATGTGTGCTGCGTGACTCCTCTCGGCAGCGTCGTTCAGCTCTAGCCACGCCTCCAGGCGGTGGACGAGCCGCCAGCCGTTCAAAACAAAGTGCTCCTGGATCTCCTGCTTGAAAACGTCCACGGGATTCTGGAGTAGCTGCGTCATAGACTGGACCATCTTGATCAGGGCCATCTCATTGTAGCAGCGGCTGTTCTCATATCCTTCCTGTAGGCCTCGGTCACTGTCGAAGCCAGCCTCATTATAATAAGGCTCATTGACGAGGATAAGGCCTGCAGAAAACATACATATACACATGTTGTTGAACAGGTCTGAGTTTATTATCAAAGCCAGGCTAATAACTTCATACACACATACAAACCTGATGAAAACCAAAAAATAAAAAACAGAAGTCAAGCCAGTTTTACAGTGTTTTATGTCTGTAACGACTATGAATGCTGAATTGTTTTAAACCTGGTTTTTGGTCTTTCCACCACAGTGAGATCACACTCACAGTGGTAAAAACCTCCAATTTACTTTTGATTCTTTCATAGATTAAAACTTAGTGGATTTTATGGCAGCATCAAAGCAAGTACAAGATAATTTTGATGTAAACTACACATTTGGGGACTGTAAAGGCTCTAAAAAGGTTCAGTACAAGGCCTGTTGTTTTGTACTGATAGACATCAAACACCTCTATGCTGATGACACTCAAATCTCCAACCACCCTAACCCTCCTGAACACACACAACACACAGTTTTAGAGGTTTATCTGTAGTAAAAAAAAACATTCTTAAGAGATGACGCATACAGAAGCTTGTGCTACACCACATCAGGATATGCTACTGTCCTATTTATCTATCTCCTAAACATTGATAAACTCCAGAAAATCTGCAATTTTTGCACATTAGCTCCACAGACTGGCACATCCTGGTTACTGCTGACAAAACACTTTTCCTGTTTTTAGTGTGTCCAGTATGTGTCACAGGCATTAAATGACACGAGGCTACGTGATGCAGCAAGTGTTTTGTCCTTTATGATCCACAAATGGACAGTGGACAGCTGATTCAATCCTTTGATCTGAAACATGGCAATTATAATTTATCAATTTACGGTGCTGCCTTTCTTACATTTGTGAACAATTCTGTTTTTCCTTTTGAAAAGGTAGAAGAGAAACGTGCAGGTCTTGAGCCCCTAATGTGAACAACACCAACACACTCATGATCACAATTACAACACTACTTCACTAAAACACCAGTTAGTGTTACAGCCATTGAGGAAAAGCTCTGCTCGGTTTGGTAGGCTGTTATTTTGTTCCTGCATGCTGTCTGACTGGTATAACTTTTTTTAATTTTCTGTCTCATTTCAGGTTTTATATCATATATATATCAACACAAATTTTGGTCTTTTTTTCTTTCCCTGTGGATTCAGTAGATTATACATTCATTTTGTGCCGTTTGAGATTTATGAGGCCAGAGGAGTTAATTTAAAACCAATTGTGTCAACCAATAGTAGCAGTAGGTTCAGAGTGGTTATTTCACTGTGTGACTGTGTGCTGCAGGATATTTTAACCAAATCTGGTCAGCAGATGAAGAACATGCACCTCAATGAATACTGCACGGTGCATTTAAAGACACATTTTACAATGCGAGAATCTGATAAAGTAAGTGAATTAAAATCTGGACTGAATTTGTCTGGCAGGCCAGATTGCAGATAACTTTTATGAAAGTGTAACATCTGTCTGTGAGGCAGATACATTTATTTGAATGACTGTGTGAGATATTGCACTTCTGAGCAAATGAACACATGAATAAAACATTTTTGTGCCGCAGAGAAGAGAAGGGTAATAGAGGAGTGTGTGTGCGCGTGTGTGTGTGTGTGTGTGAGTGAACTAACCTTGTATGGAGATGAGGACTTGCAGCAGACTGGACTTGCTGGTCCACCTCTCAGTGCCCTGTGGATCACCAAAAAAGGTGACAACAGTTCAGCACAACGTTTTGAGAAAAGCAGAAAAATTGAGGCGTCATTGTTCCGCAGACCGCTTAATGAACTGAATGTGCTACTGGTGCTGTGGGAGACCTCTCTGAAGCAGCAAAGCATGCTTATGAGTAATACTCCAAACATAGAGTCATGGCCACATGTGCGTTGCTATGTAAACTAAAGGATACTGATGAGCAAAATCATGACACATAAATACTACACAGATTATAAGCAGGAATGCTGTGTAGTTTCTGGTTACTTTATGGAACATTAATATATTATTTTGATTAATGGATTTGCTGTTTAGTCTTTTATTCATTTTCTGTTGATCAACTTATTGATTAACTAACTTGTTTCAATTAGTCAGTTAATCAATCAAATATACATATTTACGATATCTGCAGCATCCAACAGTTTGAGCTGCAATTCATTAATGTAATTACTATTTTTTTTCTCTCCGAGTTGTAACAATGACTAATTCAATCTGGTTGAAAATACCAGGAACAAACTGGTTCAGGAAGGTGTCACACTTCAGCCATGTTGCTTTAATTAGAGGTCAACAACCAAAACTGTGAAACTAAAGTCAAAAAGACACATTTGTCCACATTAATTGAAAGCTGTCAAGCCTCATTTCTCAGTCTCATTTCTGTACACACAGAAACCTGTAAAACACTCACCTTGCCAATCCAGGTGCCCAGCAGACTGACGCACACCTTGCCGTTGTCGTAGAGGTTGGGATTGAGGCGGCCGCTGCACTGGGACAGGTAGCGAAACAGAGGTGGCACAGCTGGGTAGATGTTGGGCAGCTGGATGTCAAACAGGAACAGACCGTCCTCGTAGGGCGTACGAGTCGGCCCTTTGATCAGAGCTGAGAACAGGTCCTGTGTCGGAGAAAACAAAGAACTTTATGACACGTTTTTTTAAGAAGAGTAAGTTTTGAAATGAGAAAGATAAAGCAGTACATCATAGTCAAGTAAAGCCCTGTTGAGAGAAGAGATACTGCAGACACGTAAATGTAACCTTTTTATATATGACTGTAAAATACCAACGCTGACTGTAGCTCACAAAATAATGATGAGGCCTGGCAGCCTCCATCTTTATTTGTCATACTAATGACTGGAAACCCACCATGCGATCTTCAAAGGTTTTAACCATGATGCCATCCGGTAGTGACGTCGCTAGCAGAGCCATTTCCTTCCTCACTGTGCTGAAGAACTTCTTGGCCTCCGCTGGCTGAAATTCCATTTTCTTAAAAGAGTGTGTGTCTGCAGCAGAGAGAGATGATGATTAAATCGCAAAAAAAAAAAAAAAAAAAAAAAAAAAAATCGCACAGCTTGGCTTATACAGGCATTGCATTGAAAGATGTGTGAGTCTCTGACAGACAAGTTAGATTACAGAATGGAAATAGGAGGAAGCTGCTGTCAGTCATAGTAATGAAGAAATATGGAGCTCTGTTTGGTGTCAAGAAAGCTATCTGGTAGATATCAAGTAGATAGCAGAGACTGCCAAAGACTTTCAGGAAGAAGAAGACAGTGGAGGGAGGAAAAACAAAAAGGTTCAAAGAAGGAAAAATGGATAAACAGAGGAAGAGAAAGAAAGAGAGATGAAATGAATGGAAGGAGGACGAGAAGGGAACATGGAAGGAAAGAAACAACCATTCGCATTTGGCCTCGGGTGACTCCAACAACTCTTAACAACTGTCGTTACAACAGCCAGGAGCACTAATGAACCAAGTGGTTCGTTAATACCTGGGACTCAGTTCTAACGTCTTCAAGTATCTACACTCAAGTCCAGTTGCCCTCGATTCAACCCTCTTTGGATAAACATGACCTGAATTACTGAGAATCTTCAGACATGGAACAAAAGAGTTGTACATTTCTCACCTGGTGCCCACTCCAGCACAGAGAACACTTCTCCCTTGGCGCTGGTAAAGGTGACGCCAGGTTTGCCACCGCTCTGTTGGCACAGTACAGGTGTGTCGCTGAGAAACTCACTGGGCCATTCTTGTCCACCCACCGGTGTCTGTGGCTCCTGCTGGGGCTTTTCCTCTCCGACTCTCTCGGCCTGAACAGTAACAGACCAGCATGTAAGACTCAATCAGTGACAAGAAATGTGAAAATGTATTCACCTGGATAGCACAAAATAAATCGTCTCTCAAGATGAAACACTGAGCTCACTCACTGCAAAGTCTGATGCCATGCTGTGGATTTATTTAACACGTACCTCCGTCCCCGCTCCTGCACTCCCCCCTGCCTCCACCACAGCCTCCATCTTCTCCTCCTCCACGATGGCCACGTTATCCAGCGTCTTCCTCAGGTTCTCCTGCAGCTTCTTGATGTCGTCCAGGAAGCGTTTTTCCTTGGTTGGTTTCTCTGGGGCCGTGGGCGTCACCGAACTCGCTACGTGAGTTGTGGAAGCGGGTTCGGCGGAGGTCGGGGAGGTTGGAGAGCCGCCGGTCCAGAGCTGCTCCACGGTCATGTTCTTCAGGCTCTCCAGGATCTTCAGGGCCTCTTTCAACTCCCTGAAGCCTCGAGAGGCGCCATCTTTACAGGGCTTCTCCGCTCCATTGACAGCTCCTCCTGGAGTGATTCCTGAGCAAAAAGAAATATAAGTTTAATTAGAGAGATGTCAAACAGACAGGTAAACCAGTCTGAACAAGACAGAACAAAATGCTCGCTTCATGCTGCTAAGTGAATACTACCTTTTAAGACCATAGCAAGCTCTAGTTCATTTAAAATGCACACATGTACATCCAAAGCCAAACATATTACTCCAATACTTAAATCACTTCACTGTCTTTTTCTTCTATTTTAATTGCACAAGCACAAAGTGATAGGTCTTGGGTGAGTCTTGTGTGGGCGTCTCCAAGAGCAACTGCTATTTTGGTTCATGTATGTGCAGCAGTTCAAAGAACAAAAGGGCTGGGTGAAGGTGAGTATAGATTATTGCATGTGGTGATTAATTAATCCATTTCTCAGTCAGTTACATCACTGGTCTCTGAAACAGCTGAGCCAATCACAGTGAAGCATGACAACAATAACTTAAATGAAGCATCGGTTTCTCCGGGAGATCGTATTGTTGTCTGTATGGTCCAGAGTTTTGCAACATGAACACACACCACCACAAATCTGTTTTGTCAACACTATTTCAGCTCTAATTCTACTGTATCCCACATGGTAAATGGTTCTTTATAAATAAAATGTTGCAGCCTAAAGAGAAAGATGGCTAGAGAGTTCTGTAATGCTTTATTAACAAATAACAGTAAGTGAAATGAACAATACCATAAATATTGCAAAAGCTCAGCTCCCCACCTCCTCCAGCAGCAGGACTAGCCACAGCCACAGACGCTTCCCCCTCCTCTCCAGGGACCGCTTTAATGGGGCTGGTGACCCCGGCTTTGCTGCCCTCTTGAGGCGGGATGATGAACATTGTGGAGCCAGTGGGTGTGGGGGTTGGGGTGGCTGTGTCAGTGACATCTGCATTGTTGATGTGGCTGTCATCTTCAGTGGTGACGCCGTTGTCTGTCTCCCAGCTGTCGCTCTCATCCTCCCACTCCTCGGTGGACAGGACGCTGCTCGTCTCCTCCACCGAGTCGTAGTCGGTCTCCTCAATCTCAGACTCCACGTTGTAGAGGTGCTGTGTGTGATTATAAAAAGGATTATCAGCCTTGCAATGCTTCACAGTTCCTCACTTGTAATGTCAAAAATTAGGTTGTTTCATCAGGGAAAACTTTTACCTGTGGCAGGACGATAGTCATCGAGTTGTCCGCCCACACCACCTCCACTTTGCTGCTCACATCCACCCTGGATACCTGGCCTACTGACGTCTGTTGGCAGACCAACAACCAACAACCCACAATACAATGTTTGAGGCTATTTCATGAAAACAAGACCAAAACAACAAAGGCTGCAACATTTATTACACCACAGTACGATACTGTTGGATGAAGAGAAGATGCTGATGACTGATATTCTTAAAGCCTTACCAGGAATAGGGCTAAAAAAAAATAATGGCCTTTTTCCTAAAAATTTCCCTGAAGGAAAGGCCATGAGGTCATTAAAATCAGAACAGTCGATCCCTATAGGAGCATAATTTACCAGTTGGATTATGAAACAGTTTGCATGATTCCTAGCGTGACTGTGTTTCCTTATTATTCCTGTAAATCTAACCATTACACTTTTATGTTAATCGTGTATCAATGGAAAATTTGTCACTACACAAAATTGACTAAAAAGGTCATGGGGTTATCCAAAATCAGTAGGAATCATCCTCTAAGGACCATGAATGTAATAGTAGCAGTACTAAATTTCATGCCAACCTGGTCAGTATGCTTCTAGACATTTTGCTCAAAGTGTTGGACAGACATCACTAACTAACTTACGCTCCACCACTAACAGAGCAAAATATTATATGTGACATATAATACAGGTGAGGCACGTGAAAATCCTCTTTGCTAGGCCTTAATGTAAAAATCTAAACAGGACAAAAACAAACCGTGAACATACAACAGCTTATGGATGATAGACAGGAGAAAAACTGTTTTTGCTTAAAATTGTTCTCACCTCATTTTCGCAGTCGTTCTGTCCGTTCTCTGAGTTCCATATTCTGATGACGATGTCGGTGGTGCGGAAGTGGAAGTCTGGGTGATCCGAGATGTCGTACACGCTGACATCCTCCTCCATACCGATAACCTGGATTAAAGCAAAAAAAGTATTATATATTATGAGTGTAGTCAAGTTGCTATGGTTACCAAAAACTGCTCTCCCCACTTACAGTTAAGCCCCCCTCCTCCCTCTATAATACTACCGTCTTATTTTTAAATTTCCCTTCTCTCTCTCACACACTAACACACACACACACACATCCAGTATTTTCACGGTTTTCATTGTTCTCTTGTTTTCCTGACTGACCTCCACGTCGTCACTGGTGGAGTTGAGTTTGATCCACTTAACAACACATGTTCTTCCCTTGTGATCGCCGGACTGGATCACACCGTACACCCCCGGGTCCTGGAGGGCTTGGGCTGAAGCGAGCACACAAACACACACACAAACACACAAACACACACACACACACACACACACAGATTAGAGAGCAAAACAGAATACAAAATAAAATAAAATACAACACACCAGAAACCTCTAAATGTTCAAAACATCACAACTTTAAAGTATTTTCAGTCCATTTTTACAGACTAACACAAACTTGGATTAGTTTCAGCAAATGACCTAGATACTGTTGGCACTAGGTTGCTGAGTGGCCTAAATAAAAACACCTCATCACAGTCCGCAGGGACAGAAATCTGACACGCTGCGTCTTTCCCTGGTCTAAAAAAGTGAAATGGAACAAAGTGAAATACAACTAAACGAGTCATTTTTAAAACTCAAATTCAATTGATATTCCTCACGTCGTTTGTCTACTACAAAGTCCCCGGGACAAAACTCATGGCTGTCGAGGTGCTGGATGGGGATGAGGTCATTTGATCGGATCCCCTTCTCTACTCGCCCGTCCTTCCACATCACATCGGCTGTGGTCTTCGTGGACACGACTTCCACTGCCACCCTGCACAAAACACACACACACACACACACACACACGTCAAGTCAAGGGTTTATTTTTCATAAAGCCCAAAATCACAAATTTGCCTGAAGGGGCAGCAAAGAGGTTTTCTCTGTTTTAGTGATCTGGTATGAAGAAGGTTTCACAGAAGGTTTCAGTGTAGAGTTTAGAGGCTAAAAGGTAAATGTTCATTTTAATACTGTGTCTTGCATTTTATTATATTGAGGACCATTTCTCTCTTGGTTACCTACGTTTCACTCATCACAAAAGGAAAGCTACAGTAGGACATTTCTGCCCCTCATGTATCTTCACTCAACCACTACATTCATCCCCCTTCTTGGCATGTTGGGACCTCAATCTTGCCTCTCATTCTTTCTTTCCTCTTGTTCTGAATTCTTCCTGCGATCATTTTATTCATGCCTCACTGCCATCCAGCTCCTTCAATCGTTTGTTCCTTTGTCTCAGCAGGCAAACTGTTGCTTGGGCATCAATCAAAATCAGACCGGTGGAAAATCAAACAGAAAACAATGTTTTTATAGTTGTTCTGTCATTTGAGTGCACAAATCATTTTACGTAGCCTGAAACTGAGGTTATTTTTTTTAAATATTCAGATAATATTACATTAGAATATATAAGAATGTAAAAAGAAATTCATTTGAAACACATTATCCAATACACACATAGGAAATCATTCAGGTAACAATGTTTACACTTTGCAGGCAACTAATAAGCCACTTTTGATTTGAATTCTAGCAGCATCAGACACCACACACTGCCAAAAACACAGCACACAGCCAAAAGAACAGCGTAGATTTGAAAGAGTACTAAAGAGTAACTAAAAGAACAGAAATTCTGCAGATTTTTGTGATGTGTTTAATGTAGTAAAAACAGCAAGAAAGAACGTGTGCAATCAGTGTTTTGTAAGCTGAGGATGTGTGTGTGGTTGAAGATATGACATCATCGGTAGTCTGAAAGACTTTCTGTGTGTGGGTGCTGTCAGGCTCCAGTGTCACTGTCAGATCGACACTGTACACGATGAGCCCTTTGACAAACAAGATAGAGGTTGGAGCAACAGACAAACAGTGTTGTCAGATTTCCTGGGACAGAAATTGTTGTTTGTTTAAACAGTTGGTAAAAGATGATGTCATTGGTCTAATTTTTCTGTCCTGCCAGAGCAGCAGGAAGGGCAACTAAATGTGTAAGAAACACACCAGGTCATCACACCTATCTGTTCTATAAAAGGGGATTATAGCTGAGCTGTCCTATTGTTGTCATATGGACCATACTGAAAGCCAGTCGGGTTCATCTCCAGAGGCCTGTCAGAGGCCGAAAAACATTACGCAGAGATCGAGAGGGTGGCTTTGGCAGCTATGTGGGCATGTGAACATCTGTATCTCCTGGGACTGAAGTTCAAGTTAGAGACAGCTCACAAACCACTAGTGCCCCTACTGAGTACCAAGGCACTAGATGACAACCCCTCTGAGAGTACCGAGGTTCCGGCTGAGGCTGTTGAAGTTCATGTTCGACATTGCGCATGTGCCCGGTAAGCGCTTGATAACAGCAGGTGTATTATCAAGAGTCCCTGTGAAACATGCATTCACATAAGGAGAAAAAGACAACGAGGCAGATGTCATTCAAAACTTTCCTGCTACAGAAGCAAGATTGAAAGTGATTCAAGAGAATCAGAGAGCCGATCCCGTCCGATCCAGTACTGCAAGACTGAGTGGCCTGAGAAACGAGTCCTTCCACCAGACCTGGGGCCATACTGGCCTGAAAGAGAAAACCTCACCTTGGCTGGAGAGCTGTTTCTCAGAGGCCAAAGAATTGTGTTTCCCTGCTGCATAAGACAAGAAATCCTCCATGACCTCCACAGTGGTCACCAAGGTATTGTTAAGTGCAGGGCAATGGTTCGCCAAGCTGTCAGGACTGCCTGTACACATCCGTCAGCTGGTGGAGAACTGCAGCACATGGTCACAGCACAGGGCAGAGCACAGAGAGCCCTTGCTGACCACTCCCATGCAAGAGAGACCCTGGCAACGGGTGGGTACAGACTTATTCTTCTGGGAGAATAAGACTTACCTTCTTGTAGTTGATTATTTCTCACGCTACAGTGAAGTAGCACAACACAATGCTACCTCTGCCAACACAGTCATTGCTGCTCTGAAGGAAGCATTCAGCTGCCATGGAAGACCAGAGACAGTTATGTCTGATAATGGGCCGCAACACAGCTGTGCACTCTTCAAAGGCTTTGCCATGGAGTATGGGTTTACACATATTACCAGCAGCCCAAAGTATCCACAAGCGAACAGGGAGGCCGGGCGTGCTGTGGCTACTGTAGAACTGTGGAAAAGAGGAGGTGAGAAAACAAAGGCTCTGATTACATGCGCCACACCTCTGGAAAGTGGCTATTCCCCAGCTGAACTCCTCATGGGGAGACAGCTACGCAGCACCATACCACAGGTCCCAACATCCCTACTCCCCCCGTTGGCAGAACATCAGAGGATTCAGGAAGCCTGAGAATCGGGCAAAGGAGAACCGACAATGCAACTACAAGCTGCGTCACAGAGCCCATCCTTTACCATCACTGCAGTCCGGGCAAAATGTGAGACTCCCAAGAGAGAAGATACACGGGACAGTCATTCAACCTGCGACAACACCCAAGTCCTACATTATACACACGGGTGAAGGACATGTCAGGAGAAACCACACCCACATGCGCACTGTACACCATCCACAACCTCAGACACCATCTGATACACCTGTCGCAACCCCAGAGCCAGGTAACACCTACACACACACACACACACACACACACACACACATTAGCAGGGACAAAAACAATCACAAACCTACTGACGCAACCAACACACCATATGTGACAACTTCAGGCCGAGTGTCACACCCTCCAGAGCGTATGGATTTATAATAGTGAGTAGAGAGACTGTTGTGAGAGAGAGAAAAAAGTGCATTCTATAAATGTCCTGTAAGGATTGTAATGTGATAGCTGTTCTGTACTGAGATACCTGTAAGTGTGGGTTACCTCTACGAGGATTTGATGTTATAAGGGGAGGTGTTCTGTAAAAGAGGATTATAGCTGAGCTATGCTGTTGTTGTCACACAGACCCTATTGATTGAACAACTTCCGGTTCTAGAGTAAACGTTCATGCATTGTACACTTGGCACTCCGTCTCTTCATTGTTAATCCTGGCACAGCCTGGTTGTTAACACAACACAGTCAGCCTTATAGATCTTCCAAATGTCAAAACACTTAACCAGACGTGCTGGATCAGTGGTCTGATGAGTCACTACTTTACTTCTACAGTCAGACAGAAATATTGGTAAGACAGAAATACAGGTAGTAAGAAATGAAGAGGATACTGAAAGCAAAAAGACACAAAACGTGATGGTGATAAATTGTATATACAGTAAAAAGAGAAAGAAAGAGTAGAAAAGAGAAGACAAATGAAATGAAGAGCAGAACAGAACAGAATGGGAGTTTTGTGTGCTGGTGTATCGCCTGCTGTTAACCCACCGGTCGCCAGGCTTGAACTCGCGGGAGAACTTGGTCCTCTTCTTCTTGTGCTTCCTCTTCAGGTTGCGGATCGAGAGCGGGATGCTCTTCTTGCGGTTTGTTCCCAGGCCGCCGCTCTGAGAGGAAGCCGTGGAGCTCGCCGAAGACGTGAGAGAGCTGGAACCAGGTTACAGTCACAGGTTATTTATCCACAATGTTACAGATTTTATCCCCTTAGATTGCAGAGGCTCAATTTTTGTGTCATTTCGTATGGAGATTAACAGCTACTGTATGCAGCAACAACTAAAGTGTGGTGAAAATGAACTGGACTTAATGTTGGACTATCTGATGTTTTTTGCAGACATATTTTAGTGGCACTCCACTACACTACACATTTCATAACAGTAGTCTGAACGCATCTAAAGAAAAAGGACGACACACAGGAAGCAACTGTAAAACATAATGACATGCAGTGCAACAGACCTGCAACAAACACCACATTTATGAAGATTATACAGTTCACATTTTGTTGAGGCCGTGTTTAAGAGATGCTGATTCAGCTTTAGAGTTATTTTTGGGGCTGAACAGGCTCAGACTGTGACTTTTAAAAGCTAAGCATCAGCCTTTGGTCGCCAAACTGACAAAACATATTTCTATATTTTACATCTGGGGGATAATTGTCTTATCTACAGTAACTATGCTCTATATTTCAGTGATGGAAACGTGATTAAAAATAATTAATTAAACATAAATTTAATACTGTATGTGTGTTACCGCCTGTCTCACATCTCCCCCTCTCCATCACATACACACAAACACACAAAATAGATTTCATTAAGAATAAGTGGCATCATTTATAATACAAATATAATTAATAAATTAACAATGAAAGGCTAATGTCATTAGACTTAGAGTAATTTTGTAAAAGTAATTTTGCTGGGTAAATAACATGCAGAACAATTAGCACCGACTGCTGGAAGCCTGGTGTAGAGGGGTCATTTGACTCCTCTCAGAATCCAAACAAGCAAATCAGTGTAACAGTAGCACACTCATTCACGCTGACAAAACACTGTAGACCTGCTCTCAACAACTGGACAAATGGTCCTAAAAAGCTCTGCTATAGTAAGAGATGTTGTACTAGAGCCGGTTGCACCAGTTCGAACTTACAGTAAAACGTCAGTGGAGACGTCATTGTGTTGCATAAAAAATCTCTCATCTGACACTCGAAACTGTATAAATACTACAAATACTAACTCTGAAACACACATACTGTATTTCCCCATGTATACATACATAAATAAAACAGATACCTACATTTACAAAGGATTGTCCGTTAGGTTTAATTGTTAAATAAATTGTTTTGGCCCCTAAAACAGTTTCTCTCAGGAAGTTCTGTTGCAGCTCGTGATGTTACTGTGACTTCCTGCTTGCTTAGGTGATTGGTTTGCACTAGACAGCGCTACATGTTTCCTAGCAACGGCTCCACACGTTACTCAAGTCTTAACTAAGACATTCCTCAAATTCAGACACAATCTCAGTAACATCTGAAGGTCAGGTTTTATTACAAAGTATCTATTGCACTGTTGTTGCAGGAGATAACATTACACTTTACAATAAGTGCTAACATAACTGTGTTCAGCTCCTGTAAGTGAACAAATATTTATCAAGTGACTAACACACAAATCTGTCCACACCATTGAAATTTTAAAACCAAGCCACCAACAAACAAAATGCTACAGACCTGGTATCATCAGTGTCCTCTGCGGCCTCGTCGTCAGCGTCCTGCTCCCCGTGTTCAGCAGAGGTGTCGTTGATGTTTTGGGAGTCGGGGGGATTCTGCACGGCCACCACAGGCCCGTTGTTGTTGTTGGAATGAGACGAGTCTGTCTGCTCCGACTTGTGCTCGCCTGGTGGGAGATAAAAACAGAGGGGGGCACTTTAGGACACTTTAAAAACAATCTTCTAAGTCAGTCATGAAATGACTTGTACTTGAGGTTTCGTTTTGCCAAGGTCTGAGAGAGAGGCACAGTCATCGTCTACTTTCCTGGATCGTGCAGACAAAAATATCCCTCCGTTGAAGTGTGCTGCACTTCAGCACAATTTCCAATTAGTCTATTCCCTCTTTGCTGAGCTCCATTTGTGGGGAGCACTGCCTGATGTCTCACAGTAACGTTAAATCATTCCGACACTGCTTTGCATGGAGATACTGAGTTCGCAGCTACATCAGGGAAGAAGTAAGCAAAAAATGAGGCTCACTTTTCTGACAATGATAAATGAATAAGCACTATTAGTGTGTGTGTGTGTGAGAGAGAAATGAGAGAAAATGTATTTTATGCCCTCTTTATGCTCATCGTTTCAGATTTAATGTTCATTTAAACCTCCAATTCATCTGCACTCATTCTCTCCTGCATTACTGTGAGTAGAGGCTCTGACTGATGGCCTGCAGATAAAGGAAATGATCATATTTTTCACTAAGGAACAAATGTGATGAATACTTCAGCAGCAACTGGATTTTTGAGGCAGAGATTTGTTTTTTAACATAAAGAAATAAGCATTTTTTTTACAGCTGAAAAAAAAAGGTGTCAAGGACATTAAACACTACAAACAAATTTGAAACAATAACTTCACTGTAAATTCAATTAGTTCATAAAAAAAAATCTGAACTACAATAAATTACAGTGAACTATAATAAAGATGACATGAGTAGTGTATGGTGAGGACAAGCCTGAATCATGAACATTAAATTAATTTTGGATAATTAAAAAAAATCCAATAAATAATTCATATTCTTTATGATCACACATCCTTCATTAATAGTTCTCTTTTGTTTATGTTCATGTGGTGTCCAGCCATTATTTATGTGAACAGATTGAACTTCAATCAAAATATATCTTCAGGATTTCTGAGGTACAAGTTCTTACATTAAGTAAGCTAAAGTTTTTTTAAGATTATTTTTTTGGCATTTTGCCTTTATTTGAGAGTCAGTGTAGTAAGACTGGAAGCAGGGGAAGAGAGAGAGGGGTGTAACATGTAACAGGGGTCCCTGGCCGGGACTCAAACCGTGGCCATTGCAGTCATATGGTATGCACCTTAACCATCAGGCCACTGGGGCACATGTAGTAAGCTAAAGTTGTCCAAACATCCCAGACGATAAATTAGTCAGACTTAAAAAGACTAGCTGCACAACTGCCTTCTCATTCACACGTCTCTATTTTTAGGTGAGTGAAATTCTTCAACAGTAGTGTTGCTAAATTCATGTTAGAGGTGACAAAGAGATAGACGACGTTAGAGAGCAAGCGTGTGGGTGAACTATAAGTTCCTCTGAATACTGCGTTTTATCTGCAGAGAGTTGTTTGGCACCTTGTGTGTCGGCGTTCTCCGTCTTCTTCCCCAAATCCTTCTTGAACATTCTTTTCAACTGCAGGAGACACACACACACAAACAAAGTGAGAGTTTGAGGATGAGCAGTTTATACGTACTGTAATACGTACGTGTATAAGGGGTATTCAACAATCAAGGGCAATATTCTCTTCATATACCTGGCTGTAATCATTTCCTGTGTATTTATGTTCTGTCTGAAACTGGTGATTTTAAGTGTTTATATGCTCTAGAAGGGAGCATTTACAACAGGTAATAGAGAAAGAAAGTTATTCTTATACAAGAGCACAATGAAATCTGTAATTTATCCACACCTTTCTGGCCACAGGGTCTTCTGGCAGGACAGGGGCACCCTCAGGTCCTTCACATGTGATGCGCGTGGCGTCCCCCTTGGCAGGGAAGACATAAAGAGCCCTCTCTCCGAGCTGCCTCTGGGTGTGGTCATAGTAGCCTAGACGCCTCACCCTAAACCCAACCAGGAGAGCAACGTTATCCAGTGGGCTACAAAATACAGTGTCAGTTTGTATTTGTTCTGTACACACGTCCTCAGTCTTACACACACATGGAGTGAAAGTGATCTGTAGGAGAAGCAGTGCAAAAACAATAACTGCTTTGTAAGATGACCATAAAAAGCCAATACCCACTCAACCATCAGCTCAATATATCAATTTAGTCATTTAATCCTTAAAGTTGTAAGAAAGAGGCAGAGGTGAGCACACGTGGATGGATAACAGGACTGACCTGCAGAGATTCTCCTGTGTGATGGTGGAGGGAGGTGGATAGACGCTGTCAGAGCCTTTGGGGGAGTAGCTCTTGGTGATCCACGTCACCTTCAGTTCAACCACCTTTACCTGAGAATGACACCACAGACACCATTTAAACAATTTAAGATGTATAATTACATGTAAACCCCAATTTATTCAAGTATATGACTCCAAGACAGTCTGTCAGTAGAAAAGAGAAAAGCAGAATATAACTCTGTGTACTGCAGAGCTTCAGTCACTGTTATTCATAATGAGAACTCTCCTCCTACAGTTGAAGTGATAATAAACTGATGAAATGACTGAATGCCCCTAAATGGGTTACTTTCTCTCACAGGATTCTGCTGTGAGAAGAGGACAAGTGTGATTTGTGAAGAGAAAAAAAAAGGACTTTTGTCATTTTACCTCTTCTACCACCACCCTGAACTTGCACTTCCTGCTGAGCACAGGTTTGACCCCTGACAGCCACTGTACATTAGAGAAGACCTTGGCCGGACCAATCAGGACCTGGCCTGGGTAGAAACCATACGCCTCATCGAAGAACAGACCCTGAAAAAAACAACACAGTAACAAGGGTTTAATACCTGATGTCGACAAGAATGTGTTATATTCAACATGTACAACTGAAACTATTCTGAAAATGTAAAGCCTAAAATCACATTTAGAAAAGTGTTAAGGGAAAAAAAAGGTATTGGACATGGTGCACCACCAACCTGTCAAAAAAAATTAAAATTTTACTTATCTGATAAAAAAGTCAAAGTACAGTCTAAAATGCAATTCTAAATATGTTTCTAGAAACGGGCAAACACTTAATCCTCTTCTGTTTTATACAAACAAGACCAATAAACATTTAAATGTCTGACTATATGACTCTAAAACAGAGGATGGATGTCACATACAGTATATAATCAAATTAAGCTGAGAATTAGAGCTGCAACGTTCACTTTAATTATCAATCTGTCAATTATTTTCTCAATTAACTGATTATTCATTTGGTGCATAAAATGACAGAAAATGGTGACAGAATTACGATCACTGTTTCCCACAGCCCAAGGTGACGTCCTCAAATGTTTGTCCTGACCAACAGTCCACAACACAACGTTTTGTTTTTTTTATTATCACATTCAAGAAGCTGGAGTGAGAGAATTTTAAGTATTTTTTTTCTTAAAAGACTAGACTATAAATAAATAATACAAATAAACAGTAGTAGTAGTAGAACAAAAAAAGAACCATGTACAGCTGAAATAAAGCAGCATTGACCGTGCTGGTTTTAGCCTTTTCAGCTGTGCTGTTCAACTTGCAGGAGCACAGAACTAAGAAATCAAATGTAACTGAGGTGACAGATAAGAGCTCATGGCTACATACCGAATCGCTGACATGTGGACAGACATCATAAAGCTTGGCACCGTCCTCCACACTCATGGAGCACCTGGAGGGAGGGGAGAGACGACAGGTTGACATTCACTGGCTTTGGCACTGATGAATGTGTACCAGCATGCAGACGCAGACTACCACATGGTCACAGTACACGCTGTGTGATTATATACATACAAACATACATACATACACACACACACACACACGCACGCACGCACACACACACACACACACACACGCACGCACACACACAGTCTACCTGGCTCCATTGGAGAGCTTGAGGATGATGTGATTAGTCAGGTCGTACACTTTCCCCAGCCAGAAGTCATAGGCAATGTAGTCGCCGTACATAAAAGACTGGAAACAACACAGTGACAACAGGATCAACTTTACATTGAAATAAAGTCTTTATCTCCTATAGACACATTAATCATAAAGGGACTTTGTCACAGCTTGTGGGTCAGTGTCAGTGTGTAAATAACTGATACACCAAAGTGTTTCAATGACAATTACTCAAACATTAAATTATCCTAAACGTACTGTAACAAGGCAATAAAACACACTCCTTGTGTCCATTGCACACAAGGAAAAGCTGCATTTTCATCATCTTCATCACTGACTGTCCACAGACATTTGAATCACATTAGAGAATCTTTACTAAACACAAGTAATTAATAGTATTGGTTGTGATATCTGAGAAATGAATTTATTTGCAGTAATGTTGAGATCAGACTACACAATATTTTTGTCTTGCAGGATGGTGTGTCAAATTAGACGATCATAGAGTCAAAAATGTTTGGCGTCTTTCACGACTTGTGTGATGCTGACAGGGGCCGACTTCATACACAGATACAGTATGTAATCATGGTTATATGAACGAACGTCAACCTGGTTCCATTCATTGTCACTCATTAGTCACATCGTCACTTTTTCTTACCAGTCGGTTGAAAGCGAGTGAGTGTGAGGCTGTGCAGAATATAAAATGTTTGCTGAGGGTGATGTTGCACCCGCAGGTGTGGTTAGTTTAATCAAATTCTCGTGATCTGAGGGGGAGGGGGGGGGGGGGGGGTAGTCAAATGGTTACAGGCTCACTGAAATGAAATAAAACATCATTTGTCCTTCGCTCCAGCATGTTTAAAGCTGTGAAACTGTAAGTCAGTGTCAATAAAACACAACATAGAAGTTGTCAAACTAGGCGAGAGAAGGCAAAAATATTCTGACATGCTAGTCGGGACGCTGTGAGGCGTAACAGGCTGCGTCAGTTGTCTTCCACTATGATACACTACAGGAGATAAGCTGAGTTTCATTTCCAACGCTGCTTGTTTGTGGGGCTCGATCATTATTGGATATTGTGTATTCTGAATTCAGCATTACGGTTATATCCTCTCTTACCCAGATGTGCTGCAGGTCTTTGCTGTTGACTGGATACAGTACACAATTTGTTCCCACTAGTTTCACTGCACACTCGATGTCAATGTTGGTGACAATGCCACACTGGTTGTCCTGTAATACAACAAACAGAGGTTCAGCATATCATCAATCATCATCACTGCTGCATTATATCCTGTTACATCCTGTTGATTAACACAAACACTTGTGCTTGTAAGCATTTGAACTCTCCTGTGGCTGCGAGCTTCACTGGTTTGATGGTGTGTGAACAAGAAAACACTGAATTTCAACCAAAAGAAAATCTAATTAAAATGTAATCTTATATTTAATAAGTTTATATATTTAATATTTATATTCAGATGTTGTTGCACTGCTTTAAAACAAAGAGTCTCCTTTTACCGCTCTGTAAGTGTCGACCTGTAATAATATTCCAGTCATGTCTGATGCAGCAAATGGAGCAGCGCGTTGAACAGTGACATGACTGACAAAGAGCGCGACAGATTGAAAGAAAGCTCGACAGAATGAGTGAGGTGAAGTGAAAAGAAGAAAGAGGCAAAGAAAAAAAAAAAAAAGATGCACACTGAGGACTCCACTTACATTAGAATTGTTCCGTCGCACGATGTCTCTGATGACAATAGATCGATCTTCGAGTTTCAGCTGGAAAAGAAAGGGCAAACAATTTTTCAGAACATGGTGGCTAACACAGCTGAGTGACCTCATCTTTAAGATATTTTACAGCGACAGAAGCTGCTGTCAGTGGTGTTGAATCATCACTTTCTTATAATAACCCTTACTGCAGAGGAGAACTGTAACCCTGTGATGAACCTTTTGAGAAGAACTTGGAAACGAACCAACTGGGCATAAATCACATTCACACTTAGACCATGACGATATTAACTGATGTGATTTGTCACACCCTTGGCCTGTCTCCCGCTCAAAGCAATGAAGACATGAACATGCACAGTCAGCGGGGCCGTAACGCCCCCCCCCCCCCCGAGAGCAGATTAAATGATTTTTGTCGTCTAAACAGAGACACATTTCACTGAGCTGGCCGGCATGAGCCTGTGAGTGCGAGAATCCAGCAGTGTGACGACAGGCAACACAAACACTGAAGGAGTCAGCGAACATATTTCGCTATCAATTATTAATCAACACGGATGTAAAAATAGGATCTGGATAATCTATATGGCTTACAAGTACAGCACACGCAGGCTGATGGACAGATGAAGCCAAAACAGCATTGATCAAGAACTACAAGCCCAGAGAGACACAGAGAACAGAGTGCAGAGAACAGGAGACACTGAGCTATACTTGGCACAAGCTGCGCTCCCAGGGTCGCAGTGAAACCATGTTCCTGTGAGGCAAATTTTGCTGTGTCACACTCCGACTGTTACCGTGCGTTCAGACCGAAAACAGCCCTGCGTTTAAAAAAAAAAAACCCAAAAAAACCAATGCAACAAGGCTGCGTTGGTACAGGGGGTGTTGTTTCCAGGAACCAGTGACACGATAATATACAATCAAGGAAATCCTGTTTGAGTGACAGATGCGAGAGTTTGAGGGCTTATCAGACTCCAAAACACAGTACAGTAGTTTATAATACTATCAGGCAGCATTTTTCAATTCTGGAAAGTCACAACAGCAATCATTTTATCCTTCATCGCAACAATTGCCAAGTAAACTGTAAAAAAGCAATATACCAGGAATCTGCGCACATATTTTTCATTGGTCAAAGCAGCGTCTTGCTGCACAACGGTCGCATTGCATTTGGGCAATAGTGAAGCCAAATTAAACTTTTTAGCTCAACGACTCTGCGTTTTTCTCCTTGAACCCTCTGTGGCCTCATTGAAATGAATGTGTGCGGTGGTGTTTTCGTCTCAACACAGCATCAAGCACGTCTTTTGTCCTGTTGCCGGTACACTCGTGTTGTATACACGTCCATCTAGTTTGTGTTATGTCACACAGCACTAATTACATTTTAAAAAAAAGAAATGTGTGCAAGTAAATGAATTTGCTGCTTCATACAACACAAATACAAGTAACTAATTTGACAAAAAAAACTCAAAGTCCATTTATTAGATTTTTTCCAGGACTTTCAACCATTTTTCACTTCTCAGCGTATGGAGTTTGCTCATACTGATGTCATGTGATGACTACTACTCTATCTCCATGACAACGCAGCAAAGTCAAATCCCTGATGAAGGGACTTGACCTTGAGTTAAACTACTTTTTCTAAGGTCAAGAATGAAGTTTCACGCTCATCTTATAAATAGACAACGCATAATTTTCTCAGATCTAGAGAAGGGCTAACTAATGTAACTAACCATCAACTATCCTATAAATAAGCACAGTGATCCTGCTTATGTCTGCCTTCATCTGTATCACTGTATCTCTACGAGAGAGGAAGCAGCGTGCTGAATCCCTTCAAGAACATGATTGGTCTACTTTACTTGACCCAATTTAAATTAAAACAGCGATAAGAGGCAGAAATGTACACCACAGCGTTTTTTTGTCTGGTGTTGTTTCAGTCTCTCTCTTTTTTTAAGAAAAACAGCTCCACGTTTAACGAAGCCCTCTGCAGTAAAACACCGACGGTCACCCAACATTCACACCAACATAATCCATTTACTATTCAGGACAAGTAGCTGCTGCTCTTTATTCCTCACAGCGTCTCTGCAGTGCTTCAGCCCTCATTACCTACACTGTTGATCCACAAGATAAACATGATCATACCAAAGAATTTGCAGGCCAACATAGTCCTGAAGAGCATGGAGATCACCTATTAAACATCACTAACAGATTATGGCTAATGCTCTTGTTCTGTTTCCCAACACTCCAAAATATTACCTTTAAAATAAAATTACAGTATTTGATATTGATCCACTAACTAGGTGAAAATCCAACATTTTACCCATCATATATAGGTAAAATGCAGGAATAGATATCTTTTACTCAAAAGAGGTAAAGCTTAGGATCATGATAAATTACATTTATATACAAGTATTAGTATTAAACATTACTAGAGCTGCAATGATTAGTTGAGTAATCGCCGACTGACGATAATCAATTAGTCGTGTTATTTCAAGAAAAAATGTCCACATTTTCTGGTTCCAGCTTCTCAACTGTGAATATTTCCTGGTTTCTTTAGTCTTCTGTGACAGTAAACTGAATATCTTTATGTCAGGACAAAACAAGACATTTGTGGACATCACATTGGGCTTTAGGAAACTGATCATTTTTCACCATTTTATAAACCAAACGACTCTTTGATTAATTGAGAAAATAACTGACAGATTAATCGATAATGAAAATAATTGCAGCCCTAAACATTACCACAGTAGATTTAAAGAAGGTTTCATGCATGATGAGGGGACATAATTGTTTTGTTTCACTGAAGAGAAATTAAAAGTAGTGGAAGTTATTTTTGCAGAGTGGAACTAAACTAAAGACGTAGTAATACAGCACAGTATGGCAACTTTTCTAGTCTTTTTAGAAAAACAAACGTTCAGGTCCGGTGTTATTACTGTGTTTGCACTGCAAGAAAATCTGGTGCACATTAAGAGATGTGTTTAATGGCTTTGGTTTCTGTGTGACGTAAAAGAAACTAGCATTAACAACAGCTAAACAAACAAAAACTACACCAGCTGCAGAAACTGAAACGTCATCTACCGAAACTGTTCATCAGAAAATTATGGATTCCTGCTTTAAGTCGATGACTGAACTGAGGAAACATCACCAAATAGACAAACTGCTATCTGAGCTAATTCGGGAAGTGTCTCCGTTATATCTCCTGATCTGAGATGATCGGATTGGGCAGGAAGTGAACAACAGTTTTAAAAAAAGAATATGTACATGAAATTGCTCACAAAAAGCTACCTGTGGGAGGCCCAGCTCTACTGGCAGTGAGCAGACAGCAAAGTGGCGGCCAACCAGCAGCCAGAGCCTCGGAGTTTGGGCAGAGACAGATGGAAGTAGAGGAGGAGAATGTAATTAGGAGTAAGGAGAGAGAAGAAATTAAAAACACAAAAGGCCTGCTGTATGCTAAGTAATGACTGGGGAGGGGGAGGGGGGGGGTTGCTTTGCCTTGAGATTTTGCCAAACTGAAGAAAACTGGAAGAGGAAGAGGATGCAGCTAATACAACTGCAGGATGACTGCTGATAAAATCTTAAAGCAGGAAATGATTAAGCTGTTGCAACTCAAAACTGAGAGGAAGAAGTGGTCTTCAGTTAGAGGGAGGTAGATATAAATTACAACCAGCCACTAACTGCCACTAACTAATTATTTTCATAAAGCTATTTATTTTCTCGGCCGGTCTGGAATTGTCTGGTCAAAAAAATATCAGAAAATAATGAAGAATTATTATTAAAATTATATATGCAGTGTTTGAGCAGCAAGTAAAGAATGCGATTTTTGCTTAAAGAGTGACTTAAATGATTAACAAATATCAAAATAGTTGCTGTCAGTCGATTGATTGATTAATCGTTTCAGCTCTTATTATACATACATTTCAGTCACATCAATGTATACACTCCTGTGTACATAAGCAGGCTGATGGATAATAAATAATCAAACACCTATTATAGTCATCCAGGACATCTTGACCTTACAGTGATTCAGCATTTCAGTTTTTTTCTACCACACAGGGACTTTCTATACTTGTAAGAACAATCCATTAAATTCAGTTTCCATTTTCTGATATCAACTAAAATATCAAATCCTATCCTTGACTAAAGTTATATCAAATCTTGTGTACACAAACACACACACACACACACAAACACACTCCAGGGTCCTTTGCAGTGCTTCTGCTTTGTCTCCTGCTGTAACCCTACCCCACTGAATTCTGGGAGAGTGTGTGTGTGTGTGCGCGTGTGTGTGTAGGGGATACGATCGATGAGTCGCCATGTTCCCTTGTAATCTATTAAACAGCAGCCTGTCTGCTCCTCATGTCTCTACTGCTGGAGGTTAGAGTACACTGTGAGGCGCACGCACACACACACACACACACACACACACAACTGGGCTTCTCTCAGCTAAAAGGTTTAGATGAGGAGGGAGACAGAAATATAAAACTTTTTTTTTTTTTTTGGACAGACACACATACACCATCCACCTCATTAATATTCTTTCAGTACATCGTGCTGCAGTGCGCTACTGTGCTAACACATTTCCTCAACAGTTCAAAAACACTGTTAAAAATCAGCACCATGTACCCCACTGTAAGAGAGAGAGAGAGAGAGAGAGAGAGAGAGAGAGAGAGAGAGAGAGGATACAGCAAAACAACACCTCAGGTCACACTCTGCCCTGGACTAATAAAGGCAACAAGACCTTAGCTCCCATTACAAATCATGACCCGTATGTGAATTTGCTTGTCAACAAAGTGGTTATTAATGGCTTGTTGGCAGAGTTATACAACTCTTTTTGTGTTTTTTTTAAGATACACATTTCAAATAAATACAGGACACCTTGCAACAACTGTATCATGTCAGTTACACACCTTGTTCCTAAATTCTGCTACGGCGCACCGTGTCCCTGCAGTGGGCGTGATTACTCTCCAGGAAACAAGAGAAAGGAGGAAGAGTAGCTATTTCACTGACTATGGTGACATTAACTTGAAAAAAAAAAAAAAAAAAAAAAAAACAATATATTTTTTCTTTCTATTACTGTCTCTCCTCTCCCCCTCATTAGGCAGGTATTTCCCTGGAACGACAGAACTGTCACGCTGCTTGAACAGGTGACTGGTGAGGGAGCAGGAGAGAGTAAATCTTTACAAAAAAGTAGGCTGCATGCAAATAATTCAGGAGAGATTTACACATACAGGTAGCTGCAACTGCTTTGCTGCATATGCATTAGGTTGAATTACATGAATGTGGGTAGAGAACATTTACAACTGTTTGCAGGTTTGTGTTTCTGTGTCAAACGTGCACTCTTGAGTTTCAAACAGTGACAGAGGATGAAACAACCTAGTGACCTTTCAGTTGACAAAAAACCCTTCATATCACTGCTGATATTTTCTAAAAAAGGAACAATTTTGGGAACTCAGTGGAAATGCTATTTCAGGTTGTAGTTTGACATGATTACTTTTAGTTTCGGTCTGTGTTATTAACTTAAAAAAGGAGCCAACAGGCAGTTTCGGTGACTGTCATCTTGCATCATCCAGTGCCACAAATGGAAGCTATGTGGCGAAATCAAACTGCAGAGACTGACAGCAGGTCAGGCAGCAGTGTACGACTCCTTATGAACTCATTTACCTTCTCTGGTGTCATAAAGAGCTCACAAAGAAGAAACTGAGCGTGAGCATTAGTCAAGACTGCAACTGGACCTCATGTGTTATAAATAATGATGAACGGGTACAGACAGGACAAAAAAAGGGGGGAAACCTGTACCATAACATTATATGGGGGATAGTTACTGCCTTTTATTAAATTACTTTGGGACTATTTATTCATATCTCACACTGCACTGTAGATGCTTTATATTTTTATTCTCCTGTTTAATCTGTTTTATTCTGTTCTACTTTTATTTTACTCCTTTTAAATCCTATTTTTTGTGTCTTTTTATATTGTAATGCATTTCTTCTTTTAATGCCTTGTAATGTTTTTGTAAAGCACTTTGAATTGCCTTGTTGTTGAAAGGCGCTGTAGGAATAAATTTGACTACTGTGTGGTTTCACTCAGTTTTAATGAGGAACTGCCAAAATACACACGTGGAAAAAGACAAAAGCACAACACACCGCTGTTTTTAACTCCTTTTCACTTTCAGATTGATCAGGGAAAGTCCCAGTCTTCAAGTGTGTTACCATGGTTACCAAATGACCTGTGTTTTTAGATTGCTTTCTTGACAGCTCACAATCAGCAGATGGATTTTGATCCTTCGAATTTATGACATATAACAAAATCCTGTGGTAGTTGTGACTGGACCCGGACTGAGATGTATCTTTCAAGTGGTGTCAGTTCCATCGTCGGCTTTCACACCAGCCTAAACAAAATCGGACCAAAAAGGCAAACGCAGAGTTGTTAGAACCGTGACAAACCGGTTAGGTGTGAAAGCCTCAGTGTTTGTGTGGAGGTTGAGAAAATGCCAATTACAACGTTACTAATGTGAAGTACATAACTGCTTAATGCACCTTGAAATCAAAGTCTGCAACATGTTCACTTCCTTCAAAAATAACATACACACATTGACTGTATATCAGATACATGCATACTGTAGAGTGTATAGCACTCATTAAAACATGTTCCCTCCTCATCTCCCATGCACACTCAGTCACACATGCCCACCGCTGAATGATCAGAAAACTAGACGGCTAGGTTAGAAACAAAGCAGCTGACTGTTGCTATGGCTCATGTAGTGAGAGTGAGAGGAAGAGGCCCATTTGCTCGTATAGATGTGCGAGTATGTCGTGCATGTGTGTGTGTGTGTGTGTGGCAGTCGGCTGACAGAAGTCATCCTCGGTCGCCTCTCCATCTAGGGTAGTAAGGTAGAAGGGGCCTGACTGATTAAAGGAATCAATGGAGGACAGTAATTGCTTTGACTTCCCAACCTAATTAACACAAGTCATTATTCAGGTGCTGTACAAGGAGGAGGAAGAGGAGGGAGAAAGAGACACTGCAGAGGACTGCAGCTCAGGGGCCACGCCTTTTCTCCACTCTGACAGTTTTTCTATGCTAGGCTTCCTCATCTTTTATTCTCATCTAATACTAACAAGCAATCGGAGCCACAAGAGAAAGTCAAATAAACAAGTGCACATATTTCTCTCCTCCCTGTACTGTATGTAAAGCTCATAAGTGAAATTCCATCCGTGGATGCTGCTGAGTATCGATCTGTGATAATGAAGGCGCAGCTTCATACAGCGCTACATGCTGCACCTCAGCTTTCAGCCTCAGGCAAATCATGGTTCTGCTACATCATTAGAGTTTTGGGGAATTGAAAATAATTCACAGTTTTCGGAGAGTAGGTGTACAGACTCTTCTGGAGAGAGGCCTTCTGGATCCACAACCAATATCTCCAACTAGCAACCAATCTTTCACCTCTAACATTTCTTTTAACAACATGGATGTTTTGTTTGTTTTAATGGGAATAACTGGATCAAACTGTAGTTTTATTTCTTATGTGAACTCATTTGTAGTGCTATGGCAGACTTTTGAAGATTCTGCACATCCACGCAGGTGTTTGAAGTTATTCTGGCTGATTAGATCTCTACTCAGGTTGAAGTTGATTTATGCTGGAATTACATGAGGTCACCACACTTCAGACTAATGAAAATGATAAAAGGTGTAACGGTCACACTTGTTCAATAAAACAGAGGACATTTGACATGTCGCAGTAGGAAAAGGTGTAAATAATGAAATTAATGATGGCTGAATTACATTCCATTACTGGGACACTTGAAGAGAGCAGAGTCATCGTTAATGTTATTAGTAACACCTGTGTCAAAGGGCTGATTGCCCACCATTCAGTCTCATAACAAAAGATGTGATGTCAAGGTTCTGATGGGAGTAGTTAATAAATATTTAGTAGAGAGATTGCAAACTGTCAGCAGTCTGTGAGAGCAGTCTGTGAGTGTAATGTTGAACAAAACATGGTGATAAAGCCTGCTGGAATAATGAACTTAGTCCATTTCCAAACACTGTGCGGCACTGTTTCTATTGGACGATCGTGCACATCCACATGGTAAAGTAGTGGTAGACAGAGTGAATATTCACATGGCAGAAGTGTAATGTGACTACCTTTTTTTTGCCAAGATTTATTCTTTGTCTCTCATTTGCAACTAACGATTATTTTCATTGTCAATTCATCTGTTTAGTATTCCCTGATTAATTCATTAGTCGTTTGGTCTATAAAATGTCAGAAAATGTGAAAAATATCGATCAGTTTCCTTAAGCCCAACCTAAAATGTCTTGTTTTGTCCTGTCCAACAGTCCACTACCAAAGATATTCAGTTTACTGCCATAGAAGAATAAAGAAAGCAGGAAATATTCACATTTAAGAAGCTGGAACAAGATAATTTGAGTCATTAAAAAAAAAAAAATTAATTCAAAATGATTAATCATTTATCAAAATAGTTGGTGATATATTTTCTGTCAACCAACTAGATTAATTGCAGCTCTAGCTAGCAGCTTAGCAATGGACAGAAATAGGGAGAGAGAGCAGGAGAGTATTATATTCAGCAAAGGTCTATGTAGAAAAAGAAAACGCCTGTATGGGAGCACCACAGGTGTGTCGGGCCTTTAAGAAAAGTATTATTCCACCCTCCAGAACCTTTTTGTGCAGGTTAGATCTCCCACTGGTCAGGAGAAGTGCTCTGTCACAGCAACAAACGGAGGTCGTCACACTAAACAATGACTGAGCAAGGATGGAGATCTTAATGACTACGAATAAAAACATAAGCCTGATGCCCTCCTGCTATTACCATCCAAATTGTGACAAAAAAAAAAAAAAAAAAAAAAAAAAAAGGGTGGGATGAGGCAAAAAAAAAGAAGAAAAATACAAATCAATGGTCCTTGCAACCGTTGTTGATGTTGCGATAAACAACTGAATAATCAATCATCCTTATACCCTGATACCTTCTGCTCGCTGCTGCAGGATAGTGCTGTCTGACTGGAGGCTATAGATTGGGACACGCAGGAAGGTTGCACAGCTCTATTAAAGAGAGGAATGACAAGAAGACTAATAGCACACAGTATCTATTAAGGAGCAGCCTCATTTATAGTATTGTGTAGTTTGATGGAAAGATGAAATGAAAAAGGACCCATTGAAAAAGCAAGAACAAAAGGGAGATAGAAAAGGGAGGAAGGCAAGAATTAAAGATCTATACATTAGGAGGAAAGAAGGGAGTGTAAACAAGCAGAATATGAAATGAGAGGGGAAAAGATACAGTCACAAAGAATATAAGATAGATCTGGAGAGGACAAATAGTCAGATATGAAGGATACTCAAGAGAGTCAATCATGGAAATGGAAGAAATAGATGGAAAAAGTCAGGGGAGAGACGGATGGAGAAGATGGCGAAGGGGAGGAGGGTGCAAGGAGAGGCAGACGAGGGTGTGACGGGGAGAAAATGAAGATGAGCAGTGAACAAGGCACGGACGAGACAACAGTCAGCCCAACAAGTGGGAGATCGAGACAGATCCCAGCAGAGAGAGAGAGAGAGGGAGACAGCGAGGGTGAGGAAACAAGAAAAGCAAGAGCCAGAAATAGACAGAAAGAGCAACGCAAACACAGCAGATAGTGAGATAGAAAAAGGACAGGAGGAGAGGTAAGAAGGGGTAGAGAGAGAAGAGAGAGAGCGAGAGAGAGCAGACAGTCCTCCCCACTGGGCAGGGCCGATACTGCAGAGCGGAAAAGGGAGGATGAGAAGAGATGGGAGAGTAAAGAGGGCTAGTGGGATGGATGCAGGCTCCAGCAGCTAGGCAAGTCACTTCAGAGTCTGTCTATTCCCCTGTGTGAGAGTGTGTGTGTGTGTGTGTGTGTGTGCGCG